>CAJNDT010005895.1:292153-499601 GCA_905221615.1 Symbiodinium sp. CCMP2592 | reverse complement strand
CAGATTCAGAAATCTATCTTCGAAATGATATCTAATTTTTCAATCGATTCAAAATGCTTTCGAATATATCACATCATCAAACCTAATTCTAATAGAAGATAAATCATATGACGAACCATAAATAAAATAACCTATTTGAAAAAATAACATCAGAATACGAGAAAGTATCGTTCATTATTATTCTCATAAATATGAGTCCACAAAACCAACCGAACGTAAATTATCGAAGATAATCATATATTCGAATAGTAGATTTTCGTTACTCTCGCGAAATAAATCTATTGCTATTAGAAATTCGAGATCATATTAAAAATGAGCCAGATGAAAAATAAAATCGAGGAGTTCCGATAATCGAACAAACAATCTCTCGCACCAGAGCGCCTCTTTAGAAATCTATAATGACAGACACTTTCTCGGGCTTATTAGGATATCTAGGCAGGCTTTAGTTCGGATGAGTGTGCTGACAAGAGTAAAGGCGAGTGCAAGAGAAAATATTAGATATTAAATACAAGCAAGTGAGTAAGAATTATATCATTTAGATTCCTTCCTTTATGAATTCATATTTCTTTATTCCCTGACATTTCCACCGCTATCTGAGAAACCGTATCCATCCATAACATATGTCAACTATCGGGATGTGTGGAGGGCTATAACTATATTGATTGATGAATATTCGGTAAAGATTACATTAAAAATATGCATTATTCTAGTGTACTTCTGTTCGATTATTAAATCGACCCAGCTCCTTGTCTAAAAGCTGAAAGTGACACAGGCAACAGTAAGCAGCATGGTGCCCGAATGGGGTGATGACGTCCCCAACTTGCATGTTCGTGACAGGCCATCCTTATCCAAATGACTGCACTCCTGTCATCTTTTCGCATCGCAACTCGTCGGGTCTATTTGAGCAGCTTGTGCCACCTTGGCCACGCGAGCAGTCGTTGCCAGAGCAAGGCGAAGTACACCACTCCTCAGACCCCGGGCAAGAAGCCACCCATCGTCTTCTCGAGTTCCAGCACCAGCTTACGACCGCCGTCTTTGCCCTGGCACATTGGTCACGAGCCTTTGAGGATCCTTCTTGTGCAGGCTGTATTGGCACACTTTTTCCTCCCGGCATGAATTCGGCAGTCATCCTCTGCGGTCGGCTGACTGTCGGCAGCCGCCGACTTTCAGCTGCTTGAAGCCTGTAATCCTTCGGTATGTTCTAAAGTCTGACTGTCGAGACTGCTGGGTGCAAAAATGCGCACGCGCGTCGATCGACGCTGGTGCAGCCGAGGTTCGTGTGCAAAGAGTTTTGCAGCTGAGCGATGGCTTCACCTGGAAAGATCTGGAAAGTGCTGACCTTTTCCTTCTCTCCCCCGCATGGAATCCCTTGTTCAGGTGAGCTGCGCGTTATGCGGTTTCCGCCTAGGTTCTCACAGGGTCGTAGCGATTCGAACACCGTGGCGCAGATGGTGAGCATGCCATGGAAATTCTTGTTCTGAGCCGAAACTCTGACGTCCATCTGCTGCAGCTTCGGTAACGGCTTTTTCTGAAGCCACTCTGCCAGCCTCAGCTTAGCACAACATCTCTTCTTGCAAAACACCAGAGTGGGCAGTCATCACTTGAGGTAGATGGGCTTTGCTCTTGTGGACTTGCCGCAGGCTCAGACTGCTCCCCCGACGGTAGGACCCCTCAATGCTCCCAGCGACATCGCTGTGCCTCTGTCGTCCAATCTTGCTTGCACGAGACCTTGGAGCGCTGTTGCACGGTACAACAAACCGGCCATGTCAACGTCGCTTCTCTTGGAGCATCTTCGCAGAGCTCTCGTCTGGTGTGCATGCGTGGCCATCGAACACGGCCAGCCAAGTTGCTCAAGCATTCCAAGCAAGGGAGGTTGAGGACAGGTAGCATGACCATAAGGTTCGAACCTAAGCCAAGTCGTGTTGTTTTAAAACCCGTAGCTGTTTGTGTCCGGAGCATCGTGGCACTTGTAGTTTGCTCGCAAACTCACGTTCCAATGCGCGAGTGTTCACCGTACTGAGTTTTGCGCCATCTAGTGACGAAGCACCCAAATGTAGAACACGCAGTGTTGACGGCAAAGCTGCACAAATAGAGCCTTGGCGGCAGTCATGGGATGCGAGACCGCCGGATTCGTTCACCTTGATAACAGCCCTTCAAACACCCTGTTCCATGCGCTCAAACATATGGCACTCGGCCACTCGGCTATGCAACAAACCAGCTCGTGGTTTCTATAGGCTTCAGGATGCAAGCTAAATCCGTCCGACATCCCCCTTCCGTTCAGCAGCGGAGCAGAGCATTGCTTGGTCGCTGCCGAGTAAGTTTGCATTCAAGTTGATCTCTTCGAGGCCTGGTGCAGATGTCGCAAGCTGTCCTGAGCAAGGACAACCTGTGGCACCCTCAAAAGCGACCAGAACATGATCTGTCTGCGAACCTCGACAAAAGCCTGATGCTCTGCCGAGTTGCCGAAGGAGCTCGGCCTCGTTGCGGTTGCAAGTCTTAAAATTCTAAATCTGATACTAAAACGTCTGCATTTTTATCAAGGACTTCTGAAGGACACTGTGCAGCAAAAACTCTGTGTGCATGCCAGGGTTCGAGAAGTCCGCCTGGAACATGTCAGTGAAGCTCGCACCAGGCATAAGAATGCTTAAGGTTCCCTGCGTTAGACTTGCAGACCTGTGTTCAACCGCATGCACTGCTTGTCAGATGCTGTCAGATCCCATGATTGTCGCTGGCAGGTGACAGTTGCGAACTGGTTCTCCGCCAGGCTCAGCATGTTCAGCTTCGGTAGGGGCCTGGAAAACTCTCCTCTCGCGACTTCCTGCACTGGGTCCAAGAACACCGTCCAAAACAGCTTGGGCTGCAGCGGGAGTTGATCCAGAAAGTCTTTGACTCCGGCAGGGCCGAGTTTGTTCTGCCTTGGCTCACTTTCCCGCAGAATTCGTGGACGAAGACAATCGCTTTTGCCTCCCTGCACACGCTTCTTTTGGCGCACAGTGAAGGGCCGAGTCAAGACCAGCACATGCAACACTAGTCCCTGCTTACAAAACATCAGGGACCAAAAGAGCTGGCAACCATCCGCCGTCATCAGGGCATGGCAGGGCAGGCTCCAGCAAGCTTCGATGTAAGTTGAAAGCTGCTCATGGGCCAAACGCCCTTACATGTGGCATCTCAACATCGGCTGCTTTGGAGGCAATCTGCCACGGCCTTCTGTACATTGCCTGTGCGGACTGTACGAAGTAGAGTCGACGGCTTCTTGTCTTGCTCCCCGTGAGCTGCAGGCTTGCTGCTGCCTGAAACGAGGAAGGCAAACAACCATTATGGTAACAGCAATACTCCTAGAAAGTAACAGCAGTCATTAGCAATGATTACAATAACAATGACACTTCATGCTCAAATGACGGTTCCTTAATAGGAGACAGATGAATTGAGTAAAAGTATACATGTGGCTCCCAATAGCCGTATTCTTGCCTCTACTAACATTTATTCCCGTGATTACTTGTAAAAGCTCATTACGTTGGTATACATTATAAATCATTGCTCACTGTTCCTACAAATTCTCATTATCATTATTGTTATTGTTAGTATCATTACTACTGTTATTGTTATGCTCGTTCTTATTCTTATTGTTGTTATTAGCACGACTATTGTGAGTAATAGTCTTAGTTTTGACTTCTGTGAGGCGGCCTGGCTGGGACAGGGGGGGCGATATCACTAAGCAATAGCGCATCAATTCAACTGCACTGTACCGCCAAGCAACGAAAGCCTTCTCTTGACAAGCGCTTGCATCTGACTCAAGTTTCGAGTCAAACGATAAAGTCCAGGCCAAAGAGTTTGCGCACTTGCTCCACCAATGCAGGCATCAAAAGGAACAGCGGTCCCACCTTTCACATGGGCTGCAAGTGCCACTGGACTGATTCTTGACTGTTCTTGCAATTGCTTCTGACATTTTGCAACAATCAACAGCTCCACAGGGGAATTGAACATCTCAGCTTCGCTCGCGAAAGCCGTGCCGAACCATGTAAACGATATGGTTGCTCCAATTGTTGCTGTGAGCTGGCAGGAGCTCTGAACTTTCTTGCAGCCGAGCATCTCGCATATAGGCTGGGAGCCATCCTCGAAAAAAGCCGGCAAGGCCACGATCACGTGCGATAGCAGAAACTGCCGAGATGATGTGGGTCCGTGTGGCACCGCCTTCACAGGGAGTTTCACGATATGATTGAGACACTTCTATGAAAAGGGCATGTGGCAGACTTGACATCTGAGCGCAGCGTACGGCTCCGGCCTTCTTGCATGATCCGTGTCCGCACAACATCTGCCTCGGCTCCCAAGCAAGTTTGTGAAAGACATGTGTCAGCCGCTTCGGCTCCAAAACTTGGTTGAAGCGAAGCAGGCGTGTTTCGCTCTTACATTAAAAGCAGACTTCACGCTCATGAAGATTTCTTAAAGCAAGCCCAAGAGACGGGAGCCGTGACCGTGGTTCCAGCAAGTCCTGCGACTACTCCCGCGCCGAGATGAAGGGCAGGAGAGTCTGCCACTCCCTGCGACTTGGCAAGGTGCTTGCTGTGCCTGCAGCGTCGGCAATGTGAGTGGTGGGATTCCCGTGGGTGGCTCCTTGCGTAGGGACTGCTCAGGTCGAGCGGGCGTGGATGGGCATGGCAGTGCATTGTTGTTGTCTCGATAAGTCCCCTTATTGAACATCCAAGTGCAGCATACTAGCGATACCAAATGAGTATTCTAATCCCTGCCATCACTTCTCACGCCTTTTGAATGAGCCGCCTTTCTTACTCTGTTTCAAACTAGGGGATGCCAGCATGCACCTTGGGCTTGGAGGCACAGTGCTGCCTGGCGGGCTTTGTTCTAGCATCTTTCCAACACCCTTTCAGGTTCGGGATGCTGCACTGACCCTTTCGATGTTAGAGCCAATTTAGGCATGCTTAGGTTTAAGCACATCTTCTTCTGCTTCTTCTTTGGATTTCTGGGCTGTTTATGGCAATTCGGGGTAGCATCCTCCTTCAAGTCTTAAGGATACTTCTGCCACCCTTCGCAGGGTCGTCCGCTTCGTTCGGGTTGCCCGTGCAAAGCCTTGCCATGCTTTCGAACTTGAGAGATGTCTGGTCACCCAGTCCTTCTTACGGCCAGTCGCAAGGTTGTTCTGGACATGTGTAGAACGGTGTCAATGCTCATTGAAAATGCCTGAGTCCACTCCGAGTTGCTCGTAGACCGGCACAGTGCCAACAGTCATGCACACGCTGCGAACCTTGGGGGGACCCGGCACTAGGCGCAGAGACATCAACATTGCCCTGCACGGCCTTGTATTCCACCTCAGCTCGGGGCGACGTTGATGCCCGAGCCTCTGAAGATGTTGAGGACACCGTTGCTCAACACGGCTTTGAAACCCGACACCTCGTCGAGCGGCGCAAACAGAAACATGTGTGTCGCCGGATTTCATGCCAGAGGATGATTGCAGAACATGCTGGGCTGAGCATAGGATCTCGAAAGCTGAAGCAGAATGTTGTGTGGCAAAACCTGCTAGCATTCGACAGGAAGCCGTCCCGCGAATTCGTTGAGGTTGTCCGGCACAGAGTCCCGTCGTAAGCATTCCGCGATCACATCTGCCGGCTTCGGCTTGGACCCTCGCAGAAAGGCTCTTAACAGGGTGCAAACCAAACAGTAAGACTTAGTTATGCCGAACCACGTCGATTTGCGTCACTGCCAAGTGGCCTAATCCGCACCAAGTCGAAGGGCGAAGCAAGCAGGCCAGATAAAGCCCCAAGTACCACACCGGCACTGAATTTGCTGCCCAGGCCCGCCTCGGGTACCATCGGAAGATCTGGCAGCAAAAGGAGGAAACATCTGAGGGCTGCCAAGAGGCCTCCCCACCACTCTTCCCCTGTCCATGAGCACTTTGAACACGTGTAAACTGCAGGTGAACCTTTTGTGCTCTGCTCGTTGTCTCATTTCCTGTGTCTTTTCCGCACTCTTGGGGACTTCAGCTACTTAAGTTAGGCCGGTTACAAAGCATGATCCAGCTGTGTGATCGCCAGATCAGTTCGCTCCCACTCGATGCAAAAGCTGGTATCCTGTGCTGGCCTTCGCAACCATGGAGAGGCCGTCTCGAACTGCTGGATATGCCCCGATGCGGGTACCAACCACGGTGCACTCACGTCCTGGTATTCGCACGCATTCGCAAGACTGTGCCGGCTGCCTAAAAATCTTGTCGATTCTTGTCGATGTCCTAAAGACGCCAGCATGCCGGTGGACCACAGCGCTAGCAATCCTTCGATGCGCAGCTCAGTGACAGTGGCCATTCGGCAAGTACGACGCAGCCAGATCTCCTTCCTCCGCGAGAACACGCTGCGCGACCGTGAGAAAGCCGCCCGTGTAAGCTGGCACCGTGCAACCTGGAGACGGAATGCCTGTCGGGCCGCACGTGCCACAGTAAGGGTAAGGGCACATCTTGCTGGCACTCCGAAGATCGAAAGGCCTTGCATTCGGGTCTTGATGACATCTGTCCAGTTCAGGGCCAACGGCACAGCTGTGGCTGCAACCATCGCTGCGCCGATTTCTTTTGCAGGGCTCGCCATGGCACTCAGTGAACTTCAGTGAACTTCACTTCTGGCGTGACGTGCGGCGGTGGACGAGTACACTATATGAGTTTCGTTTCGCTTTTAGAGATGTAGCTGGTTGAGGTCGGCGTGCCGCTAGCTCCAAACTCCAAGTCATTGCAAGCCACATGGTGTTGCACAACCCTACTGGACTCTCTACTGGGATAGAGGAAGCTTGAGCAACAAGCTGCATTATGCGAATCATGCTCCCGCTGGAAAGATGCTTGAAAGGAGCCAAAACTCAAAAAGAGACTACAGGCTCCATGCCACCTATGCTAACTTAGGCTGAGTAGCCCCACGTCCAACCTTGAAATACTGTCGCTCATTGACCGCAGTAGGCGTGGCAGCACTTCCGTGTCGCTGGCTCCCAACCAATTGCCCCGCACGTTCAGCGACTCCAGCCGTAGATTCGCTTGCTGCAGGACTGCAAGCCCCACTGTACCCAGTCCATTCAGGGACAAGTCCAAGTGTTTGAGCGATGGCGGAAGTGCATTCGCAAGCGCTGCTAAGCCCACAGGACCAAGTCCGTTCCCAGAGAGTGCCAGGCTTCGGAGTTCTGAAACCCCGGGCAGCAGCTGAGCCAGTGCACCTGCCCCTTCCTCAGACATGGCATTTTGCGAAAGGTCGAGATCCGAAAGGGAGTTAAGCATTGGTGCCATTTGCAGCGCACGGCACAAATCAATAACTTCCGAGCCTTTTAAATTGCAGTTTCGCAGTCTTAACGATGTGAGCGGCAAAGGTGGTAGAAATTCGAGCAGGAATTTGACGATGCCGTCGTCGGCGTCGATGATGTTTTCCACATGAAAGTCCCGGAGACACATGCAGTTTCCAGCTGACTTCGGTAGCTCAGCCAGGAATGGGCCCGCACTCTTCCCATCTGCCTCGCCTGACCCTCGAAGAGTCAGCTGCCTCAAAGGAGCAACCGGAGTCGTCAGCAAGCTCCGCCATATCCCAGCAGCATGCAGCCAAAATGCTCTGGCTTCCGGCTCCGTCGAAGCTTGAGCAGCTTGACTGGACTGAAACACGACTTCACGCAGCCGAACGCAGTGAGTGGCAGCAGTTTGTGCCAGGCCCGGCGAAAGGTCCGGGCTGACGACCAAGCGCCAAAGATGAGCTGCTACCAGCCGCAGCCAGTCTTGCGCGAGAATGGTTAAAGCAAGTGCCTGCCTTTGTGGCAGCGATGACAGAACCCGACTCAAGACTGCAGCATCCAGCTGCACTAGCAGATCCATCGTTCTTCAGCTACTGCCCCTTGCTTCAATACTGCACTTCGAGAAGAAGCAGCCAGCTCTGATGACAGCTCACGAGCATTCACAATGCCAGATGCTCCTGCTCTTTGCTCTGCTCACCTTCCTCGTGCCAGCTAGCGAGTGCACAAAGCTCTAGAGCCTCCAGCGTCCAGCTGCTGCCCTTACGAAGCACGGAGTGAATTTGTCGACAAGCCAAGACGATGTGCTTCAGTACGAAAGCACACAGTGCGGCCTCAACATCAATCTCTCCGCAGAGGTTGCCGTCGATGACCGGCCGCATCTTCAAGAAACAGGTGACAAGAGACAAAGAAGATCTGTATCGACGTTAGCACACAGGCCCTGGATCCCATGCCATTTTGCTGTTTTCAGCGTATGAGCCCTACGAGTAGCTTCTGGACCGTGTTTCCACTGCTATGCCAAAACAGAGGTGGATCATGACTACGAGCCGTCTTGCTTGCCATGCCTCGTGGCCCTTGACATCGATTAGCAGCCGTGTTGGCTGCATCTTCACCTCAATCGCGCAAACGAAGATGTGTCTCTATGGGTGGGTGGGCGGGTGACAGCTACGAATAGTGAGCTGCTGGCAGTGATGTCTGTCTTCTGAGTGCTGGGTGGTACCTGTTGCCAGCTCTGCGCACTCTCGGTGACACATGGCCTCGACTTATTTTCACCTCATGTCAGCTGGACTCATGGCAGCAGCCGGAGACTTTCAATCGCAGCACGTCTGTTGTAGGCGCAGCGAGCCTCAATCTCGACGGTGACTTCGCTCTTGTTGTTGACCTTCTTTCACGTCAGTACACAAAGGACGCGTTCCTCTTGTTGCCAGCCTCGTGGAAAGTCCACGGACCTTGCTTCTTCTGTTGCCTTGAGCGAGACTGCAGGAAGGTGCTGAGACTGAAAGATATCATACTCAGGCGACTGGGGCCCCAGGCTGATGTATCACCTCCGATCCTGCTTGCTGGAGTCCCTGCAAGACGTCCCAAAAGGCTGATTCACTTGGGGGGATAGCAGCTAGTTACTCGCGCCTTCGCTCGATGCTCTTGCTTGCCAGTCTCCTGACCTGTCACCATCTTACAGGCGGTTTTTTCCGCCGACACGGGGAGCCTTCATTGCTGCCTTCCCCTTGCCCGCGAGTCATCCAGCTAAAGCGCTTGCCTCCAGTTCCTCCCGTCCTACATACCACTCTCCGCCCCCAGCCGCTTTTTCTTGCCGTTGCCCCTTCAGGGCCCAAATTGGTCTTTTTGACTTTTCAAACCTGGGAGGCCGAAAGCCCCGCTTGTCGTAGATGTTTGCGCGCCTAAGGGAGGGGGGCTTGAAATCGCGGATTTGGCGCCAGTGAACATGCCGCTCAAATGGGAGTTCAAGAGCTCAAGCAGGCAATCACAGCAGAAAAAGTGATAAACGATGTTCGCGCAAGCGATTCTCATGATACCGGCAGCCCGGGGTGCTTATGGGTCCGAGACCCTTCGGCTTCGCGCCTCGCTTGTGGCTGAACGGGTGGCACCTCACAAAGCCCTGTGCGGCGTGAGCTTTTTTTGCCTCTGGTCTCGCCCCCCAAGAACTACGAGATCGACCACTGAGCTGCACACCTTCTGAGCGAGTTGTCCTGCAAAGCATCAGCTAAACATGTACACGAGTGCGCTGCTCACGGCGCGACAGCCCGGACATGCAGCATCATGCAGTGCAAACGATGTCCTCACTCCTGCAAGACTCGTCCCGAGAGTCACCGCCTCCTGCTTTATGATGCCGCAGACGACTAAGCACGCTCAAGCCGACACTGCACTCTTTTGCTTCCCTCCTCGCGTTCGAACAATGAGCGAATCTGCTCAATGACATTCCTGCATCGAGCGCAGCTTCGGCTTGGATTTTACGCTGCTTTGCCCTGAAGCAATTGCCCACCGTGGCGAGCTTATGCCACAAAGACATGCATCGACAAACAAACAAGTTGCTATACGGTAGCAGATGGTAGCACCGAAGCTGGTCCACAACAGGAAGCCGCACCTTTCATTCGCAAAGTACATGCTCTGCAGGTCTTTGATTTGGTCAGAGACCTCCTTGAGGCAGGCTTCCTCAGCTCAACTCGGAACGAAGTGCTGCAGTTCTCGTTCTGCAGGCATGAGGAGTAAGCTGCTTTCTTCCGCCCTTCCTGCGACGGCCAGCTGCTGTGGAAAAACTCTGGCATGTTCAGCTCAGCTTGCTTACCCCCCGTTGCCTCTGAAGTCTCCTCGAGAGCTTTTCTGGTCTGGAAGACTCCTTGTCCCAAATCCTTGGAGCACTCGAGCGTCATGTCTGCTAAATGCGGTGCAAACACCCCTGGCTGGGAGACAGCGCCACCCAGAATTTCTCACCTGAGTATGCACGAACTACTCGCAATGTCGTGTGCATCCCGATCTATGCAATCGGGCACGGAACAGTCTAAAGGCAGGGTGAAGGCCATCACAAGGTTTGAACGGCATGCCGCATGCCTTTATAGCCGACGACACGACTCGGGTTTCCCCTGTGTGATATCGACCAAGGGCCCTGTGTTTAACAGCAAGTGGCTTGGTATCTTCGCACCTTCAACGACGCAGCCAAACTGCTTGTTTGGTCTAGCATGCTTCAGTCAAGAACGCCGTAGCAGCAATGAGAGAAACAAATGAGTGCTTTTTGTGCAACCACCTCCGATACAATTGCGAGTACATCATCTACAGGATGCTGTCAGTGTACAGACAATGCCAGAAGTCTGAGACACTGGCTCATCATGTTGTCTTCGATTTCTTGCAATGCCTCTCCTTGCATGATCTTCAGTTACGGTCATGCTCGGCTTCCCACCGCCCAGCCTCCTGCGGCCTGAGACGCAGGCCAACTGTCATATCTGAAGTCCGTGGTCCTGGGTCGACTTTGGGCCCTTCCCGCGCCTGGCAAGTGAACGCAGGTTGAAAAGACTCAGCCGCGACTCAGAAGGCCTTGGCTTCAATGTCATGCTCGATCCGCAGAGCGGCCGTTGCTTTGCAGGCCTCGACAGGACAAGGCCGAGGCAGCTTCAGAAAGCGCATTCCTATCGCCTGCTCGTAGGAGAAGGCATCCATGGCTTCAAAGCTACAAATTCAGCGTGCACGCATTCGCGAGGCACAATATGGATGCTGTGTTGGAGTGGATTGTGCTCGCGGCAGTCCGGTTAAATGCCAACCGCTACGGCAATGTAGTGGGGAATCAAATGCAGTGACTGAACGACTACGTGCGACAGATCCCACGGCCACTGGCAGCATACCTTTGTTCTCATGTTTATCCTCGCTGTGAACATAGATGCCAAGCCGATGCAGCCCGCGAAGTCTCACAAAGGACTTCTGACAATCGCAAATCACGAGAGGAGTAATTACTGAGAGAGCAACCGAAAGAGGCAGCGGCTGCAAAGGTTGAAGAAGTTGATTGGGGGCAAGCCGAGAAAGAGGTGGCATTGACAGCATGAAGGCGTGGACATTCTCGGGAAGCTCCACGCCCCTGCATCAAGTATCGTGAATAAGACCAGTTGCGGACGGGAGTGGGCAGGAGAGCGAAAACTAGGGGGTGCAAGTATTTTGCCGTTCCGTTTGAACCAGTCAGACTTCCGCAGCCTTCCGCCCCTGATGCTCCGGGCCGCATGGTACTGGAGCTCGGGCATTGCGCGAACTGGCTGATCCCCGGAAAAGCGAAGCTGCGAATCTTCAGGATAAGAGCAAGGGGTAGGAGCAATGGGTAACGTGATCTGCCGGTGGTGCTCAACTATGGGCTGGGCGTCTGGGCATCGGCGGAAGATTCACCAAACGAAACTGACGCTTAGAGGCTTGAAGCATCTGGGCACTGGAGACAGTAGTGAGCACGCCTGTGTCCCACTTGTCGGTGCACGGGGACGGGGGGCAAAAATCTCAAACTAAACCGTGAAGGGCAAAGTCCATTTGATCAAGCCACCCAAACGAAACTGAACAGCAGAGCATGGAAAAGCAGAGCCCGGAAAGGCGCAGTGGAAAACCCTGGGGGCACCGCGGAAGGGTCATGCTGAGGGTTACGGCGTCTAAAATCCGTCAGAGCCTTAAGCCAGAAATCTTCTGGTAGCGGCAGCTGATCTTTTGCGCATCCTCCCTGCAGCGTGCCAGCCAGTATCGGTGGACTGTCCATTCAAGCAAGGCATCTGGTCAAGCGAGGAAAGCAAGACAACTGTGCCGTGGGCATACGCCGCTTGCTTGCCTTGCTGTCATTCGGTGCCGAACTAGTATGGAATCAGGTCTCTGCCTCCACAGCTGAAACACAGCTGGAGATCTGCGGCATGTAGTGCCTTTGTGCATGCCGGGTCAGCCGTCTGCTTTGCAGACACTGCCGGATGCAGGCGCACACTCGATCAATAACTATGTCCCCATGGCCCGTGCAAGATCCGTCTTGTTGGGGTTATTCCTGGCTACGGCAGCTGAAACAAAAGGAACCATTTGAAATCATCTCATTCTGCATAAGCTTCCCATAAGCCGCGCTTGCAAGAGCCTGAGGGGTTCGAACGCGTGCTGGCTGCTAGTTGGGCAAGACCAGCTTGCCGGCTTCCTCAGTACCAGCCGGAGGTCCAAACATGACGTACTGCAGGGCCGTGTCATTCACCTGAAACAAAACGCAACACAGCGTCTGTCTGTACCCTGAGGGATGCTGCTTTCGAAGCACAATCCTTCTCTAAGGCATGCCAGACATACTGCCGGTGCTCCCAACTCAATTCAAAGGGCGCAGTGCCGCTGATTTGTTCGCTTGGCGCCATCATCAGGATCGAAGATGTGGCCCAAGTGCCCACTGCACTTTGCCTCAAACGCCAGCACCACCAGACTACTTCGGATTTTCCTGCATTTTCTTGCGTGTAACTTTGAAATACCGTGACATACTGTGACTGTACAACGCACGCACTAGATCGCTGTGCAGTCCGGAGTCGCAGTGGACCTCTACACGGCCGTCGTCTTCGAGCATCATTCCGACAGAGTCTTTGCAGCTTTGGTCAAAAGATGACCAGATTTGTCAGTGAACAAACTTGGCCTGGGCCAAGTAAATAACCTCAGTATGACAATGCTTCAACTCACATCGGAAAAGCACTCCCGCCAACACTCGTGGACCTTCTCCCAAACAGCGCACAAACCAAATCAGAGGGTCGACGGTCGGAGTGGGCTGAAAGCAGAAGCAACAGCATCAGCACAAAACCAACAGGAATTCAATCCAAAATGGAAACCGTCAACATCCAAGAACAGTCTCGATGTGTCTGTCTGTGTCTCTGTTTACATGTGAACGAAGGCAAATCCTTAGCCTCAAGTCCGACTTTGCGTAAGAAACTCCTTGGGGAGCATGGCGAGATGAAGTTGCGTCTGTTTCTGCCTGGTCAAGAGCATGTGGTACCAAACCCAGTGCTGAGTGCACTTTCCTCCTGCTGCTGCTGCGTATCTTAAACCGTCTCATCTACAGGCTTGCCTCGAACTTATGCTGAAAGGTGCCATTTGCTTAAGTCAGACAACTCTTGACATTGTCTTTGGGGCGCTTAAACAACTTTGCTCTTTGGCCGAGCTGCTGAACCGCACCTGACGCAGGCAAAGTAGCCACGTGTTGGCATGAACTTCCGGCCAGAGTACCTTCAAAGTACACTTGCCAAGCAAGGGCAGCGGCAAAACATCTCAATTCATCGTGTGTGGCCGGTTGACATCCATTGCTACCGAGAATCGGTCCTTCCTCTTGGTCGGTTGCCCCCGCGAGAACCTCGAATGCTGACGAACTTGCTTAGGAGGTGCACAGTGGGCGCTGTCGCGGTGAAGCCGTTGCCGATCTATCCCGCCCGAGCTTAATGCTCTGCAGCCCGTGGCAAACCAACAATCAACCCCCTGAGCAAGCTTTTGAACAGTGGGGGGTGACTCCATCGATAGATCTTCGGGATGTGACTGAAGGCTTGGAATTTTACGGACATTGAAATAAAGGTTGTCGAAATCTAGATTCTCTTGGAGTGTACGTATCGTGACTGCAGCAGCGGGACGGGGTGCGTTGTTACCATGACCGGGAACAGCGGCATCAATTGCTCGACATTGAAGCACACCGCCTGCTCTCCTCCCAATTACTTCAACCAAGAAGCCTGCAATTCCCAGTGGGAGAGTACCTCCTGGCGCAGTGGGCGTTTTGCAGTGGCACGTCAGGAATACATCCATGGACGGCCGTCCTTCCCAGCAAAGCCACTCGGGGCAGTGAGGCTCTCTTCCTGTAGAGGGCAAAGCGCAATGAATCGTGCTTTCCCGGCTGGAGGCTCCGGGACTGCGTGACTCGTCAGTCTCAGCATCTGCACGGCACAAACCGAGCCCAGGAAAACATAGCCTAGCCCTCGCCACTCGCTCAACGAATCGGAACTGGCTTAAGCAAAGCCATCTGCGCGGTCCCCGCTCCTACCCCCTCAGTGCCAGCTTTGCTGTTGTGGGGCTCGGATACCATAGGGTGCAGGTTCGGACATCGCACGCTGAGTTGATCACATGGCCATTTGGCTCTGCCAGCTTGTTGGTTGAGAACTCACCTATAATTCACCCTGCCGACTCGCAAGGCTTCGGGCTCCTCGCAATGTCTTCCCGCGCAGCAACGCATCCCTGGAACATCCAAGCTCAGCCCACCTTTGTAACCACCTTCCTCTTCCTTGCGGGAGGCCCGACAAGTTATCCCGAGGTATATGCGGGAGCCCAATTTGAGTCTCGTTGCTATCACCGGCTTGCAACTCCCACAGCATTTCCCAAAGGAGAGAGTTCTAACTGGACCCCGAAGTGGAAGCCCTGGCGATTACAAAAGATACGGCTGTTACAAGTACGTAGTCCGCGGTCGCTGACCGGCAAAGGCTTCACGGCTCAGAATCAAGGACCCGGCCTTGGCGGCCAGCTCTGCCTCTTGCTTCTGCTTGTATGTCATGGCGGGTTCTGGCGCTTTGCCGCCTATGATGAGCATCGATGTGTCCGGTCGTAGCAGTTCTGCTGCAAACAGACTCGCAAGTGACGCCTTTTGCTTGTCCTTTGCCTGGCCCCTTGCCAGGTCCTTTGCCACCTTTCGGGCCTGTGTAGTGCAACACAACTGCAAGGGTGATCATCTGAACTGCCACCCTCACAGGACAGTCTTTGATATCTTTGATGGCGAACTCATGTACATTCCAGACAGCAGTGTTCAGTTGCGAGCAAAGCCTTTCGAAGATGGTGAGTCTGGCAGTGCCTTCGGTGGCGCACGGAAATCCAGACAAGAAGCAATGCTGCATGACTGCGAGGGTACGCTGCGACGGCTGTTGCACGTGGACCATCGGATCTGTGCGAAGCACAAGACTTAAGCTCTTAAGGATGGGCAGCACGAGCTCGTGCACTGATCTCCCGGGAAGTGACCGGGCAGAACTCCGACTTGCAATACACAACAACTAGACGAACATCTTCAAGAGTCGCGAAGGGCAAGTGCACAGCAAATGCCTCTTCATGTTGCTGCTTGTCTTCGCCGGCCACAGTGGAGGGCGTGTCCACCCCTGTCAGTACCATGTGGGCAGTGCACGTGCGCGGCACTCCGCGCGCAACATCAAGCCCCAAGCCTGCATGTGCTGCAACATTCGGTGGCACGGCTTTCTCCGGCAGTGGAGCACGGGCGCCTGGCACCGTCACTACGTCACTAGCCTCTGCATCGGCATGGGAACCTTGTGCGGAAAAAGCCTGGCGGCGGTGGAGGTGCGGAAGGCCGCCGAAAGCAGCAGAGATCAATGCCGGAGGCTAGCATGGACATCTGAGCTCTAAGCTTCTGCGCAATGGGACATGCTGCAAATGTGGTCTCAGGCAGCGAGGGGCATAATGAAGTCTTGCCTCAATCTTTGATCGTGAAGCAGTTGTCGCGCGGTTCATTGCTGATGAGGTATTGACTCCGTTCGAGAAGAATGCTGTTCGTCAGTGCTATGCACTGGTAGCAGCATGTCAATATGTCAGAAGGCTTCAAGGTGACTATGCACTCATACGCAGTGTCAGGGCAAGTGCAGCACGTTTTTTGCTTGAAGCCAGCTCTTGCATCGAGCTGCACTCTTCGTCGCGACACGGTCTGCGCAGCCTCATCCGCATAGGCAACATATGGCAACATAATATGGCAAAAGACTTTACCACTTTAGCAACAATCGTAACTCTTTCTATGTAGCCTCACTTTCACTTGATCCTTGCAATCCGGCCCTGTGTCAGGTCCCCCGCAGACCATGCACGAGTGCCCATCCATCCAAGGTGTCAATGACCTGCACAGAAGGATCTTGGTTCAAATTGTCTTCGGCGAACCGCGAGGCACGGAAAGCATGAACGCTGCTGCTGCTCCTGCCTTCAAGTCAAAGTCCTGGCCGTAAGCCTGCGCACTTGTCTTGGCGTAAACGACGAATTCAGCGATTGTATGTAGCTGGCTTGCAACAGACACATCATGAAAGCTGCAGTTCTTGTTTGCAGAACTAGGTTACATGATGCCTGCATGTTCAGGTTCTGCGCTCAAAAAAATTGCCACTCTCAACCCACATCGCAGAGTCACGCAGCCGTTGTTTAGCAAACATCTTTCGTTGATATTGTGAGGCCGGAATCAACAGTGCTGCAGATTCAAGATGCTTGTGTGCTGGGACTTTCTTCGGAAGCTTTTCGCAAAGGGCTTCTCTCGGCCTTGCTGGGGCCCCAGAGTCGAGCCCTTGCGCGTCCGACTTGTGAAGCTTAGGTCTACGCGATTACAACAGGGCTGGGGTGGGGGCGGGGGGGGGTCTTGATTTCCGCGCAAACTCTAAGCACCAGCTCTTGCTAGTTGCCTTCTGCGCATGCCTGGGTCTTGGCGTTTCCTTGATGCGTGTCGGTGAATTCTCCACCAAGTGCTGTTGGTGTCCTATCGCGGAGGCTTGACAGCTTTTTGAAGTTCCGTTCAATTGTTGTCCTGGATCCTGGCTCTTCGTGGTTGCCTGGCCTGGCCCGGCCAACCTCTTGTTTGATGTTTACTGCATGTCGTCGAGGCTTCCTTCAGACAGCGGCCAACTGCAGCTCCCTTTGCGAAGGCCAGTCGTATCTTCAAGTCCGATAGGCGCAAGCAAAGGGCCGTTTGTTCTGAAGCTTTCGGTCGACGAGGTTTTGTTGGCAGCAGTGCTGTGCGCGCTTTCTTGATGGCTCTTACGTCCAGGAGCCAAGTCCCTCTCCAAAAAAAGCGGCGTTTTGATTTCTGTTTTAGTCGAGGACGGCGGTAGCCAGAGCTTACGGCGGGGTCCATGACTTCCGTAACCGTACCTTACACGGAAGCTGAGTTCAAGG
This sequence comes from Symbiodinium sp. CCMP2592, assembly GCA_905221615.1. NCBI lineage: Eukaryota > Dinophyceae > Suessiales > Symbiodiniaceae > Symbiodinium > Symbiodinium sp. CCMP2592. The sequence goes on along the minus strand of CAJNDT010005895.1, from coordinate 482,468 downwards.
AACCAAATCATCATTGCGCCGGTGCAACCTCAGATTTCTCGAGCCTTTGCTTTCGGCGAATGCAGGGTCTGAGGCTTGGGACTCTCGGTCTGATAAAAACGGCGCGTCTGCATGGACGCGACACGGGGCAGCGGAAAATGTCGCTGTGCGGCTGTGCATCCTCCGCTTTTGGCTGGCCTTGTACTTGCATTGGGATGATGATGGATGATGTGCAGACTCAACACAAAAGCCAAGAACGTTGAAGCAGAGCATCCCACCCGAACAAAACGCCACACCACGGATAATTTGCTACTCTCGTCAGCATATCGGTCAGCTTCGACAACCACGTTCCAGTAAACAGTCGCCCGGTGTCCGCAGCCACTATCATCTACTGCTGCGCTGTGGCATGGAAAGCTTTTGCCGGCAGCTTCGAAGCGATCGACCGTGTTGACGTGTGTCGGCGGCATACCATGATGAACTTTCTCCGAACCGCAGTGATCAGCACAACGTGCGGTTGAATCTTTTGGTCGCACAGCTTCTCTTCATGCTCTTTTTGTAAGATGCTCTTCTGCTACCCGCTAAGGGCTTGAGGCTCGGCCTCGTCAACTTGTTTGACCTGGAACTCTCTCATCCCCGCAAGAAGGACCTGACGATGGGCGAGTCACCGTGGTATCAGTGGTCTCTTCGCATCTTTGCTGGGAATTCTCTGCTTCAGGTGGGTTTCGTCAGGCCGGCCTGGCCACCTGCCCGGAGCAACCGTCTTATCATGGGTGCCGACTGGCATAGCCTCGGGCACAGAGCCATGCAGTTGTCTTCGACACATTCGGATGCCGTAGCTGAAGCCGTCATCGGCCAAGCTGAGAAGTTGACGGGCCGACCACAATGTTTGCAACGACCAAATCGAAGGAGCCCTTCACCAACGAAATCAGTCTCTCTGCTTAGGACATGTGTGACCGCTTAGCCATGCTGCTGTCAGAGCACACTGTTGTTCGACAAGGCACTGCATCGCTCGCTTCCATAGGCATCCAGCCCTGCAACGTCATGGAGTGACGCCAATCACCTTGCAACACTCGGAGCCGTCCCGTCGAATTAGTGGGAAACTCTCATGTTGGGAGCCGACCGTGCCGTGTGTAGAAGTCGAGGTCCTTGTCCAACATCTCCTGCTTATTGGATTGCCAGATTGGCGGTGCAGTTTCTCCCGGTATACAGCTGAGTCGTTACCTCCGGTGGCAAGTGCAGTCGCATTCGCGGCTCATCGCCATCAGCGCGTTTGAGTCCTGAGCAACGACTTTCCAAACTGATCGTGGAAGGAATGCTTAACATGATGCGACCTCCTGTCTTGCGGCACGGCATGTCTCTTGGGTAACTGATCGTGGAAGGAATGCTTAACATGATGCGCAGCATTCACCAACCTCCTGTCTTGCGGCACGGCATGTCTCTCGGGTGGGTGGGTGGGTGGGCGGGAGTAGCATTCCATCCGAGACGCTCGGCAGATTCGCCTTGAGGTTGTCATAGGCTGCTGTTAGTGCATCTGGCACATTGTCCACCTCGCGAGTTTGTGGCAACACATCCCTCCATGATTCCGCCTCATCCCTTCGAAGCAGAAAGCATTCCGATTTCGACTTCTGAGTGGGAAGCCCCGAGGCACTGCCTCGCCCCCAGCCTCAAAAATGCAGTGACACCAGTGGATTTCTTTGCGCTCTGCGCAGCCCTGCGTCGTGTATGAGGAACCCTTTAAAACAGAAACATGCGCGAAGTTTTATGCAGAGACTCGGGCAGCGGCCCAAGAGCAACCAGACCCAGCACGCCGCTTCCACAGCCGTAGTCCTTAGCACATTCAGTTCGCGGGCCTTGTTGTTGGTCAAGCTACTGAGTAGTCACTAGAAGTACTGAGTAGTAACAGGCAACATGTAGCAACGGGAGACATTCGATGACTCCAAATGAAGATGCGCGACGCACACGGTCGGGATGCTGGCCCAGTCGAAGTCCTCCGAGGAGCTTGCTCATGCCATGATCCGCCGGAGGTCCACCAAACAACTGTCCTAAATAGTAGGATCCTTAGTATAAGGACCCCAAAATAAGAACCGGCCCATTGAAACGTCCTGCATCGCTTGCAACACCAGGGCGGTGGTCGGATGCTGGCCGGATCCGAAAGGGCCCAAGGATCGCAGCCTGACTCAAAAATAGAGAAGGGGAAAAGTTTGCTATGCTTCAAACATGGAGTCTCTGCTCCATTTCAGCGGCCATGTCGGGGTGCCAAGTGAAATGCTGCAACGGGTTCAGGCAATATGTGATTGCCTTCTTGTTCCCTGCAGCTCCAGCCTCTGACGCAAGCTTTGTTGCTTCGCTTAGGTGTTTCAGCAGGTTGTTGAAAGCATGCACCCTTCCGGCAGGATCTTTTGATGAAAACCACACAGTTCCCTCTGCCAAACAAGATGCCAAGATTGCCTGATGACCACACCGTCTTCTCCGCTTGGTAGCTCTCTGTCCTCCATGCCCTGCCAGGGCTGAGGACTAGGCTCGGTGCACAGCTTCAGGGCGCAGACACACACACACACATAAACAGCGAAAGTGCACGTTTACATGCACACTTGCATGCGTGCACGCAGCAAAACCATGCACCATGCATGAATGCATGAACGCTATGCATGCATGCTTTCATACACAGGTTCCTGCAAACGAACGCACAGCCAGACAGGTAGCAACAAGTACACCAACTTGCCGACTCACGGTCGTGCAAACATCAAAACAGAGGCAACCAAGCAAACAGCAACAACAACAACAACAACAACAACCACCAGCAAGTCTGTGAATTTCTAAACGCTGAAACTGAGGTGGACAAGTGCGAAACACGACAGGCGGAAGCCCGAATGGGCCGCATCTGCGCCGTGGTCTCCGATGTAAGTGTGTCTTTGTCGTCTGGTGAAACGTGCCCCTGCTGACCGATCCAGACCGACAACACAGACAGTCGCCGCTGAATTCAGAAGAGGATCCGAAGGCACGGTGACATAAGCCTGCCTGGTGTGTCAAGCGTCTCCCTTCCATCCGTTGTATATGCTCAGCTTGGCGAGCAAGAGTATTACAGGCACATTGCTTGGAAAGGATCAGAAGCAAAGACTAGATTGGACACACTGCGACACTCACAACTAGCTGGGCATCCATGCAACGAACGACATAAGGATCCTACTATTTAGGGTACTACATTAGGGTCCCCTATTGTCGGAAACTTCCCCTGATTCCAAACGGGAATATGCATGCAAAGGGCTGCCTCCACTGGAAGGAAGATGCTTATCCGGCCCACCTCGCAGCACGGTGTGAGGAACTATGATAAGGACTCTAGACTCTGACTTGCGGCTGGCTGCAAGCAACTCGTGCAAAGATGTTATGACATGTTGCAGTCATGCCGGGAGCTGCCTTAACAACGTCGTCCTTGTCCTTGCCTCCAGGCACAAGACACATTTTACAGCAGCGATCACAGCACCACCCTCAGCGCATGGCCTTCTCGGTCTTCTCGGCAGCCCTGAACGTTGGGCTCTTCGATCCTAGGCACAGCTTTTTCCTCCGAGGGCTGTGCTGCTTGCCAGTATGCAAATGTTCTGCACCGGGCTCGGAAAATAGCCCTAAAAGCTGCACCATGGGCTCCCATCCCCGGGTTTCGGCTTCGTGTGTTTTGACCATGCGCTCGCACGGGGCAAAGGAACCGAAAAAACGTGCTTGTCACATGGCTGCCTGGGCTAGCTCATGTGTCCGGAACGACGCATGCGCGACAAAACATCAGTCCGTTGGATCAAGGGCTGGTTTCTTGGACGAATCCATGCCCACATGCGCGCTCAGTGGGTTTTTACACATGAACCAGTCCGCTCGGTTAAGCCCCGGTCTCTGTTTCCATTTCAAAAATACTGTTGTTGCCCAATTTGCAATCCGATCGTGCCCTTTCCAGGCTGTGCAATTTTACGGCCTTGTCCATGACGGGAAACCTCAAAGTTTGCTGTGGCGGCGCAAACTCTTTCCGAGAGTCGTCACGACGGATTTACATTTCATTTCGAGCTCGTCTGTCTTCGCTGGATGCAGGCATGAAAGCTGAGGTTGCGCGCTTGTCTGGTGCCGGAGGGATACTCCTGCGGTTGCAGATCAGGCGGGAGTCAATATCCACGATCTCAGACCTGGCCTTGACATAGAGGTTTGATTGAATAAGAACCGCCAATTCAACCGAAGCGAACTGCGTGTGTGTTTTGACCTACCTGCGTGGTGCATGACATGTGCATGACTCCTTGCCAAACTGGCCGACCACTTCAAGCATCCGTCGTTTGCAAACCTTGCAGTCGTCGCAGCTCTACGAGAAACTGGCTTGCACAAGTCTGCGAAGCACCAGTAAAGCCCGGGCTGATGCGGCAGGTGGATGTGAAAGACAACGATGCGCTTCTCCGGAAAAAGCTCCTCACCCATGGCCCCAAGGCAACTGCTAGTCAGTATAACAAAGAAGACAGTTGATCGTCCTGCAGGAAGCCGGCGCAGTCGTCTGCCAAGGGATCCAGCTCGTCTCCGGCGTCTTCTTTCCTTTCTGCTCCAGCTGCGGCCACAACGTCGTAGACAAGGCCTACAAGATGCGAGGAGAGCACCCGAGATCTTCGGTAGCTGCGCGGCCGTGTGAGACCGCCTTGTCTACGAAGTTCGCGGCAGAACTCCAGATCGAAGTCGTCCTTGGACACAATCCGAAACATGTGGCACCTGTTTCGTCCCTGCAAAGCACTGCGCTGTCAGAACGGATCCTCTAGGCTTCTTGCACAGTCTTACCACAACAAAATCCAAAGCTTCCTGCAACACCTCTCACTCTGTTATCAAAGCCTTGCAAAAGGCAGCAGCCTGTAGCGTCTTTCTGCTGAGAACGCTGCAAAGCGATGTAAAGTATGGCAGTACAGCATCATCGCGGACGGCCACCTTACGAAAGGAGTGGCACGTACAGCTGCAAGCCACTGATGTGCGAGGGCACAACATATCTTGGACTACTGCCTGATGCAGGGATGCATGGAGTCCAAGAGGGCCAGGGAAGATGGGGAGGCTTCGGTCGACGGCTTTACCAAGGCTGTCCTTATGCACCTCCCCTGCTCCGCTTCCAAGCGTTATCTGATAGCACGCCTAGCAGTTCCAATGCATTGAGCGACGCTACCGTGGATCTGGTAAACCCTAGTCATCACTCGATGAGTCGTGTAGGGTGTCATACGCCTATGTGAAAACAACCGCAACCACTTATACTCGCTCATTTATGTCAGCAAGAGGCGCTGGAGGAAAGCATGATGTCAAGAACCGGTGCTACCGGCAACAAGTTAGCCTCGAACGTGTCGTGACCAAGCTCTGCCCACACAGCACGGGCACATGCACGAAGGTGTGTAGAGGCACTTACTCGCAACTTATGCTCAAACATGCCAGCTTCTTTCGTTTTGTCAGTTCATGCAGGCCCCAGTGACTAGGCACAGCATTGATGTGCAAGCCGGCTGAGTACTGTACAATCGTGTGGCCTGAGTTCCTGTCACACCTTGAGGCTTGCACGATCTTCGCGTCAACTTGTACAGGAACCCAGTGCAAGGAGTTGTCTGGAAGCCACACCAGCTAAAGCAGGTGCCGGGAAAGAGCATGCGCACGAGGCAGACTAGCTCAGCATTCCGACTGAACAGTGCCATAATGACTGTGCTTCAGGGGCTCTTCTTGCTGCATGTCGTCGCGACCATAACGCGGGTCCTGGCCAGTTTACACGACCGAAAGCACAGTGCGGCCCTGCAACTCGTAACGAGTGTCCCGATCCGAGTCCTTGACAAGATTGTCAATGATCCACGACCAAATCGGATTGAGAACACTAGGGGCAATGACCATAACAAGGACGAGCTCCTTCAGGGGCGAAGGTGAGAGATCTGTTTGTGCCCATAGCAAGCACGACGGTCGCTTTGACTTCAAGAACGTCACGGTAGTCTCCGTCTTGGGGTACGACTTGAAGGGCGTCTCAAGCGGAGCAATCAATGCATCGATGCGGTGGTGAAAGGGGTAGATGACCAATCCCGCCTTGTCACAGCCAAGTTACGTCAGGACCCACAAACCGCTCGGTGGGCTCTCGCTCAGCTATGGCGGTTTCTTGCAGCCAAGCAGCCACCGTGAATTTTTCCAGGCAGCAGACAAAACCCCAGTATGTGGTCTGCGCCTAGTAGGCTTCAGTCCAAAAACGTTTCGACACAACTTGCTGGGTAGCATCGCGAGGGAGGCTACTAGATTAAGCATGGCACGAGCCAAATCGGAATCTTCGGTGGGTCGCCGTACCTGTAAGTGCTGCTCATCAGTGCGACCCGGTCATGCTGAATCGGCAGCTGCCAGGTTACTCTCCACTCTGGAGCCATGTCAGCTGGTATCTGGCGACGACAATGCGATGAAATCGCATCCAAAGTGTCCTCGATTCGGGCAAAAACTCTCTTCGACTCCCCAGAAAGACCTCCTGTTTGTCCAGCTGCTACGAGCTATTACGGCACGGCCAAGCATATGCACAGTGCGAGTACGACCAGCAATGGCCAAGGAGCAGAACAATAAGTCCTTGGTTCCCGCATCACCGGCGAGTCACAACCAACAGGCGGAGATACCAGTATGTCTGGCCAGAGGATTAAAATGGGCACTTATCATGTTACGTTGTGTCTACCAAGCTGGGAATCAAAAGAGCTGACTTGTCACAGTAGTCGATGGGATGCAACAAAGGCACCGCCCACAACGGTGATCATAAAGTTGCTAATGTACCTCGCAGCATGTGGGAGACTTGAACCGGGAATGCCGCATGAAGACTTCCTACCCCTGTTTCACTTAATGAAAGCTCTGACGGGTCGCCACACACACTCGCCAGCCATGCCCTCCGTGGAGGCAAAGATGACCTGACATGAGCACACGAGGGACCAGGCGTGGTTTCACTTCTTTGGCCCGCGGGGCGTCAGCTCAAACCAGTGGGAGATCAGAGCCTCTCTCGAAGGGGGCTCCGGTCGGACAACCCCGCTGCGCAATACCCATTTCAACATGTTCTGCGCCCTACTTATAGTATCTTGTAGACGAAGACCCTAGTTGAGGCACCGGAGTATCGGCTAGAGTCCGATGCCATTTTCGTCATAGTTGAGCCTCCACATGGCCCCAGATACGGAAGTCCCATTCTCCGGCCACGGCGGAAAAATGGGTGGCGATCCAGCAGGAGAAGAAGGTGTGTGCATCCAACTGACCGCCACACCCGCAGATACCCGAAGCAATCACCTGTTAGGCTTGGGGGTCCCGTGACATACCTCTTGGACAGGGTGCCGCCAACGCCACGTTGACGAAGTGCTGCAGGCTCATGGCAAACCCCTGCAGGCCAAGAAGGTCAATTTTGGCTTCGTTTCTTGCGGTTGGGACGCTTCACGATGCGTCAATCACAGACAAAGGCATCGCTCTTCCGGCCTGCTTGGAAATGTCCATTAGCCTTGCAAGGTGTCGTGTAAATGCTGCTCATGGACGGCGAGTACCCGTGGGCTGCATGCCCGGGAACCAACATGGAATGCATGGTCCATTGGTCAGTTAGTTAGCTGGCTGGTTTGATTGTCTTCTCTCTTCTTCCACACAGCATCACGCAGCCAAAGGAGGTAGCGTCATTACGCCCCCGCAGGCAAGCGCGCATTGGGTTGAGGCATCTACGTCTCTTTCTTTCTTTCTGCCGGGCTTAGGGGTCACTGTCGTGACCCTCGGGCTTTCAGCCCGCCCGTCCACCCCTGTATCTTTGAGTGGACGGCTTCGGGGTTTCAATGACCATGGCACTAGCTACTGAGTATGCTCTGACTTTCCGAGCTGCAATCCCCCGCCCTTGACACTGGTGCACCCCCAACGCGCCTCATCTCCGCGCCCCTACGGCAACCGGCGTCTAAGGGGTTTGCTGCTCGAAAGGTTGAACTCGCCCATGCATCTACGTCTCTCTCTCTCTCTCTCTCTCTCTCTCTGTCTCTCTCTGTATTATCTCTGTGCTAGCTGCAGTGCCTACCATGGACAAGGCCTGTAACTCTCATTGACTCTGAGCGGCCAAACAAGCCATGATCGTGGAGGGTGCTCCTGGTAGCGCTTGTAAAGCAGCCTCGAACATGGTCGTCAATGCCAACATGTAAAGGTATACGCTGGGTGGCTGATCATGTCTGATGATGTTAGCTGATACGGAGGCCATTTCACCACGTCGCAAGGTATCGCAGCATTATCTAACCAACATTTAGAATCAGGATTTCGCATGTCTTGGAGGAGGTTGGAGCTGGGTGCCGGCCGAAGCGGCGTCGCCAACACCATGGCGGCCTAAATGCAGTGGCAATCAGGGAATTTCAGGCAGGCATGAGGGGACATGATGATCACCAATCCCAGCTTTGTCAGGCTCGATGTTCGCTGCATTTCAGGGCATGCCTGGCTCTACAACATGCTGAATTTCGTCGAGAATTAAAGCGAGTAGCCAGGAAGACTTGCACCCCAATCGCAAAAGGCCCAGAGACCACCCGACATTCTTCTCGGATGATCCTGAGCACAGCATTCGCTGCATGCTCGTGGAATGCAGGTGGTACTGACAGTCGAAGCCGAATAAATTCTCAAACGCTACCCTTACATTCCCTTCTCCTGCGCATCATTCCGATGTGCTGCTCACATGTGCTTTCCAGGTACTGGCCATGCTTCTTCGTGCAGAACCCAAGGCGAACATAGATGCAGTGAAACAAAGCTCGGTTGGCAACCACACTGCTGCAAGGCATCTCCGGTGCAGCAATACTTTCTTCTGCAGTCATATGTCGCCCGAAGTGAGCTATGTCCTTGGTTACCAAGCACACAAAGAAGGTGAAGAGCAAGCTGATCCGAAGCCCGGCCACGTAAGTCAGCATAACAGCAGCTCTTCAGATGTTCCGACTGTTACTGGTATTTCTGCTAACCACAAACTTGTATCTTGAGGTCAGGCCCACATGCGTCAAAGCGACACTCTTTCTTGAGGCAGCATCTGCCCTTCATTATGAACATCTGTGCTTGAACCAGCACCGGCGACGAGAGCCATCGGCAGCGGCAGGTGATATTGTCTATGACAAGCGCTTGCCCTAGGAGTTGTATACCGGCATAAACAAGCTCAGACTCACACTGTCTGGCAAACTCCTTCAGAACCCGCGGAAGGAGTTCGACGCCTGCCTCGTCAAGCACGGTCTGCAAATCTGATGATGGGACCCTTGATGGGCTTCTAGGTCTTGCCCAGGCATCCAACTCAGCTGTGCCCGGGGCTTCGAGCATTGCCAAGCAGTCTTGACTACTCTGCTGCCCTGTCCTTGTCGAACCACCAAACTCACAGCCGTTTTACGTGATTAGGGCTCCCTCTTCCGGTTTTGGGGCAGAAGAGAGGATGGCAACACAATTCCCGAAATGCACATCTCGTTTCGTGTGTGTCAAAGCTGTTCATCCGGAAATGCGCGGGTGCGCCCGTGGCCTGCGAGTAAATCAGATCAGAGCCAATGAGGAGATCCCAGTGTTGACCTGCAGCCATTGCCACAGAGTCCATGAAACTGTGTTCCTCACGCCTAAGCGAAAGCCGGCTATATGTGGAAGGCCTAGAAGCAAAGCCTCGGGTAGGCCTGGAAGACTTTTGAGGTTGGAGTGCTGGAGGGCTGGAAGTTGATAGAGCAGAGAGAGTTGGTGTTCACATGCCTAGCGGTGCAGGGCTGGATTCCCAGTCGAAGTGAATAAGAAATACAAGTTAACCGCCAACGATTGTAGATTCTTAACGTTCTGAGGCGGAAATAGAGGACCAAGCGACAAGCAAAATGAAGCCGGGAATCCAACATCTAGGATGCGCGCTTCTTCTTCATAGACTTCTGACTTCTGTGTAGTCACCGTAGGACGCGGTCTCGGATTAGATGTTGCAGACAGGCCTTGCTCTTGTGCGGGTGGCTGGGGCAAAGCTGGCCTTGATGCAGTGTCCTGAGCTGAAGGTTGCCGCATGAATTCATGTCCATGCTGGCCGACCACTTCGTGCATAACTGGGATGCGAGCTTCGAATCTGCTCCAATCCAACTCCTGCCATGAACCGTTTCCGAGCGCTGTCACGGCTGCAGCAATCAGAACAGTCCTGCAAGTCGACCGCACTCAGCGGAACACCAGCAGCCACCTCGCAATGATTCTCAGTAGAAGGAGGCACACTTTCATAACACCATCCGGTTCAACCCGCAGGATCGTCGGACGCACTCCCTGGTCGTCGACTCAGATATCATGGCGCATGCAGGTCAGACTTCATTGCTTCATGCAAGCAGCACGCATTCTCCATCAGATTGTGCTGAAGCCACTCCATGGCCTCAGCGGCAGAAGAACAGTGCAGCAGTGCATGGGGGCTTTCTCAAAGATTGAAGCCATCAAGCAGCACAAAAGCACAACTTTCTAAGAAATGCCATCCCGTCTGTCCGTCTCCTCCCTCATGCACTGATGCGGGCTACGTGTCGTACGACGAAGGTGTCTGAGAGTCAGACTCCGCCATCTCCCTGCAACCAGACAAATGAAATATGCCAGCTGTAGCAGCCCTTCCGGCACACCATTCGGAATTGAATGGCCAAGCACTCCTCTCATCCGAACGCCCTTGTGAAGGAGATTTTCGTGGACTGTGTCAACATGGTTCGATGGTCTGATGAGAGATGACGGACGATGGCATGCGCTCCTAAGAGTTGTTCTTGAACAGCGCAGAATCGCAAACGGGCGACTTTTCTAGGGGTCTCTTGGCCTCTTGGCAAGCTCGTATTGGGAGCACTGGATCATGACACTTGCAGACTTCCGATTCGCACGCCATCTCCACGGTGCCATCCTAGTGACACTCGTTCTTGGAGCCCACATTCGGGAAAGGATCCCCCCCTGATGATGATGATGATGATGGTTCATGCAGGGTCCGGCCTGCTCAGTCAAACAAATGCTACCGGGTCGGCCGTTCTCCGAGATGTTCCGTGCCAAGGTCATGCCAAGCCTGCAGTCTTCAATCCAAGAGTGTGGACACTGAACGTCAACATGTCCGTGTCATTCCGTGCCTGCATGCTTAGTGACATCCATGAAATGCTTCAAAGTGTGCCCAAGCAGACCGATCGTTGCGGGGTGATCTGAGCATGACGCCAGCCAGTTCCAGATCCAAGTTCGACAATGTTGGGGGCCTGCAGCACCTTGATTAGCGCAAACTGCTCTGCATCATGGACATTGGAAGGGCAACCCTCAGTGGAGAACTGCTGGCTACTCGAACGCCTGTCAAACCACAAAGTCAGCTGGTGTGTGCCGCTTTGTCGGCGCTGGAAGTGTTTGCCAGACTGTGCCAGGATTCGCTCAGATTGTTTTGATTGCGGCTCCATGCAAGCTCTGAGACCAACGCGCAGCCGGTGTCTGCCTGCAAGGAGCAGGTGGAGCGGAAAGGTCGGTATCAGCAGATTCCTTCTTGGCTCCACGCTGCGTCAAAGAAGGCGCAAAGAGCCGTCCACCTTTACAGCTGAGGGCTAGCTTGTGTGACACAACACTTCTGTATGCAATTTTCTTCCGAGTCTGCCACTCGCTCTCCAGGAAATCGCAAAGGCTGTGCCTGGCGTCGTGGAAGCTTCAAACATCTTCAAACTCTTTATCGCAGCCCTTACCATAACCCCCTACTAAGCAAATCTCGTATTTGTAACCTTTTACAACCCTTGGCATAATCTTCATGTGAAACATTGTGAAACCCTCATAGCAACCTCGATAGCCCCCCTTAAGTCCAACGTACATCTCTGCTCGTTGGGGGCCCGGCGCAGCATCCCAGGTGCCTGTGACTCTGCAGCAACGAAACTGACATAAACCAATAACATGTTGCCAACAGCTGCAGTTTCATGCACTCGGCTAACCATTGATTTCTGAATTAATGTGCAATACCACAATTCCAAATCTTCACAATTTGTATAAGTCTTTGGTTGGTTGTGGGAAGCTTTGCGAAATCTGTTGATCGAATGGGCCTGCACGGCCCTGAGTCCGACTGTATCTGAGAAAAATGCTTGAACACTTTGGGGATGGATCAGTGGCAGTTGCATGTGCAGAAAGCTGCTTCTTCAGAGCACACAGCAGGTCATGCCCCCCTCCATGTCTCGATGCGTGCCCACAGCAAGATTAGGGTTGCATCGATTCGTGGTCAGCCGTCCCATCCCAGGGAACATGCCGCGGCAGGCGGGATCCAATAATGATTGCCTGGGTAGGACTCTTGAGTTTGAGTGACTCTGCGCTTCTGCGCATGTCGAGCCATTGTGGACGCGGACATGTCGTGAGCAATTCGTGGCAGACAAGCTACTCGACTACTCGATTCAAGGTTCTGACTGAGAGCAGCTCTCATCTATGCTGAGTTATGCAGAGGAGCGCACGATTTGTGCTTTTGAATGAAACTTGTCAAATGCGGCTGTCGGCTGAACTCCCTAAAATGTTCCGTAGGATTTTCCGGTATACTCAAACGTCACGGTATGCCTCAGAACTAAGGCGATGACTTCCCCCAGTTGTCGCCAACGCACGATGCCCGCACACAACGTCTCGAATCCATGGTCCTTCAACGAGAAGATGATGAGCTCTCGTTTCGATCAGCTGGCCCGAGGGCAGCGCTTGTTGGACCAGAGGACATGGCTTGAGGCAGAACTTGCCCTTAACGACATGCTTCTGGCAATGGTGATGATAAGACTCATAGTAAGACTAGCAATGCCAGCAGTAGTCGACGTCATCAACATAATCATACATAATGCAGAAGCATGAGATTCATGAAGAAGGATGCAGAGTGGGATTCATGACCACAATCCGGGCAGTACTACCGCCGCAGTAATAAAACCTCATGAAGGGCACTATAGTTTGAAGTTGTCTTAAGTAGCAATAACTTGCCATCCTCGGACTTGTCGCTCGAGCCCACAGCCAAAGCGATGGATGGAGCAATTGAAGATTGCTACAGGCGCAATGAGTACCGCCACGGTGTGCTTCGGTGTTCATGATTGAACATGAAGCTCAGTGACCGACAGCCTGGACAGGCTTCTTATGCAAAAAACGTTCGGCAAACGTGTCTGCAATGTTGTTCCTAGCACAGCTTCGCTCGCCTTTTTCTCCGTGGGTGCTTGCATTTTCATGTCGCAACATGCAAGGATCGGCGGGACCTAATTATCACAAGTTCACAGAGTTTGATGGATTCTAAGACTAATGTCTCACCACGAAGCGATGGAAATCACAAGCTTGCGGTTGACTTCCTTCTCAACTGCTACTGAACGATTGTGCGAGAAGCACAAGTAAGATCGAACAGGACTCCCAGACGTCATACTTGGGTTAAATACTTTGCAGCAAGCTCAGCAGCACATGGGAGGGGTTATCATTGATAGCAGTAGCAAGCTGTTCTTAGGAGCTCTGCCTATGTTGGGAAACCAGATACCAGCCATCCCCACCCGCAGTCTGTGAACTTGTGTCAGCTGCGAACTCTTCTATGGTCACAACATGTCACAACTTGAACAGATCTCGGCAGCATGGAACGTATCAGCGGTACAGCGGCCTGCAAGTTGCGCATGTATGCATCTGCTGCAGATTACTGCGCCAGACCAACTCTCAACTCACCCGAACTAAGCATAAGCCTTCGCGCTGCAGACATATGATGACATTTGCAGAACAAGTCTTACCTCCTTCGGGCGTGCGTGTTGTCACCATGACAAAAGGCGATCAATACAGGCCACCTTGCTCTAGGCGTCCTGCTGTGCTCAGATGCGGAAACCCGAAACGCCTCGGTCAAAGATGGCCTGGGTCGACATGCGCGCAGCACCTGCCAAATCGGTGGCTGGAGCTATCTTTCGAGCTTGCCAAAGGATGGCGAAATGCAGGGAGTGAGGCAAAGCGCAATGCATCCAAAAACAGACTGTGGACGAGTCATTGTAAATCTGCAGGTCTGAAAGTCTGCCATGCATCAGTGACACCGACTTCCTGTGATGCTTTGCAACACTTGGAAGCGAAGCTTGTTGTGTCGGAAGGCTCAACGGTTAGAACCGGAGGGGAACGTGCTTGACCAAGCTAGTGCCAGTTGGCACTCCATCTTTTTTTCCGATCTTCGATCTCTTTGGGCGTAGGCTTGCTCTTGACCGTGCGCACGCTCTGAGGCGAGGAAACCGACGACAGGCTCGGCAAACTCAGGCAGGATTGAATTCCGGGTGTGCTGGCCGACGGAGTGTCAGCTGTCAGCTTCCGCTTCAGGTCTTCATCTTCCTTTACCGGAACAGGTGGCTCACGTAGCCTTTCCAGGAGGTGACGCAGGTGTGCCATCCCAAGCTCACGGTCTCTGATGGTTCCTTTCAGATGTCGCATGGCATCTTGATGAACCACTTCCGAGTTCGAGAGGAGGCTGTATACAACTTCCAGTTCGCATCGAGCATCAGCGAATGCAGACTGCAAAAGCTGCATCTCAGCATTGCTCTTGCTTGCCTGACTCTTCGCTTCGGCTGTGTCAGCCTCCGCTTGTGCCAACTTGATTGTTAAATCTGTTAGTAGCCTGTTCGATTCGGAGGCAGTTTCCCGGGAAGAAGCTTCTCGAAACCGCAGAAGCTGCTTTTCAGCATCAGCCTGCTGCGCAAGAGCGGTGTTGCAAGCCTCTTGAACAGCAGTGACCTTCTCTTCAGCCAGGGAGAGATTCTGCTGCGCTTCATTCAACTGCGATCTGGCAGTCAGCAACTCCGCTGATGTCTCTTCCGCCGTCGCTCGCAGGCTCGCAGCTTCGGCTCTGGCTGCTGCGGCCTCTGCGCACGCCGCCGCCGCCTTCGCCTGGCGCAGTATACGAGTGCCTAGCAATGCAGCCTCTTGGGACTGCAAAGCTGAAATGTGCCCGAAAGGTTCTCTGCTCCGGTGCACCTCTATTTCTGCAGCGACGGAGGAATGCTGAGCTACAAGGGCCTGGCAGAACAGGAATTGAGGCACGCATGTGCTCTTCACGACTTGAGGCGCAACACCTCGGCCGTCTCTTTGGCAGCTCGTGATGATTCCAACTCACCTTGCATCTTGGCAGCACTGTGCGGCACATGTCGCAGCTGGATGCTCCACACTGAAGCAAGTTCCTCAGCACAGCGCTGCGCAGTTTTCGAACTTCCTCTTCCTGTCGCACACAAGACACCCACGTCACTGTAGGTATACATTGTAGCGCAAGCCGTCAGGCACAGCAGCCATTCAAGGATGCCAGCTTCTCATAAGCTACATCAGGGATTCTCGGGTGGCCTGGCTGAGATGTGCCAGCTCCCGCGCGCTCACCCGGGTGTGTTCCATTGCAGCTGACCATGCCTTACAAGATCAAGCTGGCGGTCTGTACACATTAACTGCATTTCGCGTTCTTTCTCGCTGCGCTACTCTGCATTCTAAAACCCCCGTCAAGAAACCAGCCTAATGCTCAAAAACTTTGCACGAGGATGGCCAAACTTGTTGTTGCTCGAACGCATTGGCGGGAACAGCCGGAAATTGTAACCGCCTCCCTGACCCGTGGACATGCATGCTTAATCATTCTCCTTGCGATTTTTTGTTTTGTGAACACGATGCTGATCGACTGTCTCCAAAACTCTGGGGTCCTGTGCTTCTTGTAGTGTTTTTGGATCGATGTTGCCTAAGAAATAAACAAGAATCGCAACTCGTGCGTGTCTCGGTGAGCGACGGTTCCTATGTTGTGCTAGCGGTAGTGGTTCTGGCACGCTTTTTGCCTCCCTGCGAAACTTTCTGACCCTCGATGTGGTCGCCTGCCGTTGGTTGGTGGTTCCAGCGTCATATTACCGGTGGTCTTGTGACGCAGTGCCCGATTCTGCAGCCCAGATGTCCGTTGGCGATGAGCAGCAACCGGGGGGGTTGCTGCAATGCTTGGTGTCTGCTTGTCTTTAGCACACCGGCCCTTCGGATGGCGCAACCGAAACATTGACATTGCACAGTTCAGTCAGGGCTGTCCTTATTCCCGAAAGCCCTGCGTGCGAGGGCTTCTCCAGTTATTGCTCTGCCGGCGACATAAATTATGGCCTTGAAGCCATGATGATACGATGTAAGGCCCTTGTTGTCAACATGATCGGATCCGTTTCTATGTGGGAAGCAGGAGCAGCGGGTGATGCAGGGAGGCATGTTCGTGGCCGCGAACTGAGATGTCAAAATTTGAACCCGAGACACTCGGCCAGCATTGCTGCATATTTCACAACACATGCGCACACACACACATGGTGCCGTGGACGACATCCAGTCTTTGCTATTCTTTACTGTTGCGAATCTGAGGTCTGAAATCTGTCCAAGGAGCACTGAACACGTTGCTGATCAGAAGCTGCCGCTGAACCTCCATCGCATACACATGATTCTTCGTCGTCAGAATTCAGATGCTGCCACGTCCACGCCTCCTGCCAAGAGCGCAGGGCGTTCTCGCAGCGATCTCGTCGTTGCTTGTGGAGCCTTGCATGGCTAGAAGCAACCAAATCTGATCCAGCCGTCCCTTTTTCTGCGAGCTGCCGTGCCTCGACACCGTTTCACGCTGCATCTCCAAGGACACTGTGATGCGATCCACCCAAGCCTCAGTACATCCGACTTACCCCTCGCCAATCGTGGGCTGATGCCGCACGACCCTGCGCGCCTTGCCCTCCTTGTGACTGTCTTCTGTCCGTCTTCGAGTGCATGCCTTCACAAGCTGCTCCGTGTTGAACAAGACATGCAAGTATTTGCAGAGAAGGGACTAGACGGATGCCTCTCGCCAGCCCCGGAAGACCCCTTCGAGATGCTGCTGCCTTGCCTGCCGTGTCAGAGTCATCTGAACCGGGAGAACGCTCTGCACCCGGGCACCTCCTTTGCGAGGTGTTGCTCAAAGCGCTCGAGGAGCAGCTCTGAGGCAGCTCGGTCTGGCCGGCGACTGCACTACTTTCGCTCACAGAGAAACCGGTCGCCGGTCGCACTCTCAGCTTCGAGCCTTGGATTGAAAGAGCTGAAGCATCGGCACCGACACTGTGATCCGCCTCCCGCGCTCAACGTGCATCCAGTTGCAACGCGAAACGCACCTTCTGACCCCGGCTCCTGCTGGCGCGGCTCCTTCGGTTCAAAGCTGGGCCACAATCCTGGCAGGTGAACTTCATGCTTGGCATTGCTTGGCTAAGCGGATCCAAAGACGTCGCTTGGTGTCCTCGTATCTCCCTCCGCCTCGGCGACTTCTTCTGCACTTTCGCCCATTGAATGGCCTCTGCACTGTCACCGAACAGAGGTGGACCTCGGCCCGACCAGAGCCAGGGAGTCCCGTGAGCCGCGAGCGCTGAAAGTACAGCCCGGTACAGAAAAAGGCCCCAGCGCTCGGATTTGCACGTCTCCGTCAGCCTCGGGCGGCGCGCTCTCCGTCACCCCCTCTCGTCTCAAAGTCGGACAGTAAGCAGCTGTAACTGCAGCCCGAAGCGCTGTGTCGCCGTCTCGTTTGCACGAGCAGCAGTGTAAGCTTGTACTCGGTCCAAGGACTGCATCAGGCAACACGAGTCCAATTCGCGATGACAGCTCCTGATGCCAACAAGGCTGCCCACCTGTAGGACCTGATCCCAATTCGCCAAAATGTCGGTGATCTCAGCCCGGCGGCAGGCTTACATCACAGGAAACTTCATTGCCAAGCCGTGCAAGCTCTGCTTGTACGGTCTTAAGAGCTCTCTCGGAAGCGAGCCCCGGGTGTGAGGCCCGTCCCTTCTGCCCTGGGCCTCACATTCGATGCATTGTGCACAATCCCTCTCAACTTCAATTGTCGAGCTTCGGACATTTCGGCGTTCGCGCCAGAGCAAGATGAGGAGAAACCAAGGCCCGATGATGATCTTGCTTTGAAGCTGTGGTAGTTATGATGCTGATAGTGATAGTGATAGTGACAGTGCACTGCAAACTTGGTCTTGCCACTTGTGTGTTCCCCTTGTGCCGAAAGGTTCCAGAGGCATGTCGCAGTAGCACAGCGTGGCAAAGAAAGCTGACGGCCGTCACGGTACGAGTAAACAAAGTCTCCCAACCCACCTGACGAGTTGAAGCTGAGCCAGCTCAGGCAGCTTGTGGCCTTTCGCATGGAACTCTGGCTCCACATGGGAAACTTGGGGTACCTTATATTGGGGTCCTAATAATAAGGATCCTACTATTCGGGGTACTATATTGGGGTCCCCTATTTTCGGAAACCCCCACATCGTAAGCGATGCTACCGAACGGTTGGAACGGCCTGCAGGTAAGACTTAGCGGCTGTTCATGGCGAAGTGAAGCCCGTTCAGCTCCTCAGCCGACCATCACCATTGCGAGTCTTGTTGATATGTTCACATCGTCGATGCATGTGCGTGGGGAGAAGTCTCGAGTCCGAGGTGCTCTGCTAGGCATGGTGCCTTGGAACTGCCAGCCTCAGCCCAACCGACCACCGGTCACAGAGATCGGCCGCTCACCTCTGCACCTCGCGACCGGGGTGCAGTCCGAGTGGCCGTTAGCAGGCGGTGCCAGTGGAGCCACGCGCGGATCCTGCCACGCCTAAGGCTTGGGCAGCAGCTGGTCAGTGAGCGCAAGAACTACCAAGTGAAATCTAAGCCGTTTAAGGCCGCGGCAGCATCGCCTAAAGATATAACTTGCACCTTCACAACTCTGCTCAGGTGAGTTTCCAGCTCTTCCGTGCGTCACAGATGCTTGCATAGTGCGGCGCAGCTGCCTGACTCTTGACGTCCTGCTGATACCCGATACCTCCGATGCTGAATAAGTTCATGAAGCCGTGGTCAGGGTTGCTATTTGCGACTTTATCCTGACGTGATCACAGCACGGACACTTTTTCGAGACTGGAGCAACTTGCGGAGTTGCATCGCAATAAACGGCAGCTGTACTGCGACAGTCTGAATGAATTCATTCACCAGCAGTTGGTTGCGGTGTCCGAAAATTCTATGAAATGATCTAGCATCCGAATCTGCAGACATGCATAGGCAAGGTGCCCGGCATGTTTAAATACAGGCCTTTCCTGTTTGACTCCTGCTTTCCACTGCAGATTCACTGGACTCTTCACCCCTCGATGCTGCTGTACAGGAAGTCAATCAATTAATTTCTATCCTCAGTGCTTCCTCCGATAGCGGCTAAACGGTGGCCGCCACCTCGAAATGGGCAACTGGGATGTTAAAGAACAACCTGCACACCAAAGGCAGTGAGCTGAAAAGACATGACAGCCTGAGGCTGCAACGTACTTCGGAGGCTTGAAAACAGGCGCAGACTGTTCAGTCCCTGCAATGACCAATTGATGCCAAGATGGAATCTGTCTAGACTGTCTAGGTGGCCACATGGTTCACAGACAAGAAGGCGCACCACAAGCATCGTAGTCCCCTCGTGCAGGAGCACTCCCAGCCACAGTGGCATTCCGGTGAAGAGTGTCACGCTGCTCCTGGCTACAGGAACCGGAATGTAGTCAGTGGCATTTTCCAAAGCATGCTTTGCCCGCGCGGAAACGAGCAGGATCTTAGGCGCAAGGCTTTCTGCTTAACAGCCGTGGCAAGGTTGTTGTAAGCTGTACCAGTACATGTGTCCAGTTCGTGAACTGCCATGTGCGAGCAGCTTCAAGCTCGGAAAGCGACGCGCCCAGTATAGATCCACCGGCAAGACCTTCCAAGACACTCGTGGACGCTGCTGCCATGTGAGATCTGGATGAGGCCCAGGCAGAGATTCTGGAGAATGATATTCCTCGCTTTTTGGGCCAAGGCGAGAAGCCAAGCCACCTCGGCTGAGCTCAAGGTCTTATGATGTGACCCTTGCTGTAGAAACTCGGCAACTCTCGCTGCCGCCTGCGCCTGGTCAAAAGACATCCATGCATGGTTTTCTGAACAGGAAGTTATTCTCCCGCTGCTCTGGCACCATGGCACTGCAGCTGCAATAAGATGGTCGATGAACGGACAACGAAGTACGAGGATAGCTTCGACCGTTTGGCAAACCGTTCTCTATTGCAGCGTGGCAAGGCTGTGCATGTCTGAGAACCGAACGCGCTTCAGGTCGCTGTCTCCACGAGGGTCACTAGCCCGTCTGAGTATCAACGCCTGCCAGCACAAAGCATTTCACAAGCTTGCAGCTCACAGACAGTTGATATCCCGAGAGCGCTTCAGGCCGTGCCAGAGAGGTTCATCTTTGGTCAGCACAAGCAAGGAAGGGTGAAGGGGATACTTACCATCACCTCCTTCTTCGTCTGATGGTCGTTATCGTTATGGTGATCATCACAGTCTTGGCCCTTCGAGAGCACACATGTTACGTTGGCGGCAAATGACCGATGCCCACGATGAGGATCTCGATGTCAACATGCGAGTCTCCGACAAACATAACCACAGACTGCAGAAGAAGAACACTTTCGCGAGGATCGCACATCCGTCTTCCATTAAACCATCCATCATGCCACGCAATAATGCAGCTCGCAGAAAACATGACATCCTTAAGGACGACTTTCGGAAAACCAGCATCAACAAACCTGCGACAGACCTGCCAGGGATCCAAACTTGCTGTCCCCGGGTAAAGGACCAAGTCATTTGGCGCGCTTTTGCGTTCCGACGTAAACTGAGGTAGACACGGCTCACTGCCTGGAAAATCCTAGACCTGACAGGGTAGTCGGCTGGCAAGCCGTGAATCCCAAAAGGACACGTCAGCTACGCGTACGCGTAATCTAGCAGCCAAAACATACAGACCAGAGGCTGGGGGACAAACCCTAAAGCCTCGCTGAGGCCCTGAATCCCCAAACCCCAAGCAAGAAAAACAATCCACCAACAAAAACTCGACACCTTGGACAACCTGAAAAGTGCCCGCAACCCAAAGCACCTGGCTTACTGTATAGTATGCAGCCTCAATACCTGCAGCCCTGAACTTCGTCGTTTCGAGCTTTCACTAGTACAGCATCTACACGACTGCCTTCGACAAGTACATACGGATGCTTACATGCAGCAAGCTTGATTTATGCGTCGATTCCCATTGTGAGAACAGCTTTTGTTGGTCGGAAACTCTTTGATTCTCTGTGGTTACACGTCGTGCCAACTGGCGGGTGACCAAGACTGCCAACAGCAAGAGTCATCGTCAATAACAGTGCACCGAAGGCGGACAGATGCTCACGAGGCACACATCTGACCAACTGCCAGAATGCCAGAATCCATATGAGCCACAGAACACCTACACCGGACAACGGGGGCGATCGCTTCCACTCTTGACGGCTCGTTGTCGCGAACAAGCAATGGCTCCAAAATACTAGTAATTAGTTTGCAGCGTTTCACTCTTGATCCTGGCTTGCTAGTTGACTCAGTCTTCGGGAATGTTTGGAGTTTTGACCGATCAGTAGCAACCAGATTCTTGAGAACTTCCACTAGAGCTGTGCAGAAAAAGCCAGGGACGCGACGTCCGATCCATCGACGGCGTTGCTCTGCAATGCCCCGTCCGTCTGCGCCTGACTAAACACACGGATGGCATGGCGAGACCGGCGAGACCTGTGGCCCCATTTAGCTGTGCGTTCTAACACTGCCGGCAAGGGAGCTAAACTCCAAGGCTAAAGGAGGGGGGCCGCCGGGACGCGACCATAGCAAGACTCCAAATTCAAAGGAGCCTTGCACGAACCCTCTGGGCAGGCAAAACTTCGGACCTCCAGTGAAATCCCAGCCGTTGCGGCCGCCAAAGCAGGAGCCTTGTTTCCCGACGCAATCCACATCGCTCTAGGCTCCAGCTGCCATACCATGTGTCCAAGCACCGGGCATCATTGACTCCATCTCCGACCATGACGAGTCCACCCAGTGACACGCCGAGAAGACCCAAGAGCCGCGCTTGCCACCTGATCTGGTCTGACTGCCACTGGTAGCTGGTGGCTGTGCTCGGGGCATATGCAGTAGCTGTTTCCCTATTGCTAGTTGCCACACTGTGGTTGTAGCTTCGTTGCATTTGTTGTGTTCTTCTGCGAGCTTTGACCGTATCTCTGTCGATGAGTCACACTGTGATGGTGCACGATCGCCTGAACATTGCCCGTGGGGGCTTCAGAACAACATGCTTGCTGGTTGAATCCACGCTTAGATCCAGGCGATCCCTTTCCGGCAGTTTCTCGGAGTAGGGTGTCGTACAGTCTCACCTGCGCCAGAATCTCACGCTTCAGATCTTGCAGGTCATGTACAGTAGATTACAGTAGCATAGCGGCGCCACCCTTTCGAAGCGAGTCCGGCGACCACCTATGCCACCGACCTGCTGCACTGCAACGCCCGCTTCGCCTTTTCGAGCTTGTCTTCTGGTCTCAAGTCCGCGTGAACGGCATCGAAATTGGCCGCGCCTGACTCTGCGCGAATCGGAGCAGGGCAGCAGGGCTCGGTCGAGTCCAGTTTCGTGCCTACTTCATCAACCACACTTCTGGCATTGGCATGGCGATCGCCGGTGAGCATGTAAACCTGGGCAATGGATGGGCGATCGCGATCAGGCAGTCAATAGAGCATGATGTTTTAACGCTGCAGGCAGCTCTTTTGGGGAAGTTTGACTGAGGCGCCGGCAGGACCTCCTCGGGAAACCTGCCGTCACGACCCCGCTACAGATCCGTGAACTTTTCATGGGTTAGGGGCTGAACAGGCCACTGAAGCACGCCGCGAACACAGCCCCATACAGTCCCCTGACCTTGTATGATCCTATGGACAGCTGCTTGCTGTAGCAAAACGAACAGCTTAGAATAGGGATGCGACCTTGTTGTTTGGGAAGCCGAAGACACGTGTATTTTGCACCTTCCTGCGTTTATGTGGTCTGTACCTTATGGCGTGCAGCTGACTGTATTGTGTGACGTCTGTGCCTCAGCCTAACTACAAGAGATTACAAGAGATTTTGCGGGAACATGGGCTGCTCGTGAGAGTCAAGTTGTTCATGATGCAGCACGCATCCACACCTAGGCATTATTTCATTTACTTGAGAAAGGAGGTATGTGGACGAAAGCAGGCATCTGGTGAAGACATGGCATAGCAACTGGGCCTGCCTAGCCGGTCGACAGTTCCGGGAATGCACGACAGTCAAAAGTGAAGCTCTTTCCTGTTTCCTAGTCTGTCTTACAGCACTGAAAGGAGCTGTCAGCAGTTTCTGCCTCACAGCTAGGCAGCGCTTCTGGGCCTCTGCCACCACAGCGGACGCTGTTTCTTTGACGCTGTCCTCTGCTCGAACAAAGCGCTGTGTGGCATGCGACAACAATCCTCGGGGACCACCTGATGTCCTCATGCGCCTCTGAACTGCTACCACAGGCACTCTGTAACTGAGTCAACCAAACTGGCTCTCCACTGTGACAGGAAAGCTGCCAATGCATCTGCACACCGAGTTCTTACCGGCATCTGCTATGGGCTCCTCGAAGTGAAACAGCCAGGCTTGAGCCTGCCATGAGCGCAGCTTGGGCTGACGGAGAAGCAAAACGCACCACAGCTCCACGTGCCGATTCAACCGATTAAGGCCTCCTCGTCTGGCGACCACACCGACAAAGCCATCACCACGCTGCCAGTCTTGGCCACCTCCAGCTCCCACCGTGGCCACCAGGACTCATCAAAAGAGACGAAAAGTGACATGATACAAACAGCCGAAAGTTTGAATCATCTGCCTTGGCTGCTCGCGACCGCAGCGCATGGACCAAAGCCTCGGAGAGCTCGACATCCACCCAAGCCCGTCTTTTTGGCAGGCTGTACAAGGCATAAGCATTCAAGTCACTGGTGACACAGAACTGATTCAAACTGAGCCCGATTCGTGGCTGCTTCGCCCACTTCCTGTCCCAACAACTAATGACATCTACTGGTAGTGTAACGGTTGGAGGTTTGATGTTTAGACCAAGAAACAGTTCATGTGCATGTAGTATGCCCATCCAATGCGAAACATCACTTCGATGGAGCTTGTGATGGATTCTGCAGCTGTCAGCCTGCGACTCTGGTCGCCTGGCCTTCCACCTGGTTCGCCACAAACTCCGGACGTCCCATGGCCTTGCTGAGACATCTCAGACAACTTGCGCACCAGCACTAGTTAGCACCCGGTCTCTGTCACCCTTCTGCAGACCTGTGATCGAGCCAGTTCTCGCCACTGCATCGCGATCCGGGGGGAAGCCAAAGCAGAGGCACTTGCCCTCTACACACCACCCGTGTCCGTGTGGAATTCTCTCTTTCTTTGGAATGCCCTTCTAGTTTTTTGCGTCGCAAGCTTGGGCTGGTCTGGAACCGTGGAACCGAGCCACGGCCATATAAGCTTGGTCTCAGGCGGCTTTGCAGGTGACACCTCCGGTGTGACGAAACACATGTTGCAGGATCCCTTCTGATGCAGAGGTACTTAACACTTACCAACGAGCATGTCAGCTGAGCACGTGATGCTTCGAACGCAAGCAACACTCACACCAGGAAGGCACTGTTGGCGGCATCAAACTTGCGTCAGAGATGCGAGGCTTGCCAACGGGTCTTCGCAGCTGAGGCTCCAGCCGTTTGTGTTTGGCAGCAAACTTCCAGTGACGCCTTCACCAGCGACCATTTGGAAGCCCGTGACCTGTACAGCGCAGGTGTGTGTGTGTGTGTGTGTGTGTGTGAGTGTGTGTGTGCTTCCTGTGCGTGAATGGCCGCAGCGGCGGGCCGCCTGGAGGGGATCCTTGTCTTCGGGCAGCGCGGCTACGGCTGCCCTTGAAACGGGATGCACGGACAGCCGTCCTTAGCGCTGGCAGTTGCGTGCAGGAGGATGTCTGGAACTGCGTCAGTGTTGCGACAACGCTGGCACCGGGACTGGTGCCAAGGGAAGCAGCGCAAAGGAGGGCGTCCACTTCATGCTCGCCCTGAGAAAGCTTGTCTGGCTCACAAACCGTCTGGACTTGCTCGTCAGTTGTCGGCTTTTTCTTCCAGCTTGATGGTTTTGCCAAACGACTTGCTTTCTTGAAGTTGGCAAGGCACAAAGTGTTGCACGGATTCCCTCTCTGCGATGCGAACAGTGGATCCCTATCATGTCATGTTCACTTGGCGGCTGTCGGCTCTAAAGCAAACACAAACAGACACACACACACACACAGAGACAGACATGCGTACATGAATGTATGTATCAGTGTATGATACACAAACTTAACTTATGAATCCATTTCATCGATTATCTGCTTGTCCAGTGATCACGTGTGTTTACTGTATGTCATATGCCGTCTGTTGCTCTCGGCTTTGTTTCACACGGCTGACATTGGCATGGCCAATGCCGCAAAACGGAAAGCTGCTGAAGCGAAAGAGCCGGGTTCGGTGATGAAGTGAATAATAATAATAATAATAATAATAATAATAATAATAATAATATTAATACTAATAGTAATAGTAATAATAATAGTAGTAATAATAATAATAATAATAGAATAGTAATGGCCGACCCGGTCTAAAACCAGCGGGCCTTGGACTTGGCATGTGCCGACTCGCTGTCCACGACTTCCTGGCGGCAGATTTCACATCTTTCAGAACACCCCAGAACCGTCTCTCGTGAAATCCTCCAAACTCTGCAGAACTGGCGTGCCGGTCGTCAGCGTCCCAGTCCTCAACTCTTCAATGCTCAGGGCAGCCCAAAGCTTCTGGGTAGTGTTGGGCTGCTGGGCTTAGCACTTGTCAAAAGCCACTCCACTTGCCACTGCCAGAGCGTCCAGAGTGCGTCCTCCTTTCAGCAGCACCTCCAATCAGGAACTAGTCACTAGTCTCGTCTCGAAATTCACAGGCGCGACTGCTGCAAGCAAGTCTTGGTGACTGTGCACCCCATTGCGTGCAGCAACAGAAAGGCCGGAGAGGTAGACCAAGGGCGTCGAAAGAATCAGCCTGCGCCGTTGGCCAAGCTATGCGCCAACAGAGAAGTGGAGCAGTCTTGGCGCCAGGCGCGCACGGGGATGCGGTGATGAGCCAAACCAGAGCATGGTACACCGACCTTTCGGTGCGTACAGACGCTTGTGCTGCCGTGCTTGAAGAGTTGCACTACTAGTTGGTTGTCTGCGGAAGTGGCCTACCAAGTGGCGCTCGAAACAACAGCGGTGGCAACGCCTTGCAAAGCGCAGCACTACTGCAGCAAGTCGTCGCATTTCAAAGGTTTGGATCTGATTCAACTGAGCGTAGCTTGAAATCGAACAGCCGAATCGCATCGGTGTCTTGGTTTTGGCAGCTGGGGTCACACATCGCTGCAGTCTTGCCACTGGGACACGTCTTACGACCGCATGAGCTGCAAAGCTTAAGCAAGTGGCCGCAACGAGGGCGGTCGAAATCACCACAGCAAAGGACCAGCCTGAGATTAGCCAGTCAGATAGCCACGACGACACGACGGACGATGCTTCAGCATTGGTACGTCAGAATCTGTGCTAGTGCCATACTGTCTCGTCATTGCAGTGGAAAGGGCTTTCTGAGAAGCTCACGCTCCGCTACTGCATCCACAAGAGTCACGAGCTTCGGTCGGGAGGCCTTACAATCGGGCTGCAGCGAAGCTCACAAGAAACCTGGAAAAGCAGCCACAGCAGAACGCAGGCCTTGGCCGAAGAGGTGAGTTTGGCCAAGCCTCAGAAGCTCAGAACTCGCAACAAAAAACGCACCTGCTTTTGAGAGCCCGGGCGCTGCAGCGTGGATTCTCCGGCCTCTCGCTGCACCTGCAAAGCCACACGTCTCTACACGGTCGGCTGCGGCGGCTGCGGCGGCTGCGGTGCTCTGCCGGTGCCTCTAAGAGCAGCGCCCCATCAATGAGAGTCGCCTCAGAGCCAGAGCCCCCGCGTGCCGCGTGCAGAGATTGGCTTTTCAGACATGCAGAAGACGTCAGCAAACTCGGGGCCCCCTGCTCCAGAACTCACCGAGTGCCCAGGGCGAACCGCCTTCGACAGAATTTCCACAAGATTTTGCGTACAAGGTCTCGGAAATGATCGGGCAAAAGTGGATCCACTTGTCACTTGGGATGTGAAGAATGTGTTGCGCTCAACCCGTCTTTTGCCAAGAGACATGCTCTCATCCAGAAATGACGCACACGCACAACCGCCGCCCTCGCTATGTTCGAAATGCTTGAACCGGAGTCGATGCCACACCGATGTTCTTGACCGAACTGGCACGTGTGGAATCCCGACCAATCCCCATAGGCTCCAAGATGATTTCCCTGCAAGGCCTGCCTGTGGCAACGGCTCACCCGTCATGTGGCTCATGCCTTGCCACTTGCCAGCGAGAATCACGAAACCAGTCTCCAAACCAAGAAGATGTGTGTGCAATTCTCGGTCCTCCCCCCCCTGGTCGGGCCTATTTGCGAACATCCATCAATTATTCGTCCATCGACAGGAACCACCTGCACTGCTAGCCAGCCCAAGCTCACGGGGCTCATGGAAAGCAGAGAAGAGCCATGGCAAATAGAGCGACACAGGCAAAGCTAGAGCATCTGCAAACCCTTAAGCTGAAAGACACACGAGCGCTACTTGTAGGCCTCTCCGGCTCTGACGAAGATGCGATCGCCGGCACGCAAGTCTAAGACACGCACCTGGCAAGAAAAGTTGGGGGTCCCCATGTGGGGCCCTGGCGCTGCACTCCGCGGTGCTCTGACAAAAGACAGCCCTGGCCCTGACCTCGCGGCCCTGCTCGGCATCCGCCAGCGTCTTCACATGAGCATCGAGGCGCCGGACAGTCTCCGGGCCTTCCAGAAAGCGAGCTGCGCTTCCGGACTGTTGCTTAAGCTTACCATACTGAGACACCACGAGTCCTCACGCTGAGGTCGGGGCATAAGCTGCCGAGAGCATCAAGAGAAGCTTGAGCTCTCAAGGAGAGTTTTTCCTGTGATATCGGCGGCCCTCACTCCAAACATAATCTGGAAATCTGAAGCATCACGAGGCACACATGCTTTTGCTTTTCTGATTTCTCCGCTAGCACATTCCAGTGACGAGCTGCGATCGGGATAAGCTCCTTTCTGCTTGTTTCCAGATCCGATGCAGCTTCTTGTGCGCAGAGTCGCCTAACATCACCTAACTAGAGTAACTGGAGTCGAACTTCAGAGAGCTTCTGCCACACACCATCGCCTTGCAACCGCCCAGTCTCAGGATGTGCGTTCGGCTTCATTTCTGCAGAACCTCTCTTGATTCTCTCGATGCCTGACCGGTCTCCGAGCTAACGGAATTCACCCGGCTCAGGAGGACAGTTAAAAGAATACAAGAATTAAAGATGCTGTCTCACATCCTGGGCAGCGCTCTGCTGCCCGACACGGTGTCTGTCAGCAACCATCACGCTCCACCGTCAATTCTCATCGGACAAAGCAATAGAATTTTTCTCCTCAGCCTGACTTACCCTACAGGTAATCTTAGTCATTTCTTTCATTTTCCAAAAGTGGGCAGAGTGCGATGCTAGTTTGAGTTTGCTTCTCATGCGCTCAAGCTGAACAACCTACACCAAACTATCTGCGCCGGTAGGTGCCAATGCCCACCTCTGCAGCAAGAGTGGCAAGGTCGGAGATCCTTGGCTGTGGGAGGCCGACGACAATCTCCCTCCCGAGAATCGCGGGGAAATGAATGGGTCACAGCCCTGTCGCCTTCTTCAACAAACTGTGCCAACCGGGATGCAGGCTTCACTCTTCTTGAACCCAACTGAAGACAACAACCCTCTAGCAAAGCATACAACTTGACCCAAAACTGTGCTACATTCACGTGAAAGTCTACAGACACCACCAGGCTTGCTCCAGGCAAGTATGATTTTGGCGGCTTTGAACAGCTGATCGCATCGCATGTGGCCAAGATGCTTCTCGGTCAGCTGCCTCATCTCAGGCCTAAGATTTCATTCAGGGTCTCTTCGTAGAGTTCAAGTCTGCGCTTGCACGAATGTTCACGGCTTGCCATTGACACTGCCGAGCTTCCCCAAGCGCTTGTTGCTCGCCTCCACCTGAATACTAACAGACGTTGAAGCGAACCGAAGTAAATGGGAAGGTCTGGGGACTTGCCTGTGTACCAAAGTATAAGTCCCGTCTACCCCTGTTGTGCCAAACAAGCTGGTCTTCGTGATGCAAGACGGCCATCACCAGCGTGCAACCGTCAGTCGTCGTAAGAACTGCGTGCAACTGCCGCGGTCGCTACATCGAGGCAGCACAAATTTACACCCTTGCAGCCACTGCATCATCTCATCCCTTTCCATGCGGGGACTGCACAACTTATCTGCGATATCCATCATGAGCTTGCTGACAGGCTGCTTCTGCCAGGTGTAAGATTTGCCTGTCCAGAACGAACCCTAAAGATCTCTTCTGTCTCGCAGTAACCTGTCGCGTTCTTCCAGCCTGTGCAGGACTTCGACAGACCGGTCCAGGCTGTAAAAGTCGGAGTCTTCAGAGTCTTGAAGCAAAGGTCGCGTCAGGTCTCTACCTTCGGCCGTGCAAAGGAAGTCCGACACCCCAAGCAATCTCGCTCACGGCCTCCTCCGTACACGAACTTCAAGCCATTTTCCTGTGCAGGGCCGTGACTTCTCTGTGGGCTTCAGACTGCTCAGGTAGCAACTCTGCGATGTCTCGAGTTTCTTCTGTAGCATTGCTTCACAAACCTATGGCTGCGCGGTCCTTAGCAGGGGAGTCGTCCGGCCACCCGTCTGAGGTGGAAAGGGCCTTCTCCTTCTGCAGGATCTTGAACATCCCTCTTTCCTGCACTGGAAGACTCGAAGCATGAGCCACCAAACACTGAAACGAAGCCGCAGGGCAGATAGCAGGGGAGGCGAACTCAATACTGCGGAAAGATCAACCCTAAACTCCTAAACCCTACCTGATTCATGAAAGTGCAGGCCTGTCGACGCTTCTGGAATGCCATGCCATGGTTCTTCTCCTAAGGCTCACATGATTACCCGATGTTTAACTTCGACTCTCGAGTGGAGATCTTGGCACCGTGCCCTTCTCTGCTGCGACACCAGGGAAGGTCTCTTGAAACCTTAGATGCACCGTTCAGGTCAATGCAAACGGAGTGTAAAAGACACCTCATATGGCAATATGGGTTTTTGTTTGGGAGGCGTGATCACATAAGCTCGAATTAACTGAAAAAGGATGCTGGAGAAGCCAATGCCAAGAAGCCGATCACTTGGATGCCAGCTCTGTGCATAAGCCAGCGCCATCGCTTACTTTTGAAGACTTTCCCTTCAGCAGAGCCGGCACAAGCTTGACATGGGCTTCATAAATGGAACCTGCATGCATGCGAGCATCCCCATTTGGGATCGCTGCCATCGATGACGAAGCCGAACTTCCAACCCTGCAGCATCGGCTTTCAGTGTGCCAATCGAGGCCATTTTCTGGCTGCATGCCAGTTATGGCCCAAAGGCTGTGCAAACACTTGTGTCGGTGTCTGCATGCAGCAACCTCGTTCTCGAAAACAAAACACAGCAGCGGAGAAAACAAGAAGCACCGTGCAAGGGAAAGACCTCTCGCAGGACCATAGGCAAGATCCATCGACGCCATGCTGGAACAATGATGCCTCGAATCACTGCAGATCTGCGCACTAAATACACCGTTTGCAAGCAGGAGTCTGGGAGGCAACATCAAACTCGAGTGGCCCTGGGAACTGCCGAACGATACACGATCTGGAGTGCCCTTTAAGCTTGCTGACCGTGGCTGAGATGCACCGGTGAGCCCCGTGCATTCTCTAGTCTCTTTATTTCGTATCAGCTGATTCTGAAGAATGTTCCTTGTAGGCCTTGGCTGTTATTGCAAGTCAAAGCAACAACCTTTTGGCGACTCTGATCGTCACACACAGAGATAGCAAGAGTGAGAGAAAGATAAAGAAAGGGCAGACTTTCAAGCTTTAGCAAACTCCGGTTAACACTTGGGATCTTGGGCTATGTGCCCGTGGCAGCCGAAGCCACGTTATCATCACACAGACTCTTGTGGTGAAGACCGAAAAATTCGACACACTTTCCCTGAGTCGGACAGTTTTCTTGTGTTGCACCTCGGCGAGATGGACCCTGATGGCTGCAGAGACAAGACGGAGACAAGAGAACCTGTGCTTGCCGTGATCAGTGCGTGTTCGGTATGCTGGTGTCTTGTGCTTCAGGGTGTGAAAACCAAAAGCCGTGGAATATACACTAGGACTTGACTACGCAGCAACCCTTTGCGGGATCCATAGCTTGTGTTGCGAAACTGTTCTGCAGGTCGAGCTGTGGAACTTGGCAGATAGCTGACTGACCACAAAGAATCTAAGATGGCGACGCTCGGATGACCATAAAACTCGCCAACCCAACCTACCACAATTCCAATTCTGCAAGCCGACAGAACGGTTTCCTTTATCGTCGTCAGCAACCACATCTCATTCACAGTCGGGCATCGAACCTCGATATTATCTCTTCGACTTGAAGTTAGGGTGCAATGTAGAACGGCACCCTGGTCAAAGGAGCTACAACAGGAGAGGTGAACGAAGCCAAGTCTTGCATGTCAAGTCGCAGATGCATGCAGCTGCCAGGGCCAGCTTCATCGCCAGCGGTGGCACTCGGAAGAAACTGCCCTGCGCTGCTATAACCTGTGAGGAGCGGCGATTTGCCCAAAGTTGGAACTACTCCAGCAAGTTCCCCCGCCTCTATCGCCCGATCGAAGCACTGTTCCTCGGCTGTGCAAGCAATGAAACCTGGAGTTTTGGTCGAAGAAGCCGCACGTTTCAAAATAAGACATACATCGTATTTATAAGCATGCATTCTGTCTAGTGGTCTCTCGGTTCACGTCTTCAAGAGTTGAAGCCATCCCAGTGCTCATGCAAGCTTTGGAGGCATGGAAGGCTTAAACCTCGTTCTGCTGTCTGACTATCTGACCGGGTCACGGCTACGCTTCTTACAAAGCAAGCGCAGGAATCCATAAGCCCCAAGGACTCACACCAATCTGTGTTCCGTGAAAGGCGAGACTTTCAAACACGACTTTCTGCGCTTCTGTCTCATGCTTGGGGCCTCCCTGGGGAATTTGGTCCAGGCATCCCATGCAAAGCCCACCAGGATGGAGTTGCCACCAATGACCTCTCGCTGCATGGTGCATGCTTGGCACCCTACGTGGATTACTCTACCCGAGCAGCCCGGGATCGCGCATGCTTGATTATGCCACTTGGCACTGCAAAGGAGCATGCAGCCGGGCCTGTATAATCGCATGATCCAGATCCTCGCCTGTGGCTTCAAGATCAGCCAATTTGTCAAGGACCTTGTATTGGATCGTGTCCATGCACAAACCACACCGAGCCGCCACATTTGCACAAAGATGCTTGCTGGCAGGGCTCCCAAATCGCGACGACAGCTATGAAGGTGACCAGGGCAGCCAGAATCAGATGCAGAATCATCTTCTCCTCTCTGACCCAGGAGCGCGGAGACTTGAGGTCATGGTTAGGGGTATTGTCTCCACAGCCCACGGCAACCGACATTTGCTGCACACTGCCCTCAATCACTCCGACTTCAACAAACCTTGATACGCAGCTGCTATGACGAGTGCACATCTGGCAGCTCATAGACAGAGCTTGTCATACAATGCATAGACAGAGCTTGTCATGCAATACAAAGGAGCTTTGTGATTGGCATCAGGGACATATCCACTGGAAAGGAAGTCCACAAGCTACTTGCACCCCCGTGGTCCACGATGCGTCGGGGCGACGCGGGAAGCGGGCCAGGGACATTTCAATTTCGTGGGAGTGCAGTGCGGAAGTTGCTATGCGATCCAACAGAAAAAACAGTCTCGTCTTTGCAAACGACCGAGACACATTTCTCGTGGGCATGTCGCAGCCCAACGGGATCATGTCGGCAGGCGTGAACAGTCATCTATGTGTGGCAAAAGGACTGCAACAGGTCCACACGCGAGGCTTAGTGCTTGTTGCCAGACTGCTGGGCGTCCTCAGGACCAGTGACGAACAGCTGCGTGGCGACCAACCACTTGCACCCGAAGTACATGCCTGTGTTTTCACGGTACGACTCAGAATCAGTTCTGCAACGAGGTCTTCCCCCCACTTCAGCTACTCGTGTCACTTGCACTTTGACGAGAAACAAGAGTAGCCTCAGTTGCTCCAAGAACCAACGACTTGAAGTCTACAATCGAACATACAGCACTAGAGCATAGCAAGTCCGTTGTCTCCTAACAACGAAGCCCGCTGTCCCGTCTCTGTAGAGTCTCTGTTGCGGTGAGGGCTTTCGGCAGGACCGTCTTTTACTTCTGATGACTGAAAGATGGCGCACGACAAGCTGAATAAGCCAAGGCGCACCAAGCAAAAGCCTGATTGAAAGAAGCCCTTAGACTCCGAGCACCCTACAAAAATGCTGCTTCACTGCGACCAGAAGCATCTTCCGGAGCTCAGAGAAACTAAGTACCGGCTTACAGAAACTTTGCAGCATCTTCCTGCTGCCTCCTACTGTGTCTCTTGAGGCAAGCTGCAAAGCCACTTGGTACGTTCGAGGCTCTTCTCCGTCGCCATCTTCGTTGATATGCAGGCCTGCATTCATTTAGACCATCTTCTTCGAAAGGGCTCTCCGAATCCACCGTCCCACCGAAAGAGTTTGCAGCACAGCAAAGTTCGTCACAGTCCATGCATGTACGTATGTGTCTGTCTGTATGTCTGTAGTTATGAGTATATGTATGCATATGCATGGAGATGTGTATGAAGGCATGTCTGTGCACGTCTAGGTATGTACGTATGTGTATGTGTGTATGTACTATGTATCCATTACGCAGTGTGTGTGTGTGTGTGTGTGTGTTTGTGTGTGTGTGTGTGTGTGTGGCTGTTTGTCCGTCTGCCTGCCTCCCTTCCTGCCGCCCGGCTGTCTGCCCGGCTGTCTGTCTCTGTCGGTCTGTCTGTATGTATGAATGCAGGCGTGTCTGTGTCTATGTATTACAAGTGTAAGTATGTGTATACGTGTTCATGTACAGGTGGAATGTATGTATGTATGCATGTCTGCATGCATGTATGTCTGTATGTCTGTATGTCTGTATGTATGTCTGTACGTATGTCTGTATGTATGCCTCTAGGTATGTAAGCATGCATGTATTTATGTAGATATGTATGCTTAGGTGTGCAAGTAAGTACGCATGTACCCATAAATGCATAGATACATGCATACATGCAGGCAGACAGACAGACATGTGCGTGTATACACACGCATGTTTACATCCGTACATAATACACATTCACAGACATGCATGTACCTGGCTACCTACCTGCCTGCCTGCCTTCCTGCCTGCATGCAAGCAGAAATTCATACGTGCGTGCATGTGCTTTCCGTGTCTATCAGACGCCGTGCAGACTGCAATGTGCATATATACATACACACACATACATATTTACATCACGTATTCATTCGGCTGTTGTTTACCTATTTGCTCAGTGCGCATGAAGATCTATATCCTCACGTATCTCGTGCGTGTGCATGTGTCATCACGCCTGCATAAAGGTCCAAGGCGACGGTACCTGCGCAGAACAAGGCCCCTGCCTTAGTTGTCCAGCTCACGAATTCAGGGTACTTGCGTACAACCCGGCCACCATGGGCCCAACGGGAGTGCCATGCTTTTTGCACGTCTTCGGTCCATTCCTGTTTCACGATGAAAACCCTGGCCAAGCAGCCATTAACAGAGTCTCGATGTCGCTGAAGCTGCGGGTTGTTTGCACCGCCCAGCTATCAAGCCCTGGGAGCCGCCGCATGCTCTCATCCAATGCAGCTTCTAGATTCTGGTATAGCATCGTGAAAGTATAGTGATAGTATGGTGGCGGTGTGGCAGCAGAATAGTCACAGCATAGTGGTGCTTGTAGTAAGTATGCAGTATCAGCATAGTATTGGCCTAGCTTTAGCATGGTACACTGCCGCAAGGCATTGTATGAGATAGTACGGTATAGGACAGTATAGTAAGCACGGTACAGTACAGTACAACCCAAGTATAAACTCAGCACAGTACTAGCATAGCATCAGCATAGTGACAATACTAGTACTCGTACCGGTATTCGTATCAGTATTCGTGATAGTATGAGTCTGAGTACTAGTGAGTGTAGCGTTGGCATTAGCACCAGCATCAGTACGGTGTAGCATAGTATAACATACTATAATATGTAGTATGGAACAGTACGGTACGGTGGAGTAGAGCCAAGTACAGGTAATACTACAAGCCTAGTACGAGAATACTATACCTATAGTATAGTATCGTCCTGCAGTGTAGCTAGACCTGTTTCAGTATAGTATAGCATAGCATAGTACCGTGTGGTATCATAGTCCAAAATTATCTCTAAGTGCCGTAATTGCATGCGGTTCGGCAGGCTTTCTTTCATCCGTTGTTGCGGCATGGGTCTGCGTACAAATATGCATGTGGGCATGTCACTCAGGCCTTCA
This sequence comes from Symbiodinium sp. CCMP2592, assembly GCA_905221615.1. Taxonomy (NCBI): domain Eukaryota; class Dinophyceae; order Suessiales; family Symbiodiniaceae; genus Symbiodinium; species Symbiodinium sp. CCMP2592. The sequence continues at coordinate 447,222 of CAJNDT010005895.1, read as the reverse complement.
ACGTCGGGCATGTAGCCAGATATCCAGAATCGCACCGTCTGGACCTAACGAAGCCAAAATTCAGTTGACCATGGTTACAACGTGGCCTTGATTGGCCTTGTCACAAGCTTGCCTTTGGTTTGTAGGGAATGGAAGAATGGTAGTAATAGTAGTTATAATTGTACCCCATTCCTCCATTCCCTACTAACCAAAGGTAAGCCAGGGCACAGGTCATTGCTGCAAGCGGCGGTCAGAAAGGAGAGGGTTAACGCCAGCACATTGTCCTCTGGCTCTTCAGCTTCCTCGTGCCACATGACGTAGCACCTTGCCCAACCCTGCTCTCAACACTTCTCCACACTTTACGTGAACTCAGAGTCAGAACAAATCTGCTTGAGTATCCCGCTCATGATAAAGATCTTCCATGCGGTCGTCGTACAAGCTCGAGAAGGTTTTCCAGTTTTCGGCGACCCTTCCTGCGGCTTTGAGGGGCAAAGCTACCTGCTTTCCATGAAGTCCGTGCAAACACACATATTACTTTGCTACGGTAGCACGTTTGCGCTGTTGCTCCAAGTCTCTTCTCTGCTCATCGAAATACCTTCCACGGATGGAACACACCGCGCTTTGTCTGACTGTCTCTGCGTGTGCAAATCATTCAGGCATTGCATGGCTGGAGACACCGGTCAGTAAGCATGAAGTTTGCAATCAGGCCGCCACTGCAACAGGAGAAGCGAGATAGCCGCAATCACCTACCCAGCTTCAGGTCTTCAATGGCTCGGCTCGGCTCCCGGGAAGCACTGGCAGCATGTCTTGCAGCTTCGGCCAAAGGTAACGCGACCAAGAAACAACTATCCAGGCACTCATCTGCCAGCTGCTGCAAAACGCGTCCATTTGTTGGAGAGTTCCAAACCTTGCATGCAAAAGCAGACAGTACAAGGCACCCATCAACTTCATTGCTGACACAAGCGAGAACTCACAGGATCAGCGACAGCAGAGCCACGAATTGATGGCGGCAAAGCCAGCCACATGAGACAGAAGTACTTTCCAGCAAGTCATCTGCGACTGCAAGTCCTGCACAGACACCCCATGCGGAGCACCTCGAGCCTTCGTGAGCCGCAGGAGGCTGGATTTCTTATCTGGTGCCCGTAGAGAACGGAGAACGAGCGAAAGCGAGAGACCGAGAGAGCGAGACAAAGAGGGGGAGGGAATGAGACGGGATCACTGAATCTGCATCGCTGCTCATGTCCTCAATGTGGTCGAGAGGGTGTAGCTGCTGCAGCATGACCTTAGCTGAAGATGAATCCTTCGGAGGATCTGATCAGCCTTCGCACATGTTTATTGTCAGGGCCAGGTAGCATGCTCTGGACTAAATAGCGACGCAACTGCTGTCCAAACCTGGGCCGGTGGCACGCCACACAAAGCCGTGGACGAATCGACGCTGCTTCAAGCTCTAGGGGGGGCGATCTCATCTTTTTCCCGGAAAGCTGGTCACTTTCGCAGAACTTACGCCGACCCGGTGCCGCGTATCCCTGCTTCGACATGCGCGATCGAACTCCGGCCTGAGGGATGATGCAGACAAGGAGAGCTTTCAAACGATCACCGAAACCGATCCGACCTGGTTAGGATCCCAACCCCTGCCCGTCCAGGCGGCTAGCATTCGTCTGCATGGGAACATCAGAAAACCCGGTGCAGTGTGCAAATGGCATGTCGAGCTTAGTGCCAAGATGCTGACACCCTCTCTGAGGAGGGCCGCATGCCTGGAACCTGCGATGAATATCGCAAGCTTTGTGCGACAATCGCAGACGCCGACTAGTATGGCTACTGTGACACATGGCATGCCTCTTTGAGCTTGTGCTTCGCCAGGACGATGGCGCCCTGAAAGGACATGTAGTACCTGTTTGCCAGCAGGGCGTTGAAGGTCCCACGGCGTCAGGGAAGCAAGTCTTCACTCACATCAGGCAAGATGCAGGTGAAATTCCAACGCGCCATACCAAACCTAAGACCACACTGGCGACACACCACATGCCATGCAGGGTCTCATTGCACTCTGAGAAAGATGTGAGCAGATCCTGCATAGTAGTATCGTGCTCCACGGCTGTATCTTCAGAGCTCATCCGTGCTTGGGCGAAAGGATGTGTTCGATCGGTGCATTCAGGCAGCAAGCATCTGACACATCTGGACCTCAGCAAGATAGCCGCTCCTGTTCTCTAAATCGAAGGCTTTGAGGCTAAACGAAGATGCGACATAGGCACCACGAGATGAAATTGTTGAAGGCCGAAGACATTCACAACCTCACACAGGAAAGATCAGACCAGGACTAAACCCGAAACCCTGGACCCTAAACTTCCCCAACCCTAAGAACTCGTTTACTATCTGCCAAGCCTTGACTGTGACGTCGTTCACGTATTGGAAAATCATTACCTGAGAAAATGGAGAAAAAGGCTGTGGGGTTTGGGGTTCAGGCTTTAGGTTAGCAGATGAAATCAGGGAACAAAACAGCCAGCACATGCAAGGTGCAGCACAGAAGATCGCGATGGTCTGACTGATGACTTCATAACTGTACCGTCTTATGTCCTTCAAAGCAAATCACCCAACTTCTCTGTGGTGTATTACTTGGTTGAGCAGGCTGCTTCTTTTTGACTCCTCAACACAGCTAGCACAAGCACACGGAGGCAGAGATCGGGACAAGCCCAGACCGGCTACCCAACTCGACCCGGATGGTCAAGCATGCTGGACGTCCTTGTCGGAATTGTTCGTCAAGTATGTCAGGCACATCAATAACACCATCGCTCCAATCAAAGTGCTGGCTGCACCAACCTGGGACAAGAGCCCAACATTCCGCATGGCACGGTCAGGACGTGATATCTCAGTCGTGTGCACATCCAACAGAGGATTCACAGCAAATGAACCATAAGTCGCATTGACAAGGACCAGGGTATAGCATGCGACTGAGTATTTGGGATTGGCCTCGTTTAAACCAGATTCCGAATTCCGCCCAGTCACGTTATCAAGCATTTCGCCGTCCATCGGCAAAGTGATGGAGACTGCGCTCCACACCTCTGCCGGCTTGCGAAAGGCCCTTCAAACGGCCATGATCACCATCAGCTGCTGCGAGCAGTGCTTCATAAGCTCTTAGGTGCCACTTTGTAAGACCTGGCTGAGGCTGCCTTTTGCCTGGGCATTGGACACGTTCGTCACTGGACATGTTCGTTGCTTCTTTTCTTCGTGGTGAGTTGGGCTAGACTGGAAGCTCGAGCCATGGAGTGAATGAAGGCCAAATTAGCAGAGCCGCATGCAAAGCGAAAACAGCAAGACATGCAAAGCTTGAGTGCGAACCTCAAGCACCTCGGAGAGAGCAAAGAGGAGCAGAAGCATGGCGCCCTCAAAGAGCAACGCTTGAACATGAACAGCAATGATGCGGAAGGCCCTATGTGTGGGCTGACCTCCAGGCCGTGGCCAAGGGCCACTGACCTCAGAGGCTTCAAGATATTCCCGTGCTCATGATCCATCCAAGGGCTTTGTAGGACCCTTGGCAAAGCTTCTTGGGATCATGACGCCACTACCCGTCCCTCGAAAAGACGGGAGTGCTGGTGTGACGAGTAAGGACCACGTCTGAGGCATGGACTGCAGGCAGCAGCAACATGCATTGATGTGCACTGGTAGCTCCAAGAACCCTCTCGAAAAGTGCTCATGCGGCAGACAACTGGTAAGCTGGCGAGGTGCTGTGGTTTAGGCCCTAGGCTTAGCATGGCTTACCTAACGCCAGTCTCAATGATCTGACGGGCACGGTGACAGCATGTCCTCTCTTCAACACACCAAGGCTCCGGCGCAAATGCAGCCAAGGTCATCAGGAAGTGGATGTCGAGTTGGGCCTTGAAGCTTGGAAGCTACTAACAGCAAAAGGTGAGCAATGAGCAAGAGGGCATACAGTGAGGAGCTGACTGCGTTTTGCATGGCTCCCGCTAATGCTGGTATACCATAGACCTGAGGAGGCACAGATAATAAAGGACTAAGAACTTACCCGACACCATCGCCTGACATGTGCCATGCTAAGCACCTGCAGCAAGTTGAAAGCCAAGACACGACGTAGACCAGCACTGGGCCTGCCAGTCCTCAGCAGAAGCTTCTGGCGACTTCTTCGCAGCCACAAGGAATGAAGAACAGCGTGAGAACTCAAGGGAGACACTGGCTTGCGCATGACCAACCGTGATCAAACTGATTTTCTGAGTGTGCAGCGAAGGCTTCGGGACATGATGCCTGTTCCGTGCATGTGTATAAGATTGGATGCCAAAGCACTGCATCTACTCGGGCCTGGCGTCAACTTGACATACGCAAAGAGGGCTGACATAACAAAGGCAACGGTCACGACGGTGATCGACGTCTTCGTTCTGGACAGATCTGAGAGGCGCCGAAGTGCTGGCGCCCCCGGAAGCCAGTCTGGAACCTCGCCGTGGCTGTGCCCGTGCCCGCAGCAACCGCCATGAAGACTACCGTGCCCGTCATCATGGTCGTGATCTGCCACAGCCGCAGCCTCATGACTGTGACAGCAGTCTTGCTTGTGGCTGTGGCTGTGGCTGTGGCTGTGACTGTGCCCGTGTTCGTCGCTTTCATGGGAGTTTGCGGAGCTGGCAACGCTGTGTGAATGCTCGTGGTCATGGCCATTACAATGGCTATGGCCATGCTCGAGATCCTCGTGATCGTGGCTCCTGACGAGAACTTGGCGAGGTCGCCCTTGCCGAATGCCTCTTGGTGCTGTGCGTCGCACACGCCGGCTGACTGCAGCACCTGCAGTGGCTACGGACAGGGCGGCGGTGGACATCAGTCCGTAGCTTGCCACCGGGTCCTGTCCGGCACTCTCTTTCGGCAGATCGGTAAAGCCTGAGCCGAAGCTTGGCAACATTGGTTCCGGCGGATGTTGCACGGTGATGGGCCCAAGTCTCGTCGACGGTTCCATTGCAACACACGGGTTGAACAATCCACAGGTCGGAACACAACGGAGAGATGGCATCTACGCTGATGCGTGCCACTGCCTACACTTAGCTGGACTCGCTCAAGATCTCACTTCTCATGTCGATAAACAAGATGCATGTGATCCGAGACTTTGCGGGTCGCACTCGCAGACTGTCTGGTTCAACCTACGAACGGCCAGCACTTCTGACAGTTGAGCTTTGCAGCGGCAGTTCGCACCTTCTGGGATATGAGGACGGGGCCTGCCGTTGTAACAACTGCAGACTGTAATACACGCTCCATGCAAGAAAGGGCCGAGCAACTTCCCTCCTTTACCTACCACTTCCGATTGATGTCATGTCAAAGGTCTCGGATTCAGACCAGATTTCGATGCACGTCCCAATGTTCCGTTTGTGCGACAACGTGATGCAAAGGTCCACGATGGTCCACAGCTGTGTACTTTGCCTACCCCTATAATAACGGCCTGAAAAAATCGGTAGAGTCGAAAGCAAAGCCGGTGCCGGGGCTTGGTTAAGTTATTGTCATTCGGCTGGCTCTACTTCGCCAGACTTTTTCCAGACGCCTCCGCGACACAATCGCATTGGCGACCCTCTGGCTGAAAAAGCGACTCTGGTGTAGAGAAAGAATACGAACCACTAAGTGAGTTGTCCCAGTCTGCTCCCAGCGCTGTGCCTGGATTGGGCCAGTGGCCCGGGTGGTGGTGTACGGCACCAGTTCTTGCTGGGGGGTTCTGCCCTTGGCTTCCGAGCATGCAGTGCATGAATGCATCGAGTGAACAAAAGAAGGGGCTACTTGGTGCAGAAACGACTGCAGACAAGTCACCATACTGCCGGCGGGAACCTGTGGATCGCCTCGGTTTCTACATGTTGCTACCACCTCTCGGATGCCACAGAACAACCCTTCCGTTCCCAAACATGGGACATGGCCAGACTGGGCTAGACGCACAAAATCCAGGCCAGGCTCCGGGCAACTCCGGATGTGCCTGGGCTTAAAGGCCGGTGGATCCTCGGCAGAGCTGTGTCATCTGTGATGCTCCGCGGCGCCGGTTCTGCCACTGTGCAGAAACTTGGCTTCCGCACACTCGCACGCTCGGGCTGCGCCGAGGAGTTATGGCCCTTGCATCAGGGAATTGCAGGGCGCCTTGGAGCCACCGGCCGCAATAAGTACGAGGGATTTCCAGCCGCAGACTGACAACATAGCACAGTGAAGAAATGTGAAGAACCTCCAGCTGAGGTTTCCACAGCTACCAGCATCACGTTGCAAAGCCTTGAGGTCAAGCATTGATCGATTCAGATCGCACAGTGGGCAAGTCGGACGGACATGGATCGGCATGCTGGACACGTCGCATGCAACAGTTGGCTCGCGAAACATGATGGATGGGGAGCCAGTCTTCCGTAACATCTTCATCCTACTGCATTGCGCTGTTGATCCAGTGCGCCTTGAGTTGTCTTCGCTTGCACAGAGAAGTGGGATTCTTCCTGACTTCCTGTGCCCTCTCGATGATCAAAATGGTCGGGGTTGGATGGATGAAATCGGAGTTGTATTGGGACATCCTGTTTCGAGGGTGGTTTGCTAAAGATGATAGTCTGAGATGCCCTCGTTCCGTTTAGAACAGAGCAACACTGGTCGCACAGCTTACATTGAAAACAAATCTGGCTAGGGCTTCAGTCTCTCGCCCCTTAAGGCGGTTTCAGTTTACATATAGTACATATGTTACATATTAAACTTGTTTCCCCGTACTTCCGCGGAGAGAGGGTGGGAGAGGCTTGATTCCTCAAGTTGTTTTCCACGCACTGTCCTGAAACTCTGTGTGACTTCCATCTTCCCTGGTTCCAGGGTGTTTCGCCGCTCCTTATCTCTCCCTTTCCCTTCCGTCGCCCCCTTCTGCCGTCCTACTTCCGCCCTGCCCTTGCACCCTTGAATTCCATCTTGTTTCCATAATACTTCCTCCGTCCTTCCTCGCTATGTCCTTCTCTCTCTGTCTTCCTCCTTGCGTTCTCGGTTTCCGGGGTTCCTCCGGCCCCCAACCGAGCCGATGTGCAAAGCGAACTCTGCATATTCGAGGCTGAGGCTTTAGATTGTTTTTCAAGAACCCTTCTTTCTACTGAGCAACTTTGTCGTGGAAAGGCGAGATTCAGGGCCATAAGACATGGCAGCTCACCTCTTTATGCTGCCAGCGTCTCCTTGGTTTATCGCCAATTTGTCCTCAAGTTTGTCGCTGCTTTAAAGCTTATCGTCTCCTTACTTTATCGCTGTCGCTGTGTTGTTCTTCTGAATGGGAGTTTCCGAAAATAGGGGACCCTAGCATAGTACCCTAAATAGTAGGATGCCTATTATAAGGACCCCAAAATAAGGTACCCCTCATTTCCGGAAACTCCCGAATGATTCCAGGAAAACACTGGTGAATCAGGCAGATTTCCTCGCTACTTGCTCAATGCGGCGAGGTATTTTTTACATGCTTGCATACCCTGATAAAATGACAATTATTGCAGTGTCCCTGTCCGAGCTTGTTTGCTCCGGGGGAGAAGGGCATGCGGCATGATGGCAAAGGTTCCAGATGAATCAAAAGGAAACAGACGGACGTCGGCTCCCCGACAAAGAGGCATTGACTCTGACGCACGACTGCTGACAAGCTGGTCACAAGAATTAGGGGTGTGGCAGACTTCGCTACAGCGCCGCGGCAAGCGCCAGCCGTCGGCATCGGTGTTGCCTGCCAGTTGCCGATGTTTCGACCGAGGCACTAATTGCGGGCTTCCCGGCTCATGTCTGCAATGTACTGTGCATGCATCCAAAGAAGCCCCACCTTTCTCGCGCGCTTGTTACGATATTTGTGGCACACTGTGCAACACACTCAGTACTAACAGTACTACACAGGCTTCGGACGATGTGACATGAGTAAATGCATGTTCCTGCCACAGCATGTGACCGAGCTCGCTTCGGCTTCGACGCTAATACGCGAATTTTGGCCTCATTGCGAGGTCGCGCATCGTTGATGACAGCAGCCTCTTGCACCGTCCCTGGCTGATGCGGTGTAAAGCTTCGGAGCAAGCTTGCTGATGAGTCTTAATAGTTCAACCACCTTCGAAGACGCAGCGAAGACTTTGGACTTTCGTCGTTTGCCCACGTGCTCTCCGCGTTAGTCTCATGACCCAGTACTGTACCTCTTTGAGGTGCACGAGTCGTTGTCGCATGGAGCTGCGACCGTGGAAGAGCCTACTTCAAGGCTGCGCCAGATGCCAAGACTGCCAACGTTGAACCGAGCGTACTGCATCCAAGCACATGATGCTGTGACTGTAACGGCAGAGCTCATGATCTGGCCACGGCGCGCACTCAGACCATCATATAAACGTCACACGGCGCCCGTGTTGGTCGCACATGCTTCTGTCAGGAGTCCATCCCGAGAGAGGCCAAGCTAGGCACGTTGCACAGCGTGGAGCTCGCTGCTCATTCGATACGTTTCGCCCTTCCAAGCATCAGGGTCTTTTCGGGCGTGCGACCTCCAGCTCCACGCCCCCGAAAGAGCAAGACGGCAATTTGCTGTCTCTCACGCTTTCTCACTGTGGCCTTGTATGGCTGAGCTGTGAAACATACCACTGAAAGCAGACTTTGAAGTTGCACTCAATAAGGGTACCACAAATACAGACTGAATAGTTCCATCCGTGGCAAGAAGTACCACAGCCAGGAGCCTACCATCAACACGCTTCAGACGGAAGACCAGCATCTAGCCTTCCAGGGCGACACGCAACCCTCTCTATCGTCAATCAGAGTCTACCATAAGCATAATGCTACATCCAAAAGTCCTGCGGCTGTGGCATTGCCGTCGTCACTCTCCGCGGCATCGCCAACCTGTCATGGCCAGGCTCCAAGTGCGATGAAGGAAGCCCCGGGTCACCCGCCAGCAAATGGAAGAGAGGGAGAGAGAGAGACAGAGAGAAAAAAAGAGAGAGAGAGAGAGAGAGACTCGAGGGCGATAAGGAAAGCAGCCAAGGCTATCGAATCTCACAGAGCTGAAAGCGCGTGGATGCCACGGCCTAAAGTTCAGCTCGAATATGTTGAGTCTACCAGAAAGACGGCGAACAGGCTTGCCGCTTGTCAAAGCGATGGTCCGTGGACCGCGATCTAAGCTGACTTAGATGCAACGCTGGCCCACCGGCGTAGACTGGCTCGTGGGTGATGGGAACGAACTGGCATATCCTGGCAAGCAAGGCTCCCTGCTGAGCAGGTCCTCTCGACGAGCTTGCGGTGTAAAGGAAAAGAATCAATTTATCACATGTGCAGACCTTCAGAGTCCGACTCGAAATCATCTTCGAAGTCCTGCAGAGGGAAATCAAAATGGCGGTCGATGAACTTGATGCCATGCTGCTTCTGCTTCTTCTGCTTCTGTGGATTGTCTCTCCCGCATGTCAGCACGAGCCTCGATGTCCTCTGGCTCTGGATTCGCGACGCCTGATGTGGCCTGGACGTCGGCCTGCGACGGCACTGGGCAAAGCCGTGCAAGGAGGGCAAGGCAAAGACAATGCATGCCAAACCAGATGACATCTGTGGCTTATCCGTGAGTGACTTCACCGCAACAGCCTAATGCAAGCAGACTGAGAGTAACTGTCTGGCAAGTGCCCGAGCCGGGTCAAGAATACAAGAAGTTGGCTTCCCAAGTCAGCACCAGGGGGTTCCAAACACGCCACACCATCTGTGAAAAATGTGGCAGCTTGTTAAGGTCTGAGTCAGTTCTCTCTCGCTGAAGCTGCTTATTCTCTCACAGGTGTAGGCACGTGCCCTGTGATGAACAAAGGAGCTCTGACGCCGCACCTTCGCATCTGATGGCTGGCTCGTTGGCTTCTTGCCTTGCACCTCGTCATTCTGCCCTTCACCGTCGACGTTGTTGAGGATCGTAGGCTCGACTTCAGTGCCGGCCTGGACAGCAGGTATCCCCACAAACATGCAAGCACCCGCAGACATCGCACAGAGAACCTCCCAGAGACACATGCCAAGCCTCCTCTAAGAGTGACACAGCCCTTCCCTGATCAGAAGCTGGGTGGCATTGGGTTGTGCTGGGATCTCCCCTCACAGACGAAGTTGTCTGTCCCCAGCCCCTCGATCTAGAGTCTTCTTTTTGAAAGAAACAATTTATTCCTGATTATTCTTGTTTTTCTGCTTTCAACTTTAAACCCTCGAAGCATCTGGTGTGGCTTGGCGGGTCTTCCATTCGCAAGAAGGCGCACTAAGGCTTGATTACTCTCATTTTTGTTAACCCCCCTGAAGCGTTTTCGTGTGGCTTTCTCGTTCTTGTCTGCTGGAAGGACGGACGTTTCTTTAGTTCTTTGCGGCTTGATTCTTTGCCGTTGAAGAGATGTTTCTTTGCTTTCAGCTCCCTGAAGCGCTTTCGCGGCTCTCTTCTCCTATGTGAGCCCCAACCCCACCCGACTTGCAAGAGGGGCCACTTAAAGCCTTCTTGCTTGTTGGAGAAGACATTTCGTTCCAGATAGTTATCTTCGCTTGTTAGCCCCTGACTCGTTTTCGTGGGCTCTGTTCTTCTTATGGAGGTGCATAGCCGCCTTATTTGCAAAGAGGGGCTTAAGGCTGACTGTTCTCATTTTCTTCGCTTTTAACGCCCTGAATCGTTTTCGCGTGCTTTCTCCTTCTTGTCTGTTGGAAGAAAATTCATAAGCCATAAGCTTCGCGGCGCCTTTTGCCCCGGTTCGGATTAACAGCGACTCTATCTCTAACCTTCCAGCTCGGGCTTGGGGCTCGGGTGAGCTTCGGTTGTTGCCTCGGTTCACTCCCGTTGCAGCTACACACCAAAGCCAGCAATCCCTCTTGCAGTGAATTCTGCGCCTTTGTGCTGGTCGCCGGGATTTCCGGCTTCTTATCCTTCCCACCACAAGAAAGGCAATGCCTCTTCGCAATCAAAGCTGCAGCTCACCCGCCTCTTCTGGACCGCCTGCCGGTGCGAGCTCACCAGCCGCATCGACCTTCGCTTCTGTCTATCTGTGTCTTGTCTTGGGAAGAAACTCTAGCACACCAACATCTCATGCCTGCAAGAAATGGAGCGACATGTCACGAAAACCCAAAGATGCGTTTTAGCAGCGCCTCTTCGTCCGAGGAGAGCTGCGCCAGGTCCCCCGATGCCAAGCGGCTGGTCTTTTGCTTGTTGACCTTCAGCTCCACGTGTGATCCGGACTCCGACAAGCTGTTCCCGCCAGCGCCTGGAGACGTCCGTGGCCCTGCGCTGCACAGGTTTTGAGTGTAGAGCCAGGGAGACTGAAAACACGACGGACGAGCCGGTCTGCATGCTGCAGCAGAAAGCATGTCCAAACAGCCACGTGCCTGCGGTGAGTCGGGCCCCTGATCAGACCACGACGCATGCCATGGCTGTTTCACATACCTAGTTTGAAGGCGGCAGGATGCAGCAGGCCTCCATGCGGGTCTTGACGGCCCCCGTTTTCACCCGAGCCTCCCGCTGCATTCTGCGTGTGCTGCACCACAGCTGGCTCGCTCTGACAGAGGCCAGCGCCACAAGCCCACCGCTGCCTTCCTGCCGGGTCATGCGGCCACGTCTGATGCCCTGTCTTCGCCTTCTTAAAGCAGCCTGCAAAGACGTTGCAAGCCACGCGCCGGTCCTGTGTGCCGGGGTCGAAGGCCACGCGGTGTCCTGCAGGATCGTTGTCCTCAGCCTCGGGGCAACATGAGGCATTGCTCGCTCTCGCTGGATTGCAGCCTTCTTTGGACTTTGTGCTGCTATGCTGCCTCCTCATCATCCGAAGGCAGCTCTGCGATGCCGACAAAGCCGGTGCCGCGCCGCACCTCGGCTTCGCCGGAAGCATGGTGGGCTCCGTTCATGTTTCGGCGCAAGATGGCGCAAGACTTCCGTCCTGTTGCCGGCCTACACATCACACGAGGCTCCGTTTCTTCCCCTCTCAAACCGGGTACGCATCTTAAACACTCCTAGCTTTCCAAATCTGTAGCGGCCCGCCCACTACTCTCACCATTTCACAGAACTCATGCCGCCAGCTGCACCCACCGATCCTCGACCAAGACCAAAACCCAAGTGTCAGCACTCGAATTTAAGCAGGGTGCTGCCGGCCCTGCATCTGTGCCGGCCTGGTCAATTCTTCTCATTCTGCAACATATCTACTGCCGGTTGCTTGAGTGCCTGGGTCGAGGGATCGAAGACCACATGTTTTCGGTCACCTTCCTCCTCCTGCCACAAGACAGACGCTGCCTGATATGTGTTTATGCCGAGTCGTGTCCCGATCCTCGTCATCCGAGGGAAGATCGCCCACATTCACGAAGCCGGTGCCCTTGCGTGCCTTGCGAGTCTGGTTTCCCTCTAGAATGAACAAAACCTTCCAGCACGGAGACTAGGGCAAATGCCACAGGCTTTCCCTCCCGTTCTCTTTGAGCCTCCAGCTTTTGAACTATCCAGCACGGCTGCTAGAGCAAACATCTGACACCATGCATGTGTCTGATGAAAGCTGCGGTAGCTACCGTGTGAAAGCGTGTGCTGGGCAATTCCTCTCAGTTCGCTTGCTGCAACGGTGGACGCCTCTTCTGACGGCTTCTCGAAGCCAACCTTTCTCCGTCCGGCCTCCCCCGCCAGGCTAACAGAAACTGGCTGTGGGGCAGCTGCACAGCAAGCTTCAGCAAGATGCTCGCATTGCTTGTCGGGCCTCTGAAGACCCGGGCTCGTCCTCCTCTTGGTCCACGTCTTCTTGCAGCACTCCGTAGTTGTCGTCCTGCCACAAGACAGACCGGTTTCAATTGTGTTTGTATACTCAAAGTCGACACCTGTCATCTGTCTCCCGATCCTCATCATCCGACGGAAGATCGCCCACGTTCACGAAGCCGGTGCCCTTGCGAGCCTGTCGAAGAACGTCGTCTTGGAGATCTTCGAGCACAGCACGGAGACTGAGGCAGATGCCACCGGCTTACTCTTCCCTTCTGCTTCAGCCTCCAGCTTTTCAGTACTTCAGCTCTTCAGCTAAATTAAAGCAATTTGAACGGCCGATGATCCGATGAAAGGCGTGTGGGAGCATGTGCAACGGTGGACGCCTCTTCTGGCGGCTTCTCGAAGCCAACCTTTCGTCGTCCGGCCTCCCCACGCCAGGTTGACAGAAAGTTGGCTGTGGGGCGGCAGCACTGGAAGCTTCAGCAGGATGCTCGCATTGCTCGTCGGGCCTCTGCAGACCCGGGCTCGTCCTCCTCCTCTTCCTCCTCCTGGTCCACCAGATCGGCAACGTCTTCTTTTCGCAGAAATCCTGTGCCCTTGCGACCCAGCTCCTCACAGCGACGCGATGCCTTCTGACCCTACGAAGCAGTCGCCCGCCCGTCCCCCGGCCTTCCCTTTGCGAGCTTCCTGCAGGCAATTGCAGGTGATCCCACTTTCACAAAAGCCGCCGCCGACAACGACAGTCGACAGATAAGAATTGCTTGCGCTAGCTGTCCAAAACGGTGTACACGAAGGCCGGATGCGGGGTCTGACATATTGGGACAAGGAAAAACATGACGGCAACACTGGGTCCTAGCTTGGACAGCTTGGATGCTGTCATTTGCACTCTATTGAAGAACATTGCGACAGCTCGATGCAACATTGTAAGTCGCAACCATCCACCGTAAAGGGGACAAAAGCTGACAGCACCACAGCAATTACCCCGTTTATTCGTCGTTCAGCCCGCTGTGCTGCAGTCTGGTCATATCTCGCGTTTTGGTCGAGGATGTGTGTGGACTCGCGATTCTAGGTCCAGGTCCGTAGGTCAACATTTCTGTAAGAAAACTCGGTGCGCTGCACAGTTTGTTGGACGAGGCAGCTTCAAGCAGCAGATGTCCTGTGTGCCGGGGTCGAAGGCCACGCGGTGTCCTTCAGGCTCGTCGTCCTCGACGAAATGCTCTCGGCTGGATGGCTGTGTTCTAGCTTGCAGCCTGCCCTGGACGTTGTGCTGCTGCGCTGCCTCCTCTTCGTCCGAAGGCAGCTCTGCGGTGCCAACGAAGCCGGTGCCGCGCCGCACCTCGGCTTCGTTCGGCGCAAGACTTCCGTCCTATTGCCGGCCTACACATCACACGAGGCTCGGTGCGCGGCCGCTGGCCCGGCATCTGTGCCAGCCTTACAGAAAAGCAGGAGAGACACGCCCAGTTCCGGAACACCCGACCACCCCCACTTGCCTGCGTTGAGGGATCGAAGGCCACATGCCTTTGGGAGTCAGGCTCCTCCTCCTCCTGCAGTGCAGGCGCACGTGACGCTCGTCGGCCTCTCTGCGTCCCGCGTTCCGTCGCTCCTCGTCTGAAGGTAGGTCGGCCGCACTCACGAAGCCCGTGCCCCTGCGAACCTTGTCTGGGCATTAGTCAAGCACAACCTGAACTTCAGCCTCAGGAGCATCTTCAAAACTGGTTTTCCACCAAAGCAAGCATGTCAAAACCCAAGCACCAAAGATCGGAGCTTGTGGTGCACTTCTCCGTTTCTTCCCCTCTCAAACCGGGTACGTATCTTAAACATTCCTTGCTTTCCAAATCTGTAGCGGCCCGCCCACTACTCTCACCATTTCACAGAACTCATGCCGCCAGCTGCACCCACCGATCCTCGACCAAGACCAAAACCCAAGTGTCAGCACTCGAATTTAAGCAGGGTGCTGCCGGCCCTGCATCTGTGCCGGCCTGGTCCAATTCTTCTCATTCTGCAACATATCTACTGCCGGTTGCTTGAGTGCCTGGGTCGAGGGATCGAAGACCACATGTTTTCGGTCACCTTCCTCCTCCTGCCACAAGACAGACGCTGCCTGATATGTGTTTATGCCGAGTTGTGTCCCGATCCTCGTCATCCGAGGGAAGATCGCCCACATTTACGAAGCCGGTGCCCTTGCGTGCCTTGCGAGTCTGGTTTCCCTCTAGAATGAACAAAACCTTCCAGCACGGAGACTAGGGCAAATGCCACAGGCTTTCCCTCCCGTTCTCTTTGAGCCTCCAGCTTTTGAACTATCCAGCACGGCTGCTAGAGCAAACATCTGACACCATGCATGTGTCTGATGAAAGCTGCGGTAGCTACCGTGTGAAAGCATGTGCTGGGCAATTCCTCTCAGTTCGCTTGCTGCAACGGTGGACGCCTCTTCTGACGGCTTCTCGAAGCCAACCTTTCTCCGTCCGGCCTCCCCCGCCAGGCTAACAGAAACTGGCTGGGGGGCAGCTGCACAGCAAGCTTCAGCAAGATGCTCGCATTGCTTGTCGGGCCTCTGAAGACCCGGGCTCGTCCTCCTCTTGGTCCACGTCTTCTTGCAGGGCTCCGTAGTTGTCGTCCTGCCACAAGACAGACCGGTTTCAATTGTGTTTGTATACTCAAAGTCGACACCTGTCATCTGTCTCCCGATCCTCATCATCCGACGGAAGATCGCCCACGTTCACGAAGCCGGTGCCCTTGCGAGCCTTGCGAGTCTGATTCCCTTTCGAAGAACGTCGTCTTGGAGATCTTCGAGCACAGCACGGAGACTGAGGCAGATGCCACCGGCTTACTCTTCCCTTCTGCTTCAGCCTCCAGCTTTTCAGTACTTCAGCTCTTCAGCTAAATTAAAGCAATTTGAACGTCCGATGATCCGGTGAAAGGCGTGTGGGAGCATGTGCAACGGTGGACGCCTCTTCTGACGGCTTCTCGAAGCCAACCTTTCTCCGTCCGGCCTCCTAGGCCAAGTTAAGAGCAAGTGGCACCCAGATTCGGCAGCATGCAACTTGTCTGTTCAAGATAGGGAGGTGCGCAAACCGGTCCGATAGGAGCGAATCATCAAAACGATCGAGTGCAGATTTTGATCACAAACAAATCACGGGGCCGATTCGCTACAAGTATCTGGAGCTGGCTATAAAAAGTACCGTTCAATGCTCGAGGAAGCACGGAGTTCAACGCAGAGAGGCTTGTCTTTTAGCACTCCGTGCCTCCTCCTCTTCCTCCTCCTCCTCATCCACCAAGTTCTCCACATCTCCCGCATGCAAGAACCCAGTTCCCTTTCGAGCCACGGCCTCATGCTCAAGGTCACAGACAGAAAGAGAAGCAGATGAGAAAACCCAAGCAGCGCGAACCAAAAAAAGTCCCACTCCAAAGCCTCAGCACCTGACACGACGTGGTTGATCTTCGGACTCCTCGCGTGTGGATGGGACATCTTATATTTGCGAACTCACGAGCCGGCTGCAGCGCGCGCGCTCCTGAGTCTCACTTCCTGGTTCGAAGCTTACTGCTCTGTCTCCATGAGCCATCTGCTGAGCCTGCAGCTCTGCAACCCACCCGAAATGTGTTCGACCCCTTCGAAAACTTAACACCTCATGCCACGAAGGCCTACTGTGCGAACCGTACCCACCCCAAAAAATTGCTTATTTGATCGTTCACGTTACAGGTCAAACAATGTCAAACATGCAGCCTGTGCGATGCATGACACCACGAAGCAAGGAGGGATACAAGAACATTCGCATGTCTGTATGTGCCAAGGCCACTGACATCAAAGAGGGATGAGGAAACGTGAGAAAGCTGAGAACATCCGCCTCGTCAGCTTCCTCCTCCTCCTCGGAAGCCAGATCCTGCAGATCCTCCTTGCGCAGGAAGCCGGTGCCCTTGCGACTGGTGACCTTCACAGAGAAGTTGTGGCAATCAAAGCGCGACATCGGGCTGGCAAGGCAACTCCTCCTACAAGTGAGCAGGTCATAGTCACAGCTGTGGACTTTCAGTTTCAGTGTGCAGCACCTTCGTACCGGTCTTCGGGATTTCCGGCTTCTCATCCTCACCGCGATAAGACAAGAAAATGCCTCATCACAACACCGTCAGCTTGCCTCTGCTGGGTCGAAAGACGCTCGCTTTGCTGCTTGGCTCTCCACGGCCACCTGCGAAAGACGCTCGCCAGGCCGAAGGTCTCACGCCGCTCGTATCTCGCACCCTTTCCCGAGATTCTCTAAGCCAAGCGCCAAAGTGGAGCAAAGAGGCAAGGCATCAACGGCAACGGAACGCCATGGAACGTACTCCGAATTCAAACATCGAGGGTGTACAAGGTCACGAAGGCCCCTTTCTCGCGCAAGAGCGCCTCTTCGTCCGAGGAGAGCTGCGCCAGGTCCCCCGATGCCAAGCGGCTGGTCTTTTGCTTGTTGACCTTCAGCTCCACGTGTGATCCGGACTGCGACAACCTGTTCCCGCCGGCGCCTGGAGACGTCCGTGGCCCTGCGCTGCACAGGTTTTGAGTGTAGAGCCAGGGAGACTGAAAACACGACGGACGAGCCGGTCTGCATGCTGCAGCAGAAAGCATGTCCAAACAGCCACGTGCCTGCGGTGAGTCGGGCCCCTGATCAGACCACGACGCATGCCATGGCTGTTTCACATACCTAGTTTGAAGGCGGCAGGATGCAGCAGGCCTCCATGCGGGTCTTGACGGCCCCCGTTTTCACCCGAGCCTCCCGCTGCATTCTGCGTGTGCTGCACCACAGCTGGCACTGACAGAGGCCAGCGCCACAAGCCCACCGCTGCCTTCCTGCCGGGTCATGCGGCCACGTCTGATGCCCTGTCTTCGCCGAGTCTTCGCCTTCTTAAAGCAGCCTGCAAAGACGTTGCAAGCCACGCGCCGGTCCTGTGTGCCGGGGTCGAAGGCCACGCGGTGTCCTGCAGGATCGTTGTCCTCAGCCTCGTGGCAACATGAGGCATTGCTCGCCCTCGCTGGATTACAGCCTTCTTTGGACTTTGTGCTGCTATGCTGCCTCCTCATCATCCGAAGGCAGCTCTGCGATGCCGACAAAGCCGGTGCCGCGCCGCACCTCGGCTTCGCCGGAAGCATGGTGGGCTCCGTTCATGTTTCGGCGCAAGACTTCCATCATATTGCCGGCCTACACATCACACGAGGCTCGGTGCGCGGCTGCTGGCCCGGCATCTGTGCCAGCCTGACAGAAAAGCAGGAGAGACTCGCCCAGTTCCGGAACACCCGACCACCCCACTTGCCTGCGTTGAGGGATCGAAGGCCACATGCCTTTGGGAGTCAGGCTCCTCCTCCTCCTGCAGTGCAGGCGCACGTGACGCTCGTCGACCTCTCTGGGTCCCGCGTTCCGTCACTCCTCGTCTGAGGGTAGGTCGGCCGCGCTCACGAAGCCCGTGCCCTTGCGAACCTTGCTGAATCTTGCTTCTCACTTGGTGTCAGCCCTTGGCGCTGGCAGCAGCCAACGAACACACCAAGCCGGGCACCACCGGCCCACTTTCCCTTTCACTTTCAGCCTCCGGAAACAGCGTTCAGTTAGCATCTTGCAAAGTTTCGTTGAAGACGGCTTGCGCAGGAGTGAGCCGAGGACAAGGCACCAAGAGTTTGATCATACCAAGGAGGCAGAATGCAAACGCAAGAGTACAAACGAAAGCCGCAGTCACGGAAACACTGCTGTGTTTGCACCTGTTGCTCTGCACTTCGTATTTTTTCCTTGCCATTCCTTGCCCAAATGTGATTGACGACTCTGACAATGACCACCGCGGCCGCCGCTTCCACCACGCGTACTGCCACCCCCACCTTTGCCACCACCACCACCACCACCACCACCACGACAGCCGCCCCCGCCGACACTCAGCATCAAAGGACTTGCTTGGAGCTCTTGGCAATCGACTCGAAATCACGGCATACCCAACCCATACACTCAAGACCGGCGAACCTTGGCAGGTATGGCAAAGGACACGGGTCGTTGTTCTTCCCGGCCGGCCTGAATTTTGCAATCAGTGCATGCTGCAGGGCAGTCAGGCCAAGATGCAGTCAGGCGTAGCCTCTTCTTCTTCGTCGTCATCCTCTTCCCCGACGAGGTTCTGCACATCTTCTGCATGCAGGAACCCCGTGCCCTTTCGGGCCACACCCTGCCAGTCGATAGTCTCCAGTAGTCTCACTGAACAGCCGTAATATCTGAGCACCTGACCCTTCCCTGCTTGTTTGCCGCCTCTTCCGGCTCCTCATACTGTGCTGTTTGGGAGCGCGTGCACTCATTGCAAGCAAGAGCCACCAGTCTTAGTCTTGCTAGCTCACACGCCACTGCAAGCTGTACTCCTCAATCTGACTGTCGTCGAAGCTTACGGCCTTTCCGTCTTGGTTGACATCTGCGACATCCGAGCCCTGGCGCGTCTGCGCCTGCGATAGCGGGCAACCATTCACCAACGCGACCCTTCCGCCGCCATGCCTGTGGTTCTTCCTGCGTCTCCTGCGCGTCCATGTCCATGTCCTCAAGAGATCATGAAGCCCGACAAAAGATGATGATCTCTATCAACCTTTACATGTATATACATGGCTATGGGAGAGAGAGAGAGAGGGATAAAGTTAAAGAAGCAAAAAGATAGAAAGAAAGGATAGATAAGGATGGATGGAGGGAGGAATGGAGGGATGGAGGGATAGATGGATAGATAGACAAATAGACAATATAGGGCCACCGTGGACGTAAAACTCATGCCAGTGCCCCGCCTGGTCCACATGGAAGACCTCAGCACAGATCTGCAGAATCAGCATACATGATGGCACTGACAGCCAATATCACTTCTTGAGATTGGGTGGACTTGAAGCACCAAGTGCGGACTTTGACGTAAGGAAATACATCTCGACCTACTGAGCAAAATGGCATAATCGCTCGCATACTCGCACTGCGGGCTGCCTCATGTTCGTTCTGTTTCATTCTTCTCCGTGTCTTTCGGGCCTCATGGGAGTGCTGGACGGACGGCCGCAGAGCAACACCTCGAAGGCACAGCCATGACTCAAAGTCCGAAAGCAGACTGGGAAGTCGAAAGGGTGCAAAGCATCTCTACAATGACATACCAGTGTCGTCTGAACTGCCTGGCTTTTGAGGCCGGCGCTTCCACCTACGGCACGGCGCGGCCGAAGCCTCAGGCTGATGAAAGAGTTACAGACGCCGTCACCAGCACTTCTCTCGTCCAAACTTCGATCGAACTCGGGTCACGGCGGCGTCCCATGGATGGTTAAATCGGCACAGGGCCTGGCCAAGGCCCATATGGGCTTTCAACCGAGTGTCACGAGAACTCACATCGATTATGAAGGATCCAGCATTGCTTGCTTTCCGTCCCTGTCTTCGGGGCTGACACCGCACACGCATTGATCAACCACTGAGCACACGGTATAAATGCTGTCAGTCCAGGGGCAGATTTGAAAGTCCTGCTGTCCAGCATCGCTGTTAGCTTGGAGTGAAACAGCTGTTGTTTCCTGATGGTAGAAAAGCTGCGTTCCCAACTTGCGAAAAGTCTGCTGGCTGAAACAATTGATTCCAACATGCTCTGGCCAGTGCATCCTGTTTCTGCTTCAGGGCAAACTGTGTGACATCGTGGCTTTGCGTTAGTTTTGCAGACCTGTCGGCTGCCAGATGATGCCTTCAGACCGCAACCTCGAACCCTGAAACCTGATGAGGATCACTACGAGTAGCTGCAAAACCGGATGCCTGCCGGACGTCCAAGCCAGCATTCCAAAACTGCAAAGAGTCCCCAGCACCGCAGTGATTGATACAGCAACGCTCTCATACAGAGGAGGTGGCGTCAGCCAACAAACGGACCTGCTGGTCGTGGGAAAGAGCTGCTCGCTGAGACTGCTCTCTATCTGTCTCTGTGTCTCTATCCCACGCACACATTCCAGTTTTGGTGGGATGCAAGATACTTCGGTACATGCAGTTAAATTATTCGGTATAATACTCTGTGTGTGTGCGTGCCAGATGCTGCGACTGCATCACGAACAAACGCGCACCTGTCCTTCTAGCATTTCCAAACTGGCTCTTTCAAGATCCTACAAACGCTACAAGTAGCCGGCCTGGGCGTGTCCAGGCTTGCGTTGCTCTCTTGCGTGCCTGAGGCAATGGTATTGGGCTTCTCGGTTCTCTTCAAATCGAGGTTGGTCGAATATTGGTGTTGATCACGATTTTGGGACCCGAGCCAATGCTGTCATCACAAAGCTTGATCCAGTCAGGCAGTTCCTCCCGGCCACTGCATGTTCAACAACATGTCAAAAGTGTCCGCAAACCCCGGTCCCCGTCGGGCTCTTCCTTGCCCAGGACTGCAACCTGCAAGGCAGGGCAAGTCTTTGCAAACCTGCTGCAGCCACTTGGCGATTTCTGCATGACCGTGGGCACCTCAATCAATCGACGAGTCCTGAGTGCAGCATGGACTCGACTCAGCGGAATTCCGTTTGCTCTGAGACGTCGGCATTCGAGCCAGCATGCGCTCCAGGAACGACCTTTGGAGGTGGGGAAGGCGGAAAGCTGTAGAGAGGCCGTTGTCCTGCTGTGCAGGCCAAAGCACACGCGGCTCTCGCAGCCCGGGCTCAGGTTCACCTCGAGGAGCCACGGCTTCATTGCCTCCGCAGCTTTGCAAACACGACCCCTGTGCTTAAGAGTGCAGCGCGGCAGCGCAGGCCTCGTCCACGATGAGGTCGAATCCGAAGAGCTCGAAGCTCTCCGGTCGGGGCTGAAGGTTGGCCTCCACGGACCGCATCACCTCATGCCGGGATGAAAACCGTGAAACCATCGACCTTGTCTCTAAACAACTGACGGGTCTTCCTGCCTCAATCACGATCTGCTTGATCGCTGGCAGTAAGACTGTCTCCCAATAGTCCTCACAAGTTTCGACTATGCCGGGGCTGCTGGCCGAAAGGAACACTTACAGTCTCACGGCCACAATGCTTCTTCCACAAGACCAGAGATAGCTATGCCAGCAGTCGAAAAGGCTTACCGCCGGCGCAGGGAAGCGGCAATACTACTGTACTGGAAGATGAAACTTGCGGAAGGATTGATCCACCGAGTCCTCGCGATCGGTCAGTTCGGCAAGCTGCTCTCTGAAGTCTGCGAGGGACACAACGGCGCCCTCCACGACATTCTTCCCGTGCCTCGAAGGGCTTGCCAGGATGATCCAAGGTTGCGCAAACATTGTATCGCGTTAGGCTACCTGCTACATGGCCCTGAGATGACGGTGCTTCACTGTGAGGGCTCGATTTCGCAACAAAAAAAGCCGAATGCCTGACAGGAGCTGCTCAATCTTCAGTGCAGCCGAGCATCTTGTTCACTTGCCAGTTTGAAATGTGCCTCTCCCGGTCCCGCAAGTCGCCAAGATCATACATGCCATTGCAAAGGCGCAGATAGCATTCACTGAACATGAAGACTTTCAGTGGACGGACCGATCGCACCAAAACCCATTGTCTGATGTCGAACTTCCGGCCACTGAACAGCAGGAGCGGCCTCTCGATGTACTTCTGCACCAATCGATTGGGCATGCGGTCGCAATGGTGCAACAGCTCTGCCAGGTTGCTCATACAATGAATTCCACTTCCTTTGCTGTTCGTGCCGGGCTTCACGATCCAGACGTTTTGGCCGGACCAACCTCCATGCAAACCCCATTGCGGGAAGAGTGCCTCCAGTTTCTGCAACACCTCATCGAGGGCCAGCTGCGACTTGTCGTCGAGTTGCCCCCAGGAGTGGCTGAGAAACTCCGGCCAATCCTTCAGATTCGTCGGCCGGTTGCGCTCGCTTCGCTCGCTTCTCTCTCGTTCAGACCGTGGAGTTTCATCCGCCTTCATGTCGCCACCCCCCGGGCGAATCAAAGGACGCCTCGGAACCCGCACGTTCGCCGTGCCTGAGCAGAGCTGTGGCTGCGTCAGCTCGCTGTACAGCACCAGCGCATCCCAGAGGTCCTAAGTACATGCATCAGGAGATGTAGGCGCCTTGTTACGAGTACTAACTAACTCCCCAAAATAGCACGCAAAATATGCACTCACTGGACTAACCTTGCGAAGTCCAACAGCTGCCCTGGATTGTCAACAAGTCTCTTCGGTCATGCGCTGTCCGTCATTGCCCTCTTCATCCAAATGCTTTGGATCAAGATCTAGGCACCATCGCTGAAGGACCCGTGTACATGCCAGCAGGACTGTTTCGTTGCATGAATATACAGAATCGGGGGCGGTCTGCATTGCCTCTTGATCACGATGCAGTCGCTGA
Organism: Symbiodinium sp. CCMP2592; assembly: GCA_905221615.1. Lineage (NCBI taxonomy): Eukaryota > Dinophyceae > Suessiales > Symbiodiniaceae > Symbiodinium > Symbiodinium sp. CCMP2592. The sequence continues at coordinate 424,332 of CAJNDT010005895.1, read as the reverse complement.
TGCAGCAGTGCGATTCGCAGTGCAGCAGAACGACGATAATCAAGAACGAAATCGTCTCGTTCACTCTTCTGGGCAATATCATAGCATCGCGGGAAAAAAGCTTCGGCGTTGACACCGCCAGATATGGAATGCTCCTTCAAAGACTGTGCAAGGCCCGCTTTTGTGGTGAGAACCCGGTTGTGGAAGAAATGGTTGAAGTACTCCCCGGCCTTCAGTTCCCGATAGTCCGCCTCAGAGTCCACTGTCCGCCAGGTAAGCTGTGGCTTTCCGGGAAGGGACAACAAGTGCTGAGTCGACTGGGCAATGAAGTCTTCCATCATCCGAGGAGTCTTGGCCATCGACGGCAACTTCGGACGGGGCGAGACTTGCGGTGCCTGTGCTGCGATCATGGGCTTGTTGGTGCCCTGGACACGGGGACCAGCTGCCTGCTCATTTGCCTCACATATCCCAGCCTTTCCTTTCGATCCGGCTGGCCCACCTGTGCCTTCCTCCGCCTTTGCCTGAGCCGCCGGTTGTGCAGCCGCCTTCGGCGCCCCACCCCTAGCGGAATCCCATGCTTGCTGTTGCAAGGGCGCAGTACTGGCCATTTTCTTCTTCTCTGCAGATTCAGGATGTAAGTCGTCTGAAGATAACTTCTTCTGCGACCGCTGCCGACAGGACTTTGCGGGAGGAAGCGTGCGCCTTAAAGGACTTGCGGCTTGATTGACTGGAGCCTCGCGGGAAGTGAAAGAACCCCGGCGCTTATTTAGCTGATTGTCAGAAGCATCAAAGCGAGGTAGTCCCGTCTGCCGCGGTGTTTGACACATTTCGGCTTTCGGCAACCTCTGGAACGATTGCTGGTGTGCACCGGCTGACCGTGGCCGACGCGCCTGACGCAAAGGCGTCACTGACGGAGTCTCTCGAGGCGTCTTGGCCGCCTTTGTCGTCTTTGATGCCCGCACTGGTTGCAGGTCACCGGTTCGCAGCGTGAGGGCCAAAGTTGGTGCCTTGGGCTGGAGCAACTGGGGGGCTGCGATTCGGGCTGCAGATGGAACTTGGGCCCAGCCATAGCCAAACGCGCTGGAGTCGGTGGCTCCGACTTGCAGATCCTCCGAAAATGTCTTCAAACCGCGCAGGAGTGTGCTGAACACCGTGTCTTTGGGTGGCAGCACGTAGTCGTTGGATGGCAGCGCCATTGCATCTGACATCTCATGATCCCAGGAAAGCTTGTTTCCAAGCCTCCAAGGCCTTGCGGATTGGAGCTGGAATGGCTGTAATAATGTCTGTCGATTACACTGCTTTCATGACTTGCCCACTGACAAATCGCAATCAGTTCGAACTAGAGACATGTCCATGCTTGAACCGTGTCAACCTCTCACAGACATTCTGCATCTCTGCTTTCGGGATCTACACACCAGGATAGTTGCTCAATACTCATAGTTCGCAGGCCCACGTCTTCCGCTGGCCTTTAGTAAGCGTCAAGCATGTTTCATATCCTGCCTTTACCAGAGATCCCCAGTTCGGAAGAGGACCCGGGCCAATCATGCCTGTCCACCTGCGACTGCTGCGAGAGCACTTTGGTCCTGCCGAGCATTGTAGTCAAGCATGCAGCTGGCGACGACATTGCTTCGCAAGCACACGTCTTCCTCCGTCGCACCGTGGCACTGACGAGCCACTGGCGGTGTCAGAACTGCTGCCTCGCAGCGCTACGACGCATCAAAAAGGACATTACAAATCATTACAACAGACTCTTATTGAACTCTGTATGCAATCCCTTAAGGGGCCCCGGGCCCAGGCCCTTGGAGAGATGCGCAGCAGGTCAAGAAACCCGGGCCTCTGCTTCATGACTGTGTGGCCGTGAAGCTTCATGACAATCCTGTCGACATATCTCGTCATCGAGTCAGCGCGTCGCAGAGCAAGCGTCGAAGAGTGTGGCTAACTTGTCCTGCAGGGGCATGTCGAGCTTTCGGTCCGTCCTCGCACAGGGGTGCATTATGCGGCTGATGCTATCGAGATCAAGGCTAAAGCTCGATTGTTCTCGCAAACCTGAGACCTGAGGCTCACGCAGTGTGATGACAGTACTTACGGACGAACGCACCTGAAGTACAGATGACCACGCATGTGAGTCGGCATGAGAGCACTAGACTTCGGGTCATGCTTCAAGTAAATCAAAGCTCAAAAGCAGTAGCCTCCTCCGCTTCAGCAGCTTTGCAACCTAAGCAGGACGCACGCATCGTCCGACAGTTACGCAAGCAACCGGGCCGTCATAGCTCATTTCAGTACATCTAATTCAGCCAAGGTGGTTTGCAAGCATCCTGAACGATCTCTTTCTTGCATCCCGAAACAGCTGAGTCCGTTGCGTTCCGAGTCGTTCTCCTTCTCGTCGTCCCGCATCGGTGCCGGCTCCTCGCTGCCATTCTGCCTGGCAAAACAGAAACCGAGAAGAGAGCTGTTTCCATTGAATAGCTGATCAGTATATCTATAAGGAAACATAATTTGGATCTTTTGGGAGGTCCACGTAGGCTCTTGGCAAAGTTGACATATTGGCTAGCACAATGAGGCAGGGAAATGTGACGTGTCACTGTAATCACACCGCTCGCAAGGAACTTCAGCTGCACATTCTTGCTTGCACAGGCAGGAAACTGACAATGTAAGGTGGAGCCTTCGTGACACTGGCGGAAAAAGCTTTGGAATGAGCGAGTCATCGGACCCTGCTGTGATTCCAGACTTCTCATCAGTGGCCCTTCCACGAAAATCAGCACATGCTGGGTTGCCATTAAGTGCGAAGCTGTTGCAACTCGGAGATGTGGGCAAGTGTGCTGTCAAGGAGCTGCACATGAGGCGGTGTTTATCGCATCAAGCCCTGACCAAGCGGGTGCAGCCCTCGACTTACACCGACATCGTCAACCTTTCCAAGCCTTGCCCCTGCCCGCCGTGCCACTTCGGCGATTGACTCTGGCTCCAGCCCTCCCTTTTTCTCTCTTCAGCTCAGATAAACCAGTTGGGAGCACCAGAAGAGTCCACCAGTCATAACCGAGAAGGCCATGCTGGCAGCCTGCAGGGTTTGCAGATGCGTGAACGTGCTGCCACTTCCCCGCTGTCGCACCTCCGCTAAGCTTCTCCGGCGACTTCCGCCGACGGGTGATGCCGGATTCACCTCATCCGCTGTTGGCGCGGCGGCAGCTGGAGCGGGTGCTGGAGCTGGAGCCGCCGGAGCAGGCGCTGCCGCAGCGACATCCTTCCTTGCAAGGACGAAAAAGCTGAGGAGGGCTTCGTCTCAGCATCTTCGTAGCGGCCAGGGCCGGGCCTCGATGAGCCTGGGCGAGGGCTTGGCGCAGGCGGGCGCTGTGCCAGACGGACGGAGATGTCCTTCCACCTGGCAAAGGTGGAACCCTCATCACTTCCTGAAATTTCACGGATCATGCCAGGCGCGGATTGTCCAGATCCCCCCACTGCCGACACTGCCCAATCGGGATCAACGACAGGTCTACCTTCCACTCCAACTCTCGCTGCGACAGACTGCCGAATCAGGAAACACGTCTCGTGTAGCCGATGCAGAAAGCGAGACATCGCTGCTCTGCGCTGCCCTCCTCGTGCAACATGTCTCGGATTACCTGGTCGAGTGAGATGACATCAGCTCCAGAAACTTTGTGCGAGGTTCTCAAACGGTCGCCTCGAGAACATCGCCCACCTGGTGCAGAATGCCAGTCTTCGCTGCTTGCGCGGCTGCGAAATGCATGACAAACTGCCTGCCACCACTGCTGATCTTCAGCAGCACGCTGGTGGCACAGGTGCGCCAAGGACACTAGATCTCCTTAGAAGGGCCCGGACAGAGGGATCGTGCTTGGGCCATGGCATGGGCGGGTCAGCTCGGGCCCTGACTGCACAGCGCATGCAGCAACGTTTGCCTGAGGCCCGCCCGGTTCGCCCACGCAGAAGCCAGAAGGAGGCAGAAGGCAGACAGAAATTCTGGAGTTTTAAGACAGCTTCAGTCCGTGGCACTGAGGTCGGGATGTCTCTGCTTGACAAGTCCTCCAAGCAGAGAAATATTGAGAGAGATGGACCACTCGATATTGAACACTTGAATGAAGCCACAAAGACTTCTGTCTATCGGATCACATCCGGAGCTTTTCATTCCTCGCTCAAGCGCTGGTCTTCTCTCAGATGCCACTCAGATATCCAGCTTGGGCCTTCCTGGCGCGTGGCTCTGCACCACGGCAGCACCCACAGTATCCAGTAACACACTGATGCTTGCCTCTGGAGACGAGGGAAGTCATATGGTGTGCAACAGATATACATCAGCTCACTGGCTTGCAGCCAATGCGCAATCGTCTTGCAGTGATGAGCACATGCCAGTAGAACTGATAAGTCTGGGTTGCGATGTCGTCCTGGCAATGTACGACATACGACATCGCAATCCAGAATTACCAGGTTGCGGTCACGCAAGTCAGAGCCCTGCGTATCTGTGCCATCGTGTTGGCCTTCAATGCTGCATAGGGCCTGCGCGTTGAAGGCCAAAGCGAATGGAAGTCTGGTAAAGCTAGTATGGAAGTAGCCGTGTGTTTGACGAGCACAAGCGACATGCAGCCTCACGTCCAGCTCTTCTGTACCAAACAGACGGAGGACGAGTCAAGCTGTTCCATGCACTCTCACTGGGTACCATCTCCGGCCATGACAATGCACCATGTCGGCCAAGGTGACCACATTGGACAGCAGAATGTTACACTCTGCTCTGCAGCCACATGAACCATGGCGGTGTCGTAGCAATGGCAGGCAACAAACGTGTTGTAACGAGTTGTAGCTGTCAAGAACCCGACCGGCAGCATCGTCGCAACTATGGCATATGACACCTGAAGATGCTAGCATAAACGACCCGAGTTGTGGGTTGTTCTGTTGATCGTAGCCTTTGATGCCGGCGCCAGGGCTGCGGGCTGCGGCTGCATGCTGTTCTGAAATCATGGAGCACGCAGTCTGCTCAGACACGCAGGAACACGCTGGAACGAGACACAGTCACGGCGGTAGCGCAGCCCGAATCAGGTTACGCCTCTAACTGCCGTCAAAGCATAGCACACCACAGTACCTTTGAACAGCGGCTGCGTCGGGCGCAGTCCGGCTTCCACCGCAACGAAACCCGCATCAGTTGGATGCCAACGAGTTGCACATCGGGTGGGAACCTGCAAGTTGACCAGATCCAGGCACGGCCGAGTTGAATTCGGATCCAATCTTAATTTAATCCACTTGTCTGAAGATCCCAGAAATCCCAATCCCGTCAGATCCGTCGGTAGTTACAGTGCTTCAGGGATCGTTCTAGGATCTTGTGTTCAGGGCGGAGGCAAGCATGTCAGACCCCAGTTTGAGATGCTCCCTGCCTCAGGTCACACATGCCAGTACTTCTTACAAGTAGCAGCTCTATCTATCTATCTATCTATATATATATACATAGACTCTATACCTTGTCGTCTGAATTTCGTCTGACATGCAATGCCACTAGCTGTGCTGCAACTTTTGAGCAGCCCTTCGCCTGGACCGCTAGGTCTGAAGCACTCGCAACACAAGAAAGCTTGAGATGAATAGACTCAGAAAGCGGCACCAGGCTGCAAAATATCCAGTAGCTGCAACGCTATTGGCTGTACAGATCATGCAGTGGTCGTGCTGGAATCTGGTCACTGGCCAGCAGAGATGACAACAAAGGGGTGCTCATTGCTGGAACCGTGGTGCTCACAAGCCTTCGGGTTCAAGCTTTTATATCTAAATTGCTTAGATGCATTAAGGACCAAAACAATCCGCTTCATCAGCCCTGGCCGAATTAGACTGGTCGGTCGACTGGTCGACTGGAGCTTTTATTGGCATCCAGCCTTGCTATGCATTGGATGCACGAACCGCTGCAGATCGATGCACCCGCCTAAGCAGCCGCAACCTGGGAGTATCTGGAGCCATTTGAGTCTGTACTTGGGCTCTCACCCAGCTAGAAATGCATTCCTTGGCTCCGATGTGCGAACTTCGATGCTCTAAAGTGCCTCGGTCTCCGAGTGCCGCCGAGCCGCCTGCGCGAAGCTGAAGGCACAGAGAGCCGCGCGCCGGCTCCTGAGTCGTAGCACCTTGCAGTAAGGAGCCGTCCTCCGGTAAAGGCAGAGAACGAAGCGACGGCGCATCTCGTGTCTGGCGCTCTCCGTTCTCAGGGTGGGCCGGACAAGACGAAGCTCCACCCTTTCCCAGTTACCACGTGCTTGCCAAGCCAGAAAGACGTCTGCTTCACGTGCAGGTACACATCGTCTGATGGCGCTTGACCGCACGAGGAAAAATCCAGAGCCTTGTACTGCAAGCAGAGATCCGTCACGTCCCGGCAAATGCCGTAATCGCCAGTCGCGAAGGCGAGTGCCCCTGACGGCATTGTTTACCACACCCATAATGGAAGTCACCGAGTGGGAATACTGCAAGGGAGAGCCGATGTGAAAGAGCAGAGGCCCCACTCGCCGGGATAAGGGAGCACCCAACTCTGCCACGCGCTCGGGACAAACGTACCATGCCTGCACGAGAGCAGGATAGCGATTCGAATGGCTACAGCACAGCAGTGCATGAAATCTCCCGCTTGCGTCTCGTTTGAGGGCTCAGAGGGACCTTAAATTAAGTTGTGGGCAGGCTGCCAAAGTATGGAAGAGTAGCTGCATCGATTGAAAAAGCTTTGCCACCTCGGCTGTTGCGGCGACGGCGCCAACAGATCGAGAGAGTGAAGCTGCAAAAAGAAGCCCATCTTACTTTAGGTCTTTGCAGTCCTTGCACTTGAACAGCATCACTTGGCCCAGTTGCAATCACCATGCTGGAGGAGAGGATCGAGAACACAAAGTGCCAGGTCCCTTCGAGCAAGCACCGAAGACTGACCTCGGAGGAGACTCTGAAGCACCAACCTAAATAATATTGTACTATAGTAAGTATAGTACTATAGTTCTACTATAGTTGCTATAGTACTGTAGTAACTATAGTACTATAGCACGAACAGCTTCACGAATGGAGAAGTGATTCGGCTGTCGACTGTCCATGGCTACATGCAGCTCTTGCTGGCAAGCTTCGGTGATCGAGTGGGCAGAGAAAGCGATGTGACACTGCCGTCTGCACTCTCGGTAGAGTTGCTGGGCATGCCAAGGGAAGCCATACCACAGAAGATCCATCAAAGCACCTTGCAGGAAGCATGACACTCTTGCGGGTAGTCTTGACACCGATAGTTTCGGAACCCAAGTGTCGAAACTCACAAGTTGCCGAACATGACAGATGGAAGGCTCAGGTACACACACACACACACACACTTATCCTGATTCGACCTAGTGTTTTCAGATATTGCCGAGATTCGGGTGAACTTAAACCCAGGAACCGAATCTGCGCACCTTGAGTGGCCCCCTCGTGTGGTGTTCGACCCCCCCCAACTCCTCCTTTACCCGTGGATTCAGGTCTCAGGCTAGGTTGTTGTCATTGCTGTCGCAAAGTTATCTCGATGGATCATGAAGACCGCACCGGATGGAGGCATGTGAAGCTCGGGTGCTTGCATTTGCCAAAGTCGTTTTGCCCGAGACTCAGGGCGCAGTAAGTGGGTGTACACGGTACTTCGCGTGAGATTGCATTTTTTGCTGCTGATTCAATCGTCTTCGTGTTTGGAGGCGCGTTCAAGTGCAGTAACATGAAGTAGTAGTAACTGTAGCCGAGCCATTGGTAGTCAAGCACTGCAGGTCAGTAGCCCCTCCTGCAACGCCAGAAGGCTCTTTGCGAAGGCCAGTAGGGACGGTGCCAGCGGTAATGCGGCACGTTGTCCTGAGCGAAATTATTAAGTGAAGCGACACTTACGCGTCGTCACATAGTGCCCAACTGAAGAAACTTCTGCGTTGTTTTGCTTGAGCCATGCCACTTTGCAACGATCATGAAGATGCCCTCCACTGACTCCTCAGTTCGGACGAAGAAACCCTATGACGAAGTTATTCCTCAATATCCATGCAAGTCAACAGTGTACCGCGTTTACGGCAGGCCGCCAAAACAGCTGCCAACACGGTCAGCAGTGCTGCGATCAAAAGCCACGGGCTGCAGCTGCAAACGCCTTCAGAGACATCGTTTCATGTATTTAAGTGTACGAAAAGACAAACTAACTCTCTCTGTCTCTCTCTGTGTATGTGTAGTTATACATGTCAGGAACTTCTTGATAGAACGAAAGAGCCGGAAACTCGGCAGCCGGGATCAGCCGAGAACCGGGCCAAAGAGCGCCAAGCGCAGCGCTTGGTTCAGCTCTGCGCAGAGCTGTGCCGGGCTTCCCAGCACCCGCTGGGCACCAAGCAACTGCCTGAGACCCAGGATGACCCAAGGCAACAGCGGCTATGGCACAACATACTATAGTACGATGCAGATAAAGTAATCGTATGGCGGGCAGAGCAGGGCATAATGTAGGAGAGCATAGTGTCGAAAAGAATAGCATGGTAGAGACTCTGACTCCGAGTTTAGCAACTCGCTCGTGTTGCATTGAAGCCGAAAGGCGGGATTTGTCGCAGAACCGCCGTGCCAGAGGCCGATGCCGCTTCAGACACCAGCTCATGAAAGCCGTGGGGCAAAAACTCATCCGACAGGTGAGCCTTGGGAGAGGGAGATTTTGAAGGTGGCTGAAGGCTGAATGCTTAGTTCTCCCGTCTGCGAGGGTTTTCCGAGCCCAAGCCGAGCGTCGTCGCCGTCCGCGTCGCCAATGCAGGGGACGTAACGCAGAAGGCGCCTCAGACATCGAGTGACGCTGCATGGCGCATGCGCACTACTGCGCCTCGCGCACTACGGCAGATTACGGCACGCCGCCTCCACAGCGGGCTCGTGGAGCTGGGCGAGCTTGGAGCTGATCCCCGCCTTCGAAAAAACCTCGACGCCAAAGGCGCAGACTGTATAGTGCATGGACACAGTCACGGACTGTCCACTGGTGCAGACAAGCTTCGGTCCAAGTGAAATCCGAGCCTGCGAGACGTCGAACGGAATCAGCTTGCCTTGCGCGATATCGAACTGCAAGCACTGTGAAGCTGAGGTGTCCTATATCCTGAATGGGATAAACCGACAAGTCCCACGGCTTGTGACGAATGCACAATAAAATACTAACCCGCAACCGACTGCAAAGGAGAAAAAGTCATGTACTCGGAAATTCTTGTTTTCCGGACACAGGTAGAGTTTGTACTTTGCGAGTCGAAGCTGCGAAGCAGAATGTCCACGGCGTGCAAGGCTTCGTTGCCCTGGCAATCGGTGGCCCCCTGCCATCAGATCCGAGTCTAGGACGGCTAGGAATGGCAGAGCAGCTTTAGTATGCAACCGCTTCATGCACGCAAGAAGGGCCTTTCCGTTGAATCGCACCGATACGAAGAACTGAATGCGCCTCACGAACCTAAGGGACACTTTGGTCGCTGTCTGCCATCCTTGGTAGAGATCTGCCAGGGCACAGCTCTTTCAGGAAGACCGGCGTAGGTACATTGAAGTCGTCACCCTCAGGGCACCTCGGCCAGGTTGAGAATGCCAGATGCTCCTGGCCTGAAATCAAAGCATCTCGTAACCGAGTGGCGGAGGTTCTCCGAGCACAGGATCTCGAGCTTCGCCCTCTTCCGCAACCAGCAGTTGCTCTCCGTCACTCCTTCCCAGAGTCGGAACATGAAACATCTTCAAGGCTCAATGCCCTACAATCCTTCTTCAACACGGCTTGGGCTTGGGCTCGCTTGAACCTATCTGCTCTAGGTCTAGGTCCTCCAGTGCGTCTTCAGCATCAGCCGCAAGTGCCCAAAAAGCGGATGGGACGCGATTATTGGCTCGGCCCTGCGTAGCAAATCCAAGCCATAGTGCGCCAGCTGAAAACAGCTCATGGTGTCCAAGCGCAGCTCAATGGGTTGGACATCCTCAGGCATGCGCAGTGTCTGTGTCGACTAGAAATTGCGCACATCAGGACATATACAAAGTGTCCGCTACGCAAGGTTCTCTCTCCGTTTCGATGTCGGGGCGCGATCCGAAGGCTCTCAACCTCCAGGTGAGCAGCAGCACCTCAGGTGCCCCAACTGGGATTTCCCTGTGCTACGCTGGCAGCCCTGGCAAGTCCTGGCAAGTCCGTGGGTCCTGGCCTGCTCCGCGGTCCAGCGCTGTCCAGGTTGCACTGCAAACCAGGAACGGCTTCTCCTTAACGGCCCGAACAGGATTGTGGAGGCGTGCCCGTTGCGGGCGAAGCATGACGTTACTTCTCCAGCTAGCGCCGTTGTCCCTGACGTCAACTTGCACACAACCAAGTTTGATGTCAAGTTCGTGCTGTGCCCCATCTCGGGTAGAGCTGATGACCAGCGTTTCCACGCAAAAATAAGCAACCTCATGCAAGGCAGTGCTGTCCACCAGAGTGATGCCTGCCCCCTCTGCACAAAGTTGAAACACAACTCCGTTTGATCGATATGAATGCTTCCGTCCGCTGCGTGTCCAAAAGATGTCCAGCGTGCCCTTCCTGAGACGGGAGATCGGTGAACCCAACGAATGTGCAGTTGGCAGTGGGAGGAGACGTGGAGTGGATGCTCCAGTGAAGTGTGTAGGTCTGCGACGAGCCCCGCCGGGACTCGATTGTCTTGAAGTCCCGAGGTGAAGAGTTCTTTTCCGCGAGGATGCAGGGCTCCCGAACTGATTGCTGTTCAATCGGGTGCGTCTTCTGGGAGACAGTGGGATCGGTTTTGGAACCGCGAGCTTGTCTTTGTGCTCCTTCCAGTCAGGGATCCAAGCCTTGCCAGAGCCGAGTAGACGTCTCATCAGCAAAAATGGAGGAAATGCTTGCAGCTGACTTTTGCGAGACCGCCTGAGTCCGGATTTTTGCACAGCTCCAACATCTCTGATGATAATGTGACGAGGTCTCTCTTTCAGCACTTGAACATGCAACGGCCCAAGAATCGTCTCTTGCGGAAGCTCGATGTCAATTACGGTGCTTTGATCAGCTTCGTCACCGTCTCCCAGCGCAGAGAGTCTTACCTGAAAGCTGCCCGCACCTCCCAAGACTGCGCCCACCGGAACGAAAGGCGCACTTTCCTGAGGGAAAAGATCGAGGGTAGCGCCGGCTTCCGGTCCGTCCAGCTGGCTGATGCTGCAGCAAAAGCGACTTGCATTCTCGATGAAGTATGGGCATTTTGACTGAACGTAGGGACGAAGCTCCACGACCAGGAAATCAGAGACCGGATCTTTCTTGACATCAACCATGGTGATCTCAAAGACAGACGTCATGCCTGCTCCACCACTGGTCATGTGTCGCAGGAATCCCCGGTGCCCGGACAAGCTCTTTGTCAGCATGATCGGTGCTGACCAGTGCGTTGCCGACGTACCAAGAGTACAGTCTTGCGCACAACTTGCAATTTGCAGGAACACCTGCTCAGACGTCTTGGATTCTCTCTGGAGGCAAACAGAGCCTTCGTGAGGGACAACTGCCATTTCACCTGCCTTGGCGTTCCCGGATCTTACCAGGAGAGGTTGCCCCTTCATGTTTGTGAGCCGGCAATGAGGATGGATATGAACCTCTCGTGAGCCTCTGACCACTCTGGTCTGCACCAGGAACTCCTCCCGAAACCACCCCGCAGCAGCGCCCTGCGGAGGTCTTTCCACATGAAGCGGCGGCGAGTGCTCCTCAACAGTCCCAACCTCGTAGCTGTGCCTCAGCCGAGCGCTTCGTGCATGACCCTCGAAGACGTCCTCTCATCTCTCCTCGCACTTCGAATGTCAGCTGAGAGGCTCTTTCGGTCCAAGTCGAAGCTTCAAGCGCTGGGGCCCTTCGGGCTGGAACCAGCAGAAACTCATTCGCCTTTCGGGCGCCAGCTCCAAGGAAGGCGCCCCCTCAGAATCCTGGCGCTTCACTGCTTAACAGGCTACTTCACTTCTTGCGAAGCGGTGACCCTGCATTTTGTTTGTCTGCCTGTCGACGGAAGGCCGCTGGCAACAGAAATTTTGAGCACTACGAGCCCCAGGTGCGCTGAAGAGAGGTGGCCGGGGGAGGCACATCTTCGACCAGTGCACTTCTGGCTTTCTTTGCTTCATGTGTTTGCTGCGTTCACACCCGGGCAGCATACTCCTTCGGGGAGTCAACCGGATTCCTAGCTTTGAGAACTACTCGTATGAGTTGTTACCCAAAGTCTTTCATCCGAGCAGACGGATGTTTGAAATTGCAGATCTGTTCGGCTCAGACTTCGAAAACGTCAAAACCAAAACGCTCTGTTCGCCTCCGTCTGAATCTCCTTGTCTCTCTGTTTGTTTGTCTCGGTGTTCGGATCTCGTTTCTCGGAAGCAGCGCTCCAGTAAAACTCAACTTCTGCAGACGCTTGAGGCAGTCGTCAATGAACTGATGCTGCTCATGCAGTCACAACTTTAAGGCCAGCCTCTACCTGTCAGGGACATTGGCATGCCTGGCCTAATGATGCTTTCTTCTGAAAGCGCTGACCTTGCAGGCAATTCAAGATTTCAGCACCTGCCGACCTCAAACCCTGACTTTAGCTGTTGCAGTTTGTTGCACTTGGCATGCTTGTCCCCATGCCTCACACTTGACAAGCTTCTAGCTTGGCATGCAGCTGTTTAAACCATCCCTGCGCCCCTGTGATGTCTGCTGGGAATGACCGCAAGCCCGAAACAGACGGTGCGACGAAGCAAACATCTTAATGCGCGGAAGAGAAGGGATGAGATCAGGTTGGGTGATTCGGCTACAAAATGGGGGTTTCCGAAAATGCCGGACCCTAATATAGTACCCTACATAGTAGGATCCTTGTTAAGGTACCCCTAGCCCTAGCTTTCTCCGAAACTCCCAAATTCCCGCCTGGCACAGACCGAGCGGGTGGCCGGTCCGGTTGATGATCCGGAACTGCGGACGCAGCGGCTCTGAGAAGCGAACCACCACCGAGCTCTGCTCCACTACCTTGGTTGGCCCTCGAAACTTTCTGAAAAGCATTAGTAAGCTTGTGAATGAGATCCTCATAGACCCAACAAAGGAGAAACAAAAATCTTCGAAGAGCCTACCTAGCAACAGTATCAACAGCCGTCAAGCACCAGGCACGGCCATAGGCTGTGGGCGGCTCGGCAGGACCCACCAAGGGCTCGGGTCGTGCCAGGTGTGCAGAGGCACATGCCATGGCAGGTACAAAGCAGGACAAATCCTGGGTTCTTGTTAACGGATTCAACCTAAGTTACCAGAATATGGAAACCGTACTATTTACGATAGATCCCATTATGAAGTTTAAACTAAACTCTTTAAAAACAAGAGCCCAGAATCCAGCTGATGCATCAGCTGGAAGCGACTCCTGCTCGTTTCAGCAAGCCCGAAGGAAGCTGAAGAGCATCCCCACTGCTCCTCCTCTCTGGCTTCCAAGACCAAGTCGGGTTCCAAGTTGTCGGCCTGGTACTGGTCCGCCCAAGTGACAGCCCTCTTTTGGGCACGGCGCCCGCTTTCCAAGTCTGTAACTTCGTGCTTCAGCCTGTTTGGCATGGTAGACACCCGATCTGACGGCCTTTCACTCATGGCTGCAGCATTTCCAGCTGCACCGGTGCCATACATCGGCCCAACTCCACTGATTGCGATCTGCAGCTTAGCTCCCTGGGGATCGAAGGCAGCAGAGGAACCCGCTGCAATCTCCAACGGTGCCAAGCTAACGCTCTGCTCAGAGCAAAATAAGGGGTGATCCTTGTGGTTCAGTAGAGTGTAACGCCGCACCACCTCCACAATCAATGTCCGATGAAATGGAAGCGGTGCGGGTCTGACTGTATACCCGAAGCACCGCTGCACTGGATTACGATCTGTGCGAGGGGCCGTTGCAGAACCCACCTGGCTCACACAGCGGGAGCTCAATGCACGAGTAGGATGGAATTGGACTCGGGCAGGAGGGAGACTTGAGGAATAATCTCATGAAAACCCGAAGCCCTTGCCCAACTCAGTGCCGGGCCGTGGGCTGCCTTATCCTGATCAAGGATTTGCTGTGAAATTTCAACACTGGATGCCGTTTGCATGGCAAGGCATTTATGCAAAATTCGACCAACGGCAGCTATGTAGTTCCCACACCCGAATCGTCGAAGCTCTTTGGTCGGCGATGGGCCCTCAATGCTTTCTTGACACGCAGCTCCTGAATGCTTGGGTCACTGGAACCAGCGACTCGCCGTTTGCATTGTAGCGCTGGTCACAGAGACCGAGCCGGATCTTGCCGCGCCTGCCACATGACCACGCACTCACCTAACTGTGAAGCAAATCACAAAGATTGGGTTCCCTCACTCATGTGGAGGAAACGCAGCCATGCATGATGTGCCAACACGATAGACTGAGTACGCAGAGTTCGCCTGAATCAGGTTCTTCCTCGCACACCCTCCCCCTTTCGAACAGTATATCAACGACACAACACAGGCCACCTAGCCCTTGGAATGAACAGTTGGCTGTTGCTCCCCTCCCCACACGGAAAAGTGCCCGTTGGCCAGATCTGATCATCAACGGAGTGGTTAAGACAGGAAAGATGAAATAGAAGTGTTGAGTGCTCGGAAATCCTCTTCCGAGGACCTGCATCTTTTCAGAAACGGCTGCGAGGAGTTTCGACCGGAGAACGTTGCAGAATACAGATCTCGAATCCTCATTTGCGATTATTGGGCCCTCACATTGCGTGCTGCGGCATTGCCACTCCTTGCCTCACCAAGTCCTCCGAGACCATTCGCAAGGAGTTGCGGTCGTACTGCATCAGCGCATGCCGTGTTGCACGACCAGGACGCTTGCTGCCGAATCTCGCCAAGCCTGCAACGACCCGCTACCAACTGTCCCCGATCAGTCTACATTGTGAGACATTGTGAGACTGTCTACAGCTGCTTGCTGAGACAAAACGACAATCTCGGAGTCAATGTGACGCTGCGCCTGTTTCGGCCCTTGCCGGGAGGTCCACGCGCGGAAGGCAAACACGGCAGTCACTCCGTCGGTTCATCAGCCAATACCTTTGCATTCTCCCATCAGCCGCTGCTGAAGCCACCCGGCTGCTGGTCTACGTCGAGTCAGTCTACATAATGATCAGCCGAGGCACTGCGTGAAGAAGACGAGCCGCAAGGAGCGTGGCGAGTACTGGCGCACCTGAAGCGCCGTCGAGGTTCGACTAAAGAAACTAAGCTACGAACTTTGGCTCGACGCGCCTGCAGCGGCGCCCAGGACTCCGACATCGTCAAGCCCGGCTCGGTCTCCAGCGTTGCCACCAGGCGTGGAGGTTCTTTGTCGTCCCTGTCCTTCTTTTCTTTCTCATCACCCTCGAAGATGAGCTGCTTCTGATGTTTCTCTCTTGGCAATCGGTCCGCCCAGAGGCCCGTGGCGAGATGGAGGCGGACGGGCTCATCTGACAAGCCGGTGGAGATCGGCGCCTGTAAGGAGAGCTGCAGTTGCTGAGATGGCTTCAGAATGTCGATATCCGCGCCAGGGTGGATCACCACGGGGCCATCCACTGTGCTCAGCTCCAACGGACAAGGCATTCGGTTACATATCTGGGCAGCAGGATCCAGGGCAACCGAGAAGATCAAAGCCTGCAGGGACGCCTGCAAGTCCGCACTGACGCCAGAGACGGTTGCGGAGAAGCAGGCGCACTCGTCTCCCAAGCGATCTTGCAATCGAATCATCCTTGAGCGAAGGAAGTAGTCGTTTGCAACCATGCTTTTGTAGCGACAGATTGCTTGCCAAGTCCGCGAGCCAATCCTGAGTTGACTGCCATACTGACGGCTTCCGCCATGCCGCTTCTGTCGGCCTAGCTTTACTAGCAGTCCTGAGAAGCGGATTCATACCCGGAAGCCCTGCACCGTCTACCGGCCTACCAGTAGCTGCGAGTCCAAGAAGCAGCGGCTGGAGCATGCCTTTCTTGCGTTGGCTTCTCATCCAAGTCCAAGCAATAGAGTCCGTGCTTCCGGACACCCCGGACATCACCGCCGTCATGCTCAGAGAGCTGCCGGAACTCCCCAAAGGTGGGGTTTTCAGCTCCTGGGTAACGCCAGCCCAAAGAGTCGGCGGCAACTTCCCATCCGCTCCGATCGTGAGCCAGGCCACGGGGACGGGCTGGGGTCGGCTCTTGGGAGCAAGCTCCAAGAAGTTCTCCAATGGAGTTCCGTAGGGCGCCACTGAGATGCTGACGCTTGTCCGATTCTCCAAGAAGAGGACGGAACTGATGTGCACCTCGAGCTCGTGAAGCTTGCTGCCGACTTCTGTGCGCACCAGCATCCAGCACTGCCCCGAAAGCATCGTGGAAGGCGTTGCTTTCATTGCAAAGTCCAAGTTGCTCTGAGTGCTGGTATTGGTCTCACTGCTATTGCAGCGCAGCTTGGAAGTCAGTCGTTTCAGCGACCCAGTGATCGATGAGCTGCTGGTCGGATATCTTTTCTTCACGGCGACAGACTTGATGGCTGCCGCTGCCGACAGGTGCAGGGAAACGTCCATGTCAGCCAGTTCAGCAATTCGAAGCTGCACCGCCCATCCTCGAGGATCATCGGCACTAGAAGTGCGGATGCCGCACCATGGCATCTGAACAATGCCTTTTGTCTCACTTGCGATGTGCTCTGAAACGTTCGAACCTCCCGTGTCCATCACAGTCAAAGCAATGTCCTGACCAAGCAAATTCCATACCGCCAGCTGGGGCTGACGAGAAGAAATACTCACCTGGCGCTGAAGTACAGGACGTGCGTTCACTGGTGTGGGCGGCTGCGCACTGGGCGAGAAACATCGCGGAGACATCGGCGTTGCCCCAGGACTGGTGTCCTCGAAGGGTCGCATTGATGCTGTTCTGTCAACCGCGTCGTTGTACAAGCTCACCATCGTCTCGACCAGAGCCGAACTTATGTTCAAATTCACCCAAGAAACTTTGCAGCTGGATGGTTGATGTCTGTGACCTTCATACAAGTCCAAGACGATGCAAACAGGCTCCAGCAGTGTTGCTGCCCTGGCCAGTTCGGTGGATGTAATGTCAACAGACACCGCGCCAACTTGAACCATAAGATGCTCCCGGCGCCGTGGACAACGTGTGACCGGCGATGTTGGTGCGCTGCTTGCAGAAGTTCCGGAGAGTGGTGAAGGTGCTCCTCCTAGCTGCGTCGCAAAGCCGGCCAAAGTCCGATCCAGTGAAACGAGGGTATCTTCCACCAAGACGATGACAAGCTCTGCGTCGGTAGAAGACTGCACCAATCCGACATGCAGTGCACAAAACTCCACTTCCAGCTGCAATCTACAAGCACACACTAGACTGAGCATGTGCTCACAGAACTGCAAGAAACACTCTGGGATCAATTCTTCCAGCACCTTCACCGCCTTTCGAAGATCCTTGAAGCTTGCTCTCCAGAGTCGGGTTGACTCCGCATGGTCAGAGCAATCCGTCTTGGCCCGGCAGTTCAGGCTGCTTGTGCTGGAGGATCGCTCAAAACACTGGTCTGACCCGAATGCAGCAAGTGCATCGTCCAGGTTAGAAAGGTATTCCCAGATCTGAAGGAGCAATGGAACGTGTTCAGTCTTCAGCGAGATGCAGACAGGATCCACGACAAGGCGACCAGTTACTCCTCGAAGCACTTGAGAAGGTTCCAGTGCTAGATTCAGCTCGAGCTTCAGCCGGCAGGGGTGGAGAATGGCCCCATCAATGCCCTTCGGTGGCGAGAGTGAAGTGCTCTGCAATGCCTGGACTGCAAAGAAGTTAGACACCAAACACCGGCTCCTCAACTGCCGCAGAGACCACTTCGCTGCACAGCCAATCAGGATCCCTTCAGGGTCTCTGTCTGCTGTCGCTGGGATGAAGATGGAAAGGCTGGTCAATGCCAGATGCACGTCCCATTGCTGCAACCGATAGCAGCATTCTGGCAAAAGGCCTCGTGGCAGATGACTGCAAGACATTGCAAGACTATTCCTGACTTTACTCTGTTACCCAGGTCACACTTCCAGACAAGCTGCAGCAAACGGCATTGGACAGTGGCGGTGAGTACATCTGCGCCGGTAGTTGGTGATCGCTCAAGTCGACGGTGGACTCACACGCCAACGAGTTGCTGGCAAATGCCTGCATGGCGGACTTGAATTGTGTGACAGCAGGAGGTGGTCCATTCTAGATTCTAGAGCCCATGAGCACACCACGCAAGCCTTACTTCTTTGATGTGCATCTCAAACCCCTCTGCGAAACCTGTTCTGCGAGACTGCAACATGACTCCTGACATTTGTGTCGCACAGAATCAACTGTGCTTGCCGCATTTCTCGTGAGGTTTTGCACAGGCGTCTTCCATAAACTTCGCTTCTTCTGTGTCTGTGTGGCGCTCGCAGTGATTGGAGCGGGAGGACGCGGGCTCTGATTGACATGCACTCTTTTCAAGACATGCTCTGCGGCCGAAGCACTGCTTCACCCTGTCGCATTTCTCAAGCGAAGGTTCTCTTAGCAACGCAAAGCAGCAAATATCTTAGCAAGGATCCTGATCAGAGCAGCATCATCGCCCGACTGGTCTGGCTACAGTTGGCTGCCTCTTCGAGCTCTGTCAGAAAATCGAGCGCCAGAGAGAAGGCCGCGCAATCGATGCATGCCCAAAGCGGGGCCACCAGGCAGCGCACCGCAAGCTCCTCAACAGAGTTTGATCAACTCTTTTCGCATGTCTTTGCCATGCTTTGAGTCGAGGAGTCTCCTCCTTGAAGGCTGATTCCCCCAGCGGAAGGGCAATCGAGAGATGGGAGGCGCCCAGGAACTTCAGCACAGGTCGGCTCGACCCGGCCACCCAAAGGAAGGCCGAGTCGAGAGAAGAGGAAATGCTGAGGCCGCTGCTGCACGCGCCTCTCAGCAGAGCAGAGCTCACATCAAAGGGCACTCGACTCTGCGAAGACTCTCCCGAACTTCGAGGATCTTCTGCCTTCCAAGGCGACGGTCCACTGTTGCAGACGGCCTTTCATGACCTTTTCGCGGCACAGAGACAGAGCAAGAGCTTGCAGCTTGCAGCTTGCAGCTTGGCCGCCGGTACTTCTGCGAGCAGGAGTTCCAGCTCGAGCTGCGGCACGTGCACCCGCAAGGTGAAGTGCCAGTCTCTCGGAGATGCCGCAAGTTCGCCTCGAGGTGTGGCTTGCATTTCTTGCAGATTCCGCTGCGGCAACTCCAACATTGCATGAAACCGAAACGCATCTCCCACGCCTGAACTTCCGAAGGAACTGCTGAAGGTGCTGCGCTTCTCCATGATTGGAGCGACATCCTCCCAATGCCAGCGATGGCAGTCTACTTGCTCTCGGCTTGGGGCTGCAAGTCCTTTTGAGCGTTGCCCCAGCGGCGGAGGCCGCGCGTCAGCAGCGTCAGGGCCATGGGTGCGAAGGAGAAGCTCAGAGCAGAGAGCTGGACCGAGAGCTCCTGAGAAATCCGACAACGCAGGCATTGGGAGAACTTCGTGAAACTTCAGCTGAGGCCTGCTGCGTCACAGACAAGAGCACGGACGGGCAGTGCACCATCCTGGCATGGCAAGAGAAGGCCCTCTGTATGGGCTTCGGGCCCTTCCCCTGCCCCCGCACCTCTTCTTTGGGGTCCAGTCGACAGGCCACAGAGGAGGCAAAGAAGGTAACAACCAGGTGGTCAGGTCGCCTGCAGATGGCACGGACATGTGCTGACCGCCAAGCGGCTTCAGCCCAGAGCAGCTTCCGTGGAAACTGCCTCATCCCAAACCCCGTGGATCGTGTTTGCACGGGTGCATGCGGAATGATTCCCAGAGAGTCGGCTTCTTGTGCAGGTGAAGGCACAGCAGCAGTGCTTCACGCCGAGACACGGAGTTGAAGCGCCAGACTTCCTGTCTCACAAGCCTCAAAGGACCCAGGAAGGAAACAGAAGCGCAGGACCAAGCTGACATAACTTCTTGCCGTGGCACCCGCTGGGAGCAGATGTCAAAGCTCAGCGCCAACGGTGGCAACACCTTCAGCACTTCACAAACCAGCAATGCAGAGCAGGCGTTGGGTCTCAGGCCAGATGGCACGGCGTTGCAATTCGCAAGCCAAGAGCCGGACCCCACAGGGCAGGAGCACGCGCACAGTGTCCTGCCAAGAGGAACTGCCCCGCCTAGATTGTTGGAACGCTCCCTCAGTTGGGGCCCCCTGCCGAGCACGTGAGGCTCCTTCGTTGGCTCTTCTCTACCCAACTGAGCGCTCATGTTCTCTGTGCTTTGATCATTGAGTCCGTGACAAGTCCGGAGGCCACGGTGGAGACTCTGGCCTTGGCAAAGTGGCGACTGGACGCTCGCGGTAGCCGGTAGCCTTCACAATCCACACTCCAGACTAGGTCACCGGCATCGCTATCCCATCCGGAGCCTTGGCGAAAGTTCGGATCTGCGGTATGACATGCTTACATGCTTGTATCTGGGGGCGGTCTCATCCTGGCTGAGGCCCTGGCTAAGAGTAAATCTCTGAGACCATCCGCGTGCTTTGGCGAGAGAAGGTCAGCTAGCCTCAGTCAGATCAGATCAGTGAGTCCACAAAAAGTCTAAACTTCGTGTGGTGTAGGACCCTCACAGCTCCGCGGGCATGTCACACTGCTCCAGGAAACTGAGGAGCAAGTCCGTGACCATCAGCGCCTCCTGGTCCAAGGCCAAGCCGCCAAGCTCTGGCAGAAGCATACCGTAAGCTCTTGGTCTTAAAGGGTCAAAAGAGTCGGAGCCTCGGGGTCCAGCCTGAGCTGCAAGCAGCCAAGCCTGCCCCCCAAGCTGTGCCCTCAAGTCTCAAAAGCTTCCGCATCACACAGCCCTTCCCTTTGCGCCTGACGGCGGAGCGACGCCGAGGCAAACTCGGGCCTCGGCTCTCCACTCGGCTCGGGGCTCTGGGCTCTCCTCTGTCCCGACTCTGAGAGAAGAGACGCGTCCCGTCCGTTCGCCGAAGCTGGGCACCCGAACAAACCGCGGTGTCCTTGCACTTAGCAGTGGCTCCGCAACACTACGAGCCATCGAGAGCATTGAGCCCGAGCCCGGGGCCCAGTGGTCAGCTGCGCTCAGCTCTGTGTACAGCTCGCCAGCCTGAGATGGCGAGTACCGCAAAGGACCCGCACCTCTTCACGCGGACGTTACCAGCTGTAGTCTGGGGCATCTGACACGGCTGACATCCCAAATCTGCACCTCCCATCTTGTATAAGGAGCCGGCATGATCCACCAGGCACACCTGCACAAGACAACGAATCGCACAGAGGAATTGAATGTTCAGGCACACTTCAGTTTCTATGTAGCATCCGGCAGGGATGCATTTCTTGTCAGCTATGCCTGGGGGGACATGTCAGTCAGACAGGACTTAACTGCCGCAAACCATCAAATGCGCAGCAATGCAAGAGCACTCCTTTTCTTCGCGAATGGGAATACATGGTAGCATGATGCAGCATAACATATGGGCAGCAGATTCACACAATGGCATACACATATGCCAGAATCGCAACCCGCACATCAAAGCACGGGCGAATGCTAACACTCCTCCCAGAGCGTGACATTGGGCGGGCAGGGCGGGACACGCGAGAACCCAAGCCGTGTGTGCAAAACACGACTGCTTCCTGACTGGAGCAAACATGCACACAAGCGCAGGGCGCAGGCTGCAACTGGCATAACACAAGCATGCAAACCTGCACACCCAGAAGTGCCAACAAACACCGAAAGCAAGCAGCTACCGGACAAGCAATCACCCCTGCAGACAGACAAGTCACCCTACGATGAACGCGGTCCACTCCACTGCAAAGCCCATCGCACGTGGCTAAAGGTTGTGGCTGAAACCTCGCTTGAAGCTTCTCATGTCGGCACTTGTCGCAGGAGGTTCAAGTGCCGGTCTTTGCAGCACTTCCCAATTAAAGAACGGCTGGAAAGGCTGTTAATGCGCATGTGCTCGTGTGGACGGTGTCAGCCCGAGATCCTGAACGGGGTGTGATGGGAGGAGAAGGTCAGGCCTTTCTCTGCATCGCGTCCTCAAGCTCAATGCAGAAGTTGCTTGCAGCAACCTGCGGGCCGAGCAGGAGGCATCTTCTGGCTCCGCCAGTAAACAGCAGCGAGGACGGAAAGACGGTTCTCACTAACCAGGTGCGATTATGGAGCCCGCTTCTTTGAACGATCACAACTCAAGACCTATCATGACTCATCCGGACACAGTCTCGCCAAATGATTATAGTAGTAACCTGCTTCCGTGGTCCATCGAGTGTTCAAAGTCCAATACTAATGCACACAACTTGACTTTGCATCGTGCCAGAAGTTCTCGGCTTGCACAAATGTGAAAGGAATTAGGACAGCTGGTCTCGGTGGTCTTCGATTATCAACGCTGTTCCTGGACACGCGGCACATCAAAGCCCTTTTACTTCAAGAAACAACTTGGCAGACTGCCTGGACACTGATTCGCGCCAGGTCGGGATCATCATTAACCTCACTGTTATTATCGCAGGCACAGATCAGGAACATGGAGCCGGTTGTTTGGGGAGCTTCCTACATGATCCTACTGTCAGCTCACGTGATGCGTCTTGGTCGGCCAGAAATCGTCCATTCCTGCCAGTCATAGTCCAAAAAAGGGGGGCTGGGCTTCCCGCGAAAATCACGGCTTTCGTGGAGAAGTCCTGTGGCCGACAACACAGGCAATGGACACGTTGCAGCTCTTGCCATCCCTCGTTTGATGGAGACCATGTTTTGCCACTCTCGCACGTGAGCGCGAATTCAATGACTGGCTGGCCGTGTTGTGTTGCATCGTTTTCGACGCATGCGTTTCTGCACTCGCTGTGCAGGAATATTCAAAACTGCCAGGCAAGACTCGGCAAAGCCTCTTAGGGGATCATTGCAGCTCAGGCCGATATGAAGCCACCAACAAAAGCACCGATCCCGACGAAGGTCACCAGCAACCAGAGCGGGATGGCCTGAGTTTCCCCCGTTTCAGCGCTGGGCTTTTGCTAGAATCTCAGCTCATGACCAGCCCTTTTGATGCGACTCGGATCCCACGCATTGATGGTGTCCACCACGCACGTCAGCTGCCCCGCCGTAATGCATGCTGCAATTGACAAAGTGGAGCTGATGAGGACGCCCACCTCGGTCCGAGGGCTACATCGTCCGCCCGCCAGACGGACAGAAGTATAGGGTTCGACGCACAGACTGTGGGGAGCATTGATCTCTTATGAGATGGCGAGTTGCCCTTCTCAACACATTGCTGGCAGAAGCCTACCCTTGATCCTTGATCCCCTCAAGGACATGTCCATGCCTGGCGGTTGAAACTTACGAATTGCAGATGAAGCTACCTGAAGCTCCATGGCCGTCACCATGCCGGTGGAGACCAAAGGCACAAAGACGATCACCTGGTCCACCGAGTTCAGAAGGGCGAGAACGACAAAGGAACCTCATCCGAGGCCCACGAGAAGCGTGACTGGTCGTTACCAAGGCAGCTTAAGATCATTGCCAACATCTTCGGAACAGTGACAACACTAGGCAACCGAAGCTCTTAGCCGATGGAACACGATACAAAACCTTCCTTGCATGTCTACAAAGTCAACGGCTGCACATATTGAATGGACATGGAGCAACATGGAGCAATAAGGCCCACCTGTGAGAGTGCTTATTGGTTACCATGTCCAGGCAAGTCGAGCAACCTCTGCTGTACTTTGTCGCACCACGAGCTGCGTCACAGCTCGTCTCGTCGAGCGCTTCCTGAGATGCGACCGTGCAAACAACATTCTCAGCATTGGCTCGCTGACTCGATCTTTGCGACTGTGCCTCTTGGCTAAAGCACTCAAGGCTTCCAAAAGCTTGAAAAGCCAGACATGCGCCCGACTAAACGACCCAAACGAGCTGGGTGATCAAGACGTAGTATATCCGAATACCCAGAGCTTAGAACGACTGAAAGCTGCGAACGAAGGCACGCTTTCGGGGGTGGCCTCCGGCACCGGCGGCATCTTCTGGAAGACATGCTCATCCAGGTACAGGTAGAAAGCATAGAGCCAGAGAAGCGCGGCCTGAGCATTGTGAGGGCTTCAGGAGATGCCTTCAGGATGTGTCGGGTGTGGCATGGCTGGCATGGAACTTCTGGTGTCGGGCGGCGCTGGCGACGTCGATCCACCTCTGTGCATGGGAGTCGCGCTTCAAGCTCTGGTCCTCCTCATCCGCCAGCAGGATAGAGAGGGTGGCCAAGACTTGGAGCAGCGCCACGAAGAACAGCGAGTTCCAACGTCCTTATTCTACTATCTGCCATCAGCCATCAGCAAGCATGCAAGACCGGAGACGTTGCTGATGTGAGGTGGGCTTGAGGGACTGATCGGAAAGTCCATACAGAATGATGTAAATCAAGGAAGAGCTGGAAGGGCTCCTAAGCCTCCTAAGCCTTGGGCCAGAGGACCTGTGACTTCGTTGGTGATGTAGGGAATCATCCAGAGAATGTCTGCCATTGTGATGGAGACGGTCGCTACCATGGCACCTGCACGAAACAACGTCCATGCTCGGTGGGCTCTCCATGCTGCGACGGCTTATCATGCCTGCACCCTGATTTACTTTATGTATGCTGTATGCTCCATCCCTGCCTATCAAGCCTGCAGACCGTTCAAGCCAGCTGGACTTCTCGTTGGACACATTGGTCCCTGTCGACTGTTGCAGACCCGATGATTCCAGAACGTACGAGCCACTTCTCCCCAGCTTCCCAGCCCAAAAAAGCTGCTTCATCTTGTTGCCGACATTCTGGGTCGAGTTGATGGCAGCATCGAAGGAGAAGTTTGTCATGGCAGATCCGACTCTTTGGGGGCCAGTTGAGTGCGCCAGAGCCACTGTTTGTAGCAGAGACGACTCTGAGTCATCTGACTCTGTGTGTCTGCGCGCACCGCACTGCCATGCCGTAGCCAGAAGCCATCCCAGCAGAAAAGCCTTTGCTCTGCGATCGAAGATGTAGCCTCTTTCAGGCATGGCGCAGCAGCACGGCACAGTGCATATCGCACGGAGCTGGCACTCCCCCCTTCCTGGTGGTAAAAGCAAATCGGTTCAGTGATTCAACCTCTTGAGCCCATTGCAAGAGCGAGGGTCTGCAAGACACAATTCTTTCGGATGGCTTTACTCTAAGCAAGGCTTTACAAATCTCAAGCTATCAAGGATAAACAGCAAACGATTTTTCGAGTTTGGACATGTGGACACCAGTCGTGCTCGAGTCGGCCTCTGCATTTCCGGCCAGGCGCAACAAAGCAGCCTCCAGATTGGCTCATGAACTTTAGGTAGTTCGGCTAGCTATCAACACAGGGCCTTTGTCTGAGGTCCCGACGGGCCAACTTGCAGATTCGTCCGACGCATGCCCTGGCTTGTGACGGAGCTGTACACTACCATGGCACCACAGTTGCAGCGATCGCTGGGTGCAGAGACAGCTGTCTTTTCGGCTACGTAACTCCATGCGGGCTCTCAACAGCGCGCATGAAGACCAGCTCCTTAGAGGGCTCTGCAAGCTGACAAGGAACTCTTGCTAGTTTTGTCAGCGTGCTGACACGCGTGACATGAGCTGAGCGTCTAAGACCCCTTTCGATGGAAGGTCGTCCAAGGTAAGGCTTGCTCGAGGCCTCCGGGCTTCACTGCCGACTGCTCAAAGCACTCCCGGCCGACTCAGTGAGAATGCTAGTACTAGTACTCGTAATCGCAAAAGTAGTATAACAGTATCAGTATCAGCTACAGTACCAGTCACAGTAATGGTAATACTGATAGTGATAGTGATAGTCAAACTAATTCTACCAAGACTAGTAATGGTACGTTCAGTCATCGAAGTCACTAATGATTATAATAATAAGAATATTAATAATAGTATTAATACTAATACTGATAATCATAATAATGATATCAGTAATAATAAGCTTCGGCTCTGGACCCTTGCGCCTGCCGGAAGCAGCAAACCTCAGCAGGTCCAGCCTTCGGTGAAAGAGGTAATCAGCTGCTGTGAGATTGTGACTTTAAGGATTACACCTTGCACTATAGTAACTATAGTAGGATCCCAATTATGGTTGGAGATATATTGAGATACTCCAGAGGCATGCCGGAAGCTGTGTGGACCTGCAGCTTTTTTCCACCGACTCCAGCAGTTTCTGGTGGAAAACTAGAGTCTAGAGAGGCGCAGCCAATTTTCATGGCGCCGCTAAGCAGAGCTCAGGAGCATTCGAATGCACATTTTTGTGGGGATGATCTCCTGTCATGCAAGGCGTTACTGCTCAAACTTGGCAGTAGCGGTCCCGGCCTGCGATTCGCAAATGAACAACACCAGCGCTCGAGCAACGCCACTTTCCACTTCGAGAGAAGCAGAAATCAGCATTCCTCGCACCATCAAGCTCATATACACTCTATCATGTACACATACATACATACATACATACATACGCACATACGTACATACGTACATTGACAGAAATGCATGAACCCCTGGACATTTCTTGTCTTCTCTGTTTCAGCTTGTCCGAGGCACCGAGGATTGGAATCAGATGTGCGCAGGCCCACTGCAGCCTTTGTGTGTCAAAAAGCACGTCGCAAGACTTAGACACCCCAGGCACGGAGATCAGCTGTCGATTGCGACATTCGGGTCCGCGGCTGTGCAGCTTTCAGCAAACTCACACTTGTGAACTCTGCCTTACCAGGAGGCCAGCCCCAGCCACAGAGTCTCGACATGCTTCAATCCAGGTGTGGCGGCGGGCGCCTGGCCTGGTACCACACAAAGAGATGCATTCCAGCAAAAACGACCTCAGATGCGAATTTTCAAAATGGCGAGTTAGTCGGAGCATGCGGAGATGACACAGCTGATTTTGCAATCGGGCTGAGTAGCTGTGGCGGCGCCAAGCACAGCCCATTTCATCATCGCGAAGTAGAGAACGAAACCTCATGGCAATTGCGCGTCTCCTGTTTCGCACAGGAGAATTCGATTCTGGGGCCCCTGCCGAAGGCAGCACCCATGTGCATACCAAAGAGAAGGACCTCAACACAACACTTCGGATCTGCGCAGACAGCTAACATAGTCAGACATAGTCAGACATAGTCACTAGTCTGCGTTGGCTTGAGAAATGCTTGCACAGAGGCGCCATCAGGAAATGGTGATGAGAATAGAGCGATGAGCGGATGCTCCATGCAGCTGCCATGTTCAAAGGTGGCAGTGCACCTGAGTTCGCGTAAAGTTGAAAATAGCTCCTCCACGGGCAGCCCTCTCCTTGCGTCTGGGCACAGGCAGCTGCTAGTGCCGCCGTGTGAAAGCCTCGTCTCAGCACCAGTGGTCAAGAGTGTCTTGTCGGCTTCAATGCCCTGTAAGGTTCCCGGCCGACTGGCCGGTCGTGCGCTGGCACCAGTAGGCCCAAGCCCAGCCTTCGATCAAGGGTGGACGGTGCCCACGGCAACAGCCCGAAGCGATGTTCCGGGCAGACCGGCCTGTCAAACCGCACTGCCATTGCGGCAGGAATGCCACAAGCGGCCATGGGAGCTGCAATCCTGCAAATCGTAACCCCCTGAGAAGCGCTGCAACGCTCGTCACCAGGCACTGGTGCTGTGAGTCCTGAAGAGCAGCGTCCCTGTTCGGGAGTACGCAGCCAAGCAACCCAGATCTCGCCTGCAGGACAAAGGAAATGGATGTCTGATCTCCAGTCCGGGAAATGTGGAAAACAGGCTGGAATCAAAGGATGCGTCTAAGGGAAACCTTTGCAAGATGACATGACATGTGCGCAGGAAAGGCCGGAACCAGCTTCCGAGAGGGGAATTACTTGGCAACGATGTGCGACAGCGGGAGAAAATGAGCTTTGCAGCAACTGAGCCGGCTGCTGAAATGGGCTGTGCAAAGAGCGCAGTGGAAACGCCGCTGCTATCCCGTACAGCAACCACAGGTATCCCAAAGATGATGCCAGGATAAGTCTGGCGGAGAGCTGATCTAGCAGCTCCTCCCAGGTGGGACCAGACACGTCCACCTTCCGCTTCTTCCCGGGGACGGGAGGCTCTGTCTCGTAAACGATGAGCGCAGCAAGAAGTGCCGAACGCAGGCCCACGACCAACAATACACAGGTGATTCCAAAAAGTGTGCGGATTACGCTTGCTGGCCAGAGCCAGTTGTCGCTGCAACGCACCTGACTCTGGGGGAAATGCTCTTGCAAGCGACGTTCCACTTGCTTGAGAGCCACCTCGGTTGGGATGCTGTCACCCAATGCCCACAAGAGTCTGTGGCACACTTGCTCTGGTGCCAGCGTCAGAAGCACACGGCTCTTTGGACCAGAGAGTTCGTCCTTGACAACCAGCTCTTCATTCAGCCTCCTTTCCAGTCCCTTCCTGGTGAGTTGAAGCTCTGGCCAGTGCTGCAAGATCAATGCCCTGTGTTGCATGAGAAGGTCCAGCAGAACTTCTTTCCACTCTCGAGCAACTTCCCATGCAGAAGGCTGGGCAAGACGAACCGTGCCGGGAGCCCTCCGTTCTCCGGAGAAGCGCCCAGCAAAGCGTGCGCGGCACGGCATGACCTGAAGGACCACGGGCATCTTGCGCGATAGAACCACCTAAAGAATCAAGACAGTTCCGATAAAGAGTCATCTTCACACGCGAGGCCGAGGCGCTTCGACGAAGTATTGCACGAAGAGGTGCTCGAAATCCAGAATCGATGCCCGGGTTTTCGCACCCTCCTGCCTGAGACTGTCTTCAACGATCTGCGGCGTGGAGGGCAGCGAGGCGGCCAGCGAGGCTAAGCTTCCCAGCTTCTTGCCGGAGGCTAAGCGGTTCAGGTGGTGGCTGCTCCGCCTGAAGATGAAAGGTAGTCCCAGGTCTTGCATCGTAGAGGATGGTGCAGAGCTTGATTGGCTTCCTCCACTAACTAGCTGCACATGATATCCCATGAGAAAGTCAAGAACACAAGACTACACAGGACTAGATCCAAGAGCCTCCATCCAATGAGTCCAGCTTCAGCCCACTTTGAGAGAGCTTTGCTCCGAGGCCTCTGTTGGAGACGGCCGTCAAGGCCGTAACACGACTATCCAGATCCAGACTCCTTCGGCGTATCAGCCTCACTTGGCTGAATCCACCCCGACCGGAGTGTATTATTCTAAAACACCTATGAAAGCGGTAGACGCTACTCTACCTTAGACAGCTTACGCTGTGCGAAAAACACATGCCGCGGTGCTTCTTGGGTTTGGCTTTCATCTCGTTCATGTCGCACCCCGTGGTAGCAGTTCGCCTCGACTCCCCAAAGAATACAGGAACCTACACTGCACCTTTGCGCCCTCGGCCTAGGCCCCAGGACCACGTGACCAGGTCCCCTTCAGACCCTACTGTGCCCCGGCCACCTCCAGAGTCGCTTCGTCGGTGACTCCTCTGGGGTCTCGGGAATCTCATGCTCCAGATCTTCCGGCACGGGAGACAGGGAGGCATCGTAGACCCCAAACTTGGAGCCCACCCTGACGAGGAGACACAGAACACGGAACCTAGGACCCGCATCAACGCAGCTTGAGGGTCTGCCTCACGCTTGGTACAAATCCCGTTCAGCTAAACGAGAATTGAGCAGGACACATTACGAAAACAGCGAATAGCCGCGGTAACTGTGCGGCCTAGATTTTGCCCTACAATCGACATGGCCTCATGATTCCCTCTGCATTATGTATTGCAGTCCTCATCCACTCCATCCTTTCAAGATCTACGTGTCTACCAGACATGTCCACAATGCCCTGGGGTGAGATCACGAGGCTGTAGACTGACAAATTGACAAGCTTCTGAAGGCTTTTTGCGGATCCCACCTGTGGATCGCACTGCCAACGGCCTTGACCACCTGCGCCGATGTTCTGGTTTCCAGAACAGGCGGCCGGTCACAAACCAGCTGCAAATCGAAGTGTGCGGCGCTTTCTTCGTCGGAATACGACTCATCATCATCGTCAGCTCGCGACAGCGGCCGGACTTGCAAAGACTTGGATATACCAGGAGGCATCGCTTGCCATGGCGGGTCACTACCCTTTGGGCAACATGCGTATAACTGCAAGGCCTGTGATTCCTTCGGACCAGATTCCAAGACACTGACGCAACACCGAAGCTAAAATACATGTAGCTGTTATTGATTGTTGAGGTTTTCGGTATCCCGTGGCTGTCCATGCTGAAGGCTTAAGGCTCGAAACTGCAATGTTATACTCGGCGGTCTGGCATCTCTCTATGAAACCCCAGGTTTGTGACCGCTCTGCCGTGTCTTCTGAGAAGGGTGCAGAATCGCACTAGAAGCTTGAGAGGCTGCGATCCATCGGATCTCACCGTCCGCGTCTGATGTGCAAAGCCTCTGTCTCAGCTCTGGGATCTGGCTCAGCTCGAGACTGGAGGCCAACGAGAGGGGGAAGAATGGCCTCTACCTAAGCAGTCTCGAGTCTGAAACACTTTCGTGAGATTTTGCAACACCACTTGCGAAGGACCGCATCTCTATGCACTGCGCGCTAGGCTGCCTGGGAAAGCTGAGCACCTGACAGCTTCTTTGCGAGCCCCGAGGGATTTCTCGAGGCCCGGCGAGGAGTTGACCTGCAAGACGCCGCAGCTGCCGCACGCATCATCTTGCGTGTCCCACAGAAAAGAAAGAAGAAGCCTACACCCTCTGTCGGCACGGCCTCGATCAGCCACAGGTTCAGGTCAGCGTCCAGCATCATATCAATGCCTGGATAAATGTGTCCACAATCTACGCATCTTCGTGCAAAGCTTCAACTACATCAGCCCGGTGCCGTAGAGCTCAAAGTTAGTGGTTTCGAGATCAGCCAATGCGACGTCGAAGTACATCACCTAAGCAGGTATGAATTCCGGATAGATGAGGTCATGATTGATCGTAAATCTTATTTCACAATCATTACTGGTTACTAATGTCTCCAATACTCCGACCTCCATGAGCAGAGCCAACTTGGATTTCATGGCAGGCAGCAGCCTTGCCTGAAACCAGTTCTGCTTGAGGCTTGGCTTCGACGTTCGGGGGTTTGGGGGGCATCTTCGCGGCATGCTGCGCTTGGACCACGGTTTGCTCGAGGTGTCTAACTCCCCTACATTGAGACCAGGCAAGCAGAGGCAACACAAGGAAGAGTGGTGTCAGCTGCATTCTGATTCGGGAAGGGGGAACTGCAGCCCTCAAGACTCGACCCGTTCCTTTACACACCATCACTGCGTCACACCCCGAGCTCGGAGCCGAAAAGAAAGATGCCCGATTCTGCACAAGACGACAAAACCTGGCCTTGACAAAATCCGCTGGCAAACCCTGCAAGGACAGCTGCTGCTGAAGCTTCTCAGGGCCAAGTACCAGCTCTGAGTAGTTCCTTGGTCTTCGCGCAGCCAGTTCGTGGACAGCAGCTTCATGATGTGCGCCACCATGTCTCCTACGACTTCAGTGTGCCAAGCCACGCTCCCTCACGCAGCTTGCCGTGAACCTCCGCAAGGCTGAAGACTTTTACGGACTTTCGACGACCTTCGATCATGGAAGGCTGCCTTCGTGTTCGTTACGACCATCTCAGGATCAGTGGAGTTGACGTTGAAGATCTGATGCCCACATCTTAAGTACCACACCTTGCTGCGATGGATAAACACCAAAATCAAAGATGAATAACAATAGGGACATCTCCAGCCTTCGGCACTTGTGCAGCTGCGGCGCAGGCGAGTACAAGGCGATGAAAGGCATGGTAGTCGGGACGTACAGATACACGCGGAAATCGCATTTGTGGCCGGCCACCTCAGCACACCGCGAAAGAGCCCTGCTAAGAGGACTCCGTGTCTCTCTCGGTAGAGCTCTCTCCACACAAGTGTACTGCTTTTAGCCACGAGGTAATTTGGGATGTCAGGAGCAGATTATTGTTCGCATTCTGTCTCGTCTTCTGGCTTCCAACGCAGACTGAGTCAACTTGAGAGCAGCGGGCTGGGACGAAAGCTCTATAGTCTACTCTGGACGGGCTGCTGAAACATGACAGGCAGGCGCATGCAAGCATGTTGCGTTTAGTACACGACGTGTGCAGTCGCGAGGCGAGGTGTATTGGTTTTGCGGAACTAGTTTGTCGTTTGTGGATGCATGGGCTAGCAGGGATTCGGAAGGTCTCGGCAGGCTTGTTTGAAGCTTTCGCACCATCTTAGAGTAAGGTTGTCTTCCGAACGCTTCGGTTCATCGCTCGAGCTTCTGCTTCTTCTTCCTCCTGTCTAGTCACGTTTTCTGTCATTCTGATGGTTTAGCCTTTCTTCTCTATGCAACGCTCATTCTCTGTTTGCACCTTGATCATCTGCTTGAAGAGCTATGTCTAGAAAGCCGACAGAGCTTGCTTAGAGTATCTCCCAGAAAAGCGAGCACAGCTTGGAAGCCCTTCTGGGGCCCGGCACCAGCAAAGGATTCGGCAAATATCTCTGCACCAGGCCCTAAGCTCTTCAAGGCTCTTCGAAAAGGTCTCCCGTGAATGGCGAAAGCCTCCGAGCGGCCTGGGGAGGCCGCCTCGTCCCACAATTTGCCGCCATTTTTTCAGCTTCCTCGGATCCACAGCTTGGCCAAGGAGCTATTGCCAAGCCTAGGCCAACTGAACACCTGCGCCGTGAGCAGGCGCACCCCGTTGGAGTTGTGAGTTCGATCCTCGTCGAAACACAGGCACAACTGCAAACTCCAGCCTTTCCAGACATGTCGCGAACTTGCAGCTTGTCCTGCTTGTGGATCCACATAGCAGATCCCACCTGGCAGCGGCTTCGCACGAAAAAACACTGCAGTAGTAGCAGCGCAGCGAGCTTTGGGAGCGACCCTCGCCTTGTTCTTGAAGTCGTGGCAATCTTCCCGCAACGACAAGACGAAGCTGGAAGGCAGCAGCAGCTCGATCTCTGCAGCGCGCTGCGGCATCGCTCGAGCGAAGTTCCTCAGCTTGGGAGCCAGCACCTAGCTGAAGGCAGCGACAGAGGTCCATGGCGCGTGCTTCATCACACTGGCCAAGGAGGATTTCACCTGAAGGCGCCGTCACTCGACTCACTTCGCGGCTTAAAGCTGCAGCTTGGGAGCCGTGAAGGCGTCGCTGAAGTGAAAGTGATTAAACACCTTTCGACTCAGACGGCTTCTGGATACCATGCTGAACTAGACAGAGTGATAACACGGCCTGGTGGCGTGGGTGGTTGCTGCACAAGCTCGAGAGCTGCGCCCTTTGCCTGCCACACTCATCCCAACACAGAGACAACAAGTCCTGTCCAAAAGGAAGCTGTGGCCATGCAGCACCCAGATATTGCAGCAGAGGTTCTGCTGCTTGGAGACAATGAACGTGGCGTTCAAGGATTCCCATGTTGAGACCTGTGCCACATCAAATGCCAGTGAGCAACAGCAGAAAACTGAGGAAACGAGGCAGCTGTCTCCAATGGCATTGTTCAAGCACGGACAGACTCAGTTGCCAACACCTTGCCGATACCACTCATCTTTGTAGACCTCGAGCGCACACGATACACGGGGACTTCGACATAACAATTCAGGTCGGATGCCTTCTCAAGTACGAAGAGACCTTTGTCTTCTTTGGGCAGGTCCTTCTTGCGCCAGTAGATGCTCCTGCGGACAAGTTAGCTCGTCGGCCACACATGTCTGCAGCCAGATTCACACGAGCAAGCGCACTCCGGGCTCCTTTTGCCAAGAAGTGGGAATGAAACCGTCACCTTTGAACTGACTGACCAGTGCAAGGCAGCAAGGAGCGCACCAGCATACCCTTCTATTGCCTTCCTGCACCTGATCTCAAGGGAGTCATGTACCCCCTTGCCCCGATCTGGACGAGATGCATCCTTCGTGCTCAAC
Organism: Symbiodinium sp. CCMP2592; assembly: GCA_905221615.1. Taxonomy (NCBI): domain Eukaryota; class Dinophyceae; order Suessiales; family Symbiodiniaceae; genus Symbiodinium; species Symbiodinium sp. CCMP2592. Next base: position 390,671 of record CAJNDT010005895.1, on the reverse strand, counting down.
TGCTCGGCAGCCGTCGGGCGATGCTCACAGTGCGGCATTCCCGAACGCGTCTGAATCACAGTTTCAATCGCCCCTCCAACTGGCCTCGACACAGAATACCGCAAAAACACTGCCAAATACGCATACTGCCCTGTACTGCCATTCGGGGATTCCCAGCTACACAAATCTCGACTAGCGGCATGGTCGTCATGGGGGCATACACAGAGTCAGCCGTCTGGACGGGCGCGAGGAAGAGCGTCCTGCCAATCGGCGACAGCGAAGAACACAGACAAGGCCTGCGATGGCCCACGTCTGTCTCAAGTTCTTAGGAACACAAACCAATGATTGAGCTCCATGGATGCAAGCCTCGGTCCAGAACCCAAGGTCACCCAATCAAGCAGAAGATCTGCTGCAGCGTTCTCATACTTATTCGTACAAGTCTGGAAAGGGGCATGACGGATCCGAAAGAGCTTGTGCACAGGCTTCACATGTCTTGATGTCATCAAGTCCGCCGCAAGCAAAAACGTCAGGAGCAGTCACGGCCCTAAATCAAAAACATTCGCTGCACCTTCAAACTCACAAATGGGGCCTGAAGTTAAACGGAAGCCAAAGAAGGACCGAAAATTGAGTGGTCCAGAAGACGGTGAGCCACAACATCATAGTTGCTGTCGCAACGATGACAATCCTCATCGCACAGTTGCACGCCGTCTGGATGACAGAACATGGGCAAGCTGCTGAATGTTTCCGGAGAGACTCAACTAGCCACTGGTACTTGCTTGGGAGGGAAAACTGATCTTGGAGATCGACGAACGGGCCCAAGAATCACAACCACTGAAATCTCGCCTCAGCAACTTCATCGTTCGGCTTTCGCAGGCGATCTCTGCATGGCTGGTCTTTGCACCCAGCAGAAGTTGTCCACTTGCCGACCCGTGTACTGACTAACTGACTTAAGTTGCTTAGTCTTGTCACTGCCTGTTCATACGGCACGAAGATCGAAGAGAGGTGGGCCGAAACGGCTTCACAGTCTCTGCCTCCACAGCGACCACTAGCAGTCGGCAAAGCAACAAAACTCTGCATGGCGAAAGTAAATCCGCCGGCACTGCCATCCTCGAGGATAAGCTCAACCGGCGTAGCCTCAGCGAACCCAAAATTCCAATTGCACTTGCCTGCTACATCTGACGAAGCGCTTGGGCTGCGGCACCAAAATCTAAAATAAAGATGGCATTGGTAAGCGGCTCTTGCCCCATGATCGCAAAAAGATCCTGAGAAGCTCTTTGTTCAATGCATGCATTCTGGCATGACACTATTGGCGATCCTCCAAGTCTTTCATCCAAGCTGAGATCATTGAGGTGCCAAGGCTTCTGAGGAAAGCGTCCCACAAAACCTCAGAGGTTGCCAGCTGGAACGTGAGCCGGCCGACCTTTGGCCGCGCTTCATGAAACATCTGAGGCGGCGCACGAAAACATGGCCCAGGCGAAACAGCATCCCAAGCTGCTGCTGGCTTATGCCTCAACAGCTACAAGTAGCAGCTGCGACACGAGGCACTGCCCTGAGCCTCTTTAAGTCTCTAAAGCGGAATACCTACCGGACCCCCCTCTCCATGACTTCAGGAGCTTCACTTTCTTCCGACGAGAGGCGGAGGCCGGCGCACCCGGAAACGCTCAGCATCATGCCTCGGCTCTCGGCTACCAGTACTCTGGGGAGCTCGGGTGCTCGGGCCCGGGTGCCCAAAATCAGCTCTGAAACCAGATCTCAGTTCAGATCGCTCGTGGAGAGACCCTTGAGACCCGAGGCTTCAGGTGCTAGGCATGCTTTGTCCTCTTCCTGTGCCGGGATGATCGTCTGTAGCGAACATGACGGTTCGACGCCGCCGATAAACATTGGGTGGGAGCCGGGTCAGAAGAGAGTCCACCGCAAACACTAGCTTAGGCGAACAGACGGCCAAACTCGAAGACTTGCAGTGTGAGCTCACCGGAAGATTCAGAAGAGCAAGAGCCGCATGTTGCTCGAAGGAAGTCATGCGTGGCTGAGGTGGTCGCAAGGCTTGGAGACACTTTGCAAGCATAGCTTGCGGACTTGCAGCAGTTACAGCATGCCATAGAGCATGTGAAGATGCACTACTCGAGCAATCGGCCCCGATTGACGAGCCTTCTCGGAAGAAGGTTACGGAACGGTTGGCTGCAGGACGTGTTGAATCGAGCAGCCATGGACAAGGACCGGAGGAGTCCGAAAGCAGGCCCACCGTTCTGTAAGTTTTAGCTGAGAATCTGACGCTGCATACTCCAAGTGGTGCGTTTTCTGGACCGGTTACCTAGTTCATAGCGGTGCAGAGTGTGCGCCGCTCGCCACTGCCATCAGTGCGGCACCTTGCTTGATGAGAACGGGAGGAAGACCGTCTTAAAGTGAAGATCGGCGCAACGTGCCCGCGGGGCCACATTCCTCAAGTAGTCACCACTTCTCCGGAACGAGGGGACCAAAGGGCTCCAGAGCGAAGACAACGTACGCTTTTGGCATAACTGCTTGCCGAAGGAAGGTTTCTCCAGCTCACAGGTCGTCCTTCCGTCTTCTTTCGGAAATGCCGGGTGAGATCAGAAACCCGTTCTTTGGAACAGACAGAGGACCAATTGAATGCAAGTCTTTTGAGATCATGCTGATGCTCATGGTTCGAGCGTTGCGAATGCTGTTGCTTGTCTTTGCTGCGCATCGGTTGTTTGATCTGAGCTTCACGACATTGGTTCAACATCATGAACCATGCTCTTCTGCTTCACTCGCCACCGTGCACACCGGCTACCGAAAGGCTCGGAAACCCATGATACATGCATGCCTTGCTAAGTTGGCGTTCCATCGCAATGCAGAAGACAAGCTATCCAGTTGTGTCTGCATAGATGGACAGCGACAGCAGCTTCCTTGTGCTGTTCGAGTTGCAGAGCTTTGCATCCTGCCTGCCACACGTCTGCTCCAAGGGCAAGCCTCGAACTGCAACTAAGCAACATAAGATGTACGTGCCACTGTACCAGCCGACTCTTCCCTCTCTCTCTCTCCCACCCGGGCCCGCTCCTCCTCTTTTGGATCCATGCGCTTGGATCCGTATTTCGTCGCACAGCCGCACGACGAGTCCTTCCGGAGTCTCACAACACAGGAGCTCCCACAGAGCCTCCGCTCGGAGCCTTTCGCCAGTGCTCGTCTTCGGCGGTCCTCGCTCGTCTTCGGCGGTTTGGCGCCTTGCGACCTCACTCGGAGCTACGCGCATCCGGAAGTCCTGCAAGGCAGCGAGGCTCCGGCGGCTGCGGGTGAGTCCGGGGGTTCTTTGGGGGGTTTAGGGCTTCGCCGATGCTTAGGATTTGTCGGTAATCCGGGCTCCTTGAGTATCAAAGCTGCTTGCCAGCATTGGGCTGGGTCGAGGATCTGCTTCAGAGCCAGCGGCTCCACGCAAGCAGATGTGGAGATTGCAAAGGTCCACGGAACTGACTCTGCGTCTGGCATCTCGCAGAGAATCTCCACGTTCCGCACTTCGACGTCAAAGCCTCAAACGTGTAGGAGATTGACTCTGGACATGCCAGTTGAAAGGCAATCGACTGTCAACGGCCAGGGAGCTTGAAACTAATTTCAGCAAAAATGGCTGGCCAGCGTGTTCGGTGTTCGACCAGGGCTTCTTCCTTCACTGATTCTTCCAATTCGGTGCAGCAAGAGAGCCTCTGGACAAGCACAACTCAAGTCGCCACCAAGCTTCGCATCTGCTTGGCAGATGGCCTCGACTTCCCTGTCCTTGGTCTGCAATGCTGTCCGGAGTCCAGAGCATGAGAAGCGAAGGTTTGCAGAAAGGTGCGGCGATCTTCAAAGGAAGGAGTGTCACACAGAGCTTTGCATAGGGATAGCTCAAGATGAGCCAGAATCGCACCCTGCTACGCTACATCAGGCAAAGACCAAGGATTACCACGGCATCAGAACTCCGCATAGGACTTCCAAAGCTCCAACCCCATCCCCGTCTCAGCAATAGACGGCAAGGCTCCCAATCCCGCAGGCGTACAGAAAGCACCAAGCGTTCAGCAGAGGCGTGCAAGTGAAGCCCACTTCGTAGGCTCAGCTCGACCTGGAGATTTCAACGAGAGGCCCTTCTGTCCCGGTGCAGGAATCACAGCGTTGCTCACGCCTCTTCCAGCCAGGCGCTCTGAATCTCCAGCGGAAGGAAGATCCCCAAGTTCTCCAGCACTCTCTCCTCCAGGCAAACGATCATCGGATGAAGTGTTGCGTCAGACATTCTCGTGAGGCATCCGTGTACTGCGTCCTGCAACTCCAGACGTTGCAACGTGACCGAGATGCCCAGCACGGACAGGGCCAGTAGCTCATCGTACGGAAGGTCCTCGTGCAGCGATGCTTCGCTCTCATAGCTCGAACGATTTGCAGGTCTCCTTAACCACAAGCGGCGCATGCTGCTCGAGAAGACGGACCACGTGCTGCTTAAGCGCAGCATTCCCCATGCGGCTGCAGGTGCTACTTCACACTTGCCATTCGTGTCTACGTTTCTGAGGGTGCGGTGCACTTCTTTTGGTGGGGGTGGGAATTGGGTGTGCTTGGAAGGTTTTTGCCTGCCGGCATGGGATCGGCAAAGTTTGTGCTTCAGCCTCACATTAAAGGCCAGCTGTAAGAAACCAAGGATACATGTTACAATGTCATATTTATATATATATAATTATATATATATATATATATGAATTATATATGCATGCATACAAAAACACTAGGACTGGCAACTTGAAATCAGTCCTGAACCACTGGAGAAAAAGACTTGACAAAGGTCCCTGTCTTGAGACTTCAGGACAGCGGAACTTGTCCACGCAAGGAAGCGACATCCTGGAAGGCTCTCTTGCTGAGAGCACGCCAGCACCCGCCCTTTTGATTCAAGCATGTGAGCGAACCGAGGCTAAGAGAGAGCCTCAGTAGAATGGTCTCATGCTCGAGACCATCTGCTCGCTGCCAGGTAGAAAGAAGTCTTATTCGGATGTACTGGGAGCTGCCTGCCCACAGGTCACGAGCTGACGCTTCGAGAAGCGCTTCTCTAGTGTCACAAAAACTGAGAGCTTGACAAGCTAACCCTTTGAAACCGGGTCAGTGTTTGTCGGCGGTAGTGCGACTTACGGAGGACGCTGGAATTTAGCGGTGCTGCTGAAGCTCATTGCCTCGCAAATAGCTGCGGGCTGCGTCTCACCTGCACTTCACATGTTGCGAAGGGTGCGCAGAACCAGTCGGAGATGTGTCACCTTCACAGCCTTACGACGAAGAGGCGGCTGGTGGCTCGCCTTGTGGATCTCTAAGATGACAACAATGCAAGGCGAACGTTGTCAGCCCTCAGCGCAACCTGAGAAGCTCCATGCATCAACATCCCGCGGCGCAAATGCTCGGAGCTCAGTACCGAGCTCGATCCCCATCAGGTAATCTCACGATGACGCGGCCCTGCAGACTGACGAGCTGCACAGCTGAACCCTGAGTCGTTCCTGACCTACTAGACTTTGTGCAAAACATCCAGTTCCCCGGAATGCAGGACCCAACTAGATCCGATAGCTCGCATCAAGCAACTTGGTAGACTGGATCAACCAGGCAGCTTCCTGGTAAGAGAGCCAGAAGTAGCGCGGGAGAACTCGACAGTCTAGCTTGGTCTCTCTCGAGGTACGACGGTTCAGGCACGACTCTCGCATATGACGACCTTGCTCCCACATCGGACGATGCGCCTGCACGCATCAGTCACACTGTACACGTCTGCATCACACTGCAGCATGTGGGACGGCATGGGGCATGGGACTGTACGTGCAGCTTTGGCCGCCGGCCCCTTGTTGAGCCAGCTTCTCTTCAGAGCGTTCTCACTCTTGGAGGGACGCGACTGTAATCAAAACAATAACAATCACAGGAGCAGCCGGTGTACACTTCGAGCACCATCATTTCCACAAAAGGAGTGAGGGCCGAGAAATATATTGACTTCTAGATTCCACTAGGTTCCGATGTGACACATGCTGCTCGCTCCTGACCTCGCTTGTTGCAATGTCAGATGCTTGTCTTGCACCCTCGCAGTCGAGACGAGCTGCAACTTTGCCTGATCAAGTCCGGCACATTTCAACAAAGATGTGAGTCCCGCAACGTCGAAGCCTCACCAAATGAGGAAGCTCGAAGCTGAAAACTTTTGCCTTGGCCCGGTGCTGTGCATCACGGAGAAGCTGCAGGCATCCATAAGCCCGCGGCCGGATGGTGCGTCACAGCAAACAATCTGCGCCCTTGGCCTGATGGCATCACGGCAGAGGTATGACCACAACTCCCACCATCGTTGACACTGCTGAGGCTCCCACTTGCAATACCCGTCCACTTGACGGTGCTAGTCGCCTATAAGACCAACATCACGCGCGTCAGGCTGGAGACGTTCGGAACACATCAAACACGTGCAGCTCGTTGAGAGGTCGGATCTGATACTAGGCTTGCCTGCGAGTCCTTGTAAATATCGGCATCTGCTCGCGGAAGCCTTTCGGATCGTTCAACTCAGTCGCGACGATTGATTCTACTTTGCACTTCGTTGGCCAAAGAGTCAAGGAGCCTGTGTCGCTGAAGAACCGCTCCTGCCGTCAACAAGCAGCCACAAAAACATCTCAGAGCGTACGTCAACGATATCGGCTCGCCCCACTCTCCATGCCCACTGTCACCTGGATTCTCTGCAAGGTCCAAGACTATCAACTCTCCGGAACGAAGAAGAGCATAAAGTAGCTTGTTCGCCTTCTGCATTGCACTTCATTGACAAGCGATTCGATTCTTCTTCGAGTGTCAACACTCGAGTTTCGGCCTCATCGACTTGTAGCGCCGACACCGCCTGAAAAAAGACAGCAACTGAGGGAGTAGACCTCTAGTACGTCAGCATTGCTATAGTCGGTGTGCTATAGTCGGTGCGTCGCCGTCTCCATCTTCCTTGCGGCTGTGGTTACAGATGGTTACTGTTGCAGATGCTGTCGTAGTTGTGGCAGTTGGACAAGAGCTTGGGGTTGGGGTGAACATGTCGTGTCCTTCGTCGTCTGCATGGTGTCGTTGTTGCTGTTGTTGAGTTTGCTTGCTGTTGCTGCTGCTGCTGCTGCTGTCGTTGACGCTTGCACTCCTCCACCTCCATGGAGCCCGTAGCCGGGTTGCACAGCTATGGCCGTTCCATGGTTCGCACCGGACCAAAATCGTGGAGAGAGCCCGGCCAGAGTCCACACTCCCCAAAGGCACCTCACGTTGTGCACTCATGCTCCCCGAAGCCCCGTGCACTAATAGATTCATCTGGCCAGGAAGTCGTCGAAGGGACACCCGTGACGTGAGCCGCTTTGAATCTTATCTTGCACTCAGTTCGGTCGTCGAAGCTGACGGATCTCGCTCTCCACGACAGCTTCCATCGTTCCCGGATGTTGCCTGATTTACCAACACTCAACCCTACTACAGCCGTACACCTCGCGAAACCAACCAAACCAGAAACAAACGCACATCCAGCCACGAAGGCATTCGGCCATTCAGGCCCACAGGATTAGATACTCGGGTCTTGCACATTTCCGGAACCGGAATAAGCCCTTGAGGACAAAACCTGGGCAACAAAATAGTGGAGGGACAGAAGCAGGGTGCAGTGCATCGGCACCGGCCCTGCCTCATCTACAGGGACGCGAAAGTCCAAGCCTTATAGAGGCCAGCAGTTGGTCCGACTCTATGTTAAACCCTCTGAGCAGAGCGAGACTTCAACTTCCCTCTTGCCCTTCAGCTCCCAACTTACATCCATAGGCCCGCGACCACCAGAGTTGGAGAGCCTGATCGCACTCGTGAAGGCACACGACACCGACGCTCTCAGGCCGCTGCCTTGCAGCGACGACGCCCAGTGTCGGGCTGGCAATCAGGGGCTTCAAGCTACACGAGGTGTTACTTACGCTGCACCGTGTGAAACACACGGCAGGTCGACCCCGCCAACAACAGCAGATCCTTCTCTGCCCAGTACGTGAGGCCCGTCACGGCCTCCTAGGTAAGCCAGCTGAAAGCTTTGAATGCTGGCTACACGAACGCCCCTATAATCACTGTGTGCTCATCCTTGGCATCGGCGGTGTCATTGCCAGCGAAAGCCAAGTGAACACCTGCCAGCAGAGACTGCTTGCAGGTGCCTGTGTCCTACAGGCACTTCGAGGCCCCAAGTCTTGTCGAAGAGCTGGTCTCGGACACAAGATGCCACGGAAAGCCGGCAAGCGGGCCAGCCTCGGAACTGCTGCACGACTGCTACGTAGCACTCTGAACAAAACGTAGAAGAGAAGGGAGTTAGCCTAATGTCTTGTTTCGACGAGGCTGCCAGATGCAGCAGGCTTGATCAGCTTCAAAGCTGAGCTGCTCGCAGAAAAGTGATGCAGCCGACGACGTCCGGCCAGGAGCACAGAGTTGTTCTTGGTTGCAGAGGCTTCGCTGCAAGCCTTGCAGAAACCTGTGCAACACAGCTTTAAAAGCCCCAAACCACAGCTGCAGCGCCGTTGATCTCCATGCCGGGCAACGGCTGCCTCGGCGCAGAATCTTGAACCGTTCAGATCTCGTGAGCAAGACATCTCCGGGAAGCCGGCTCATCTTGTAAGACGGCAGAGTGATCTGCATCTCGCAGCCTGTGGCTCATGCTACGGCGACTGTGCCCAAACAGTGTAGCCAAGACTTGTCATGCCATACATAACTTCAGCCGACGATTTTTTCCCAAGGCTGAAGATGTCTCTCAGGTCTGCATCCTCTTCGAAGCACGCTGCAGATGTTCGGTTTGTGCATTCCTGTCCCGCGACCGGTAGACGGAAGGGACTCACCTCCATAGAGACAGACGGACCTATGGGTGCGAACTCATAGGGGACCACGGAATTGTATACTTTGCCCGGATCTCGAAGCTGCACATGCGGACGCCACCACTCCCTGTATCCGTCTGTCTTGGTACTTACTACCTTCACGGACTCAGGTTCGTCAGTATGATGGTTGAGATCTGCCGGTGCAATACCATCTACATCCACGAAGTTCTCGTAGCAGAGTCTTTCCTCACATGGTGAAAGCCCAATACCTAGGGCCTTCTTCACAGGCAACACTAGCTCGCTGAGAACGTGACATATGAAACCATCGGGCAGCAGGCTCTCTTGAAACCGCTCCACCAGCTTACCGCCTTTGAAGACGCCACTGTCCTGAGGCCGGAGAACTCCCTCCGGCGTGAAGCGCAGCTGCAGACCATTCAAGCTGCCATCCTGGCATGTGATTATCCAACGCAGGTCGCCCCCACGTCCGTACTTCACATGATACCCGTCGGCTGGTCGCATGTTCGGACGGGCGAAGTACTCCGAACCCAGCTCCGGAGGCCCTGGTACACTAACCAGTCTTCCATCGACTCTCTCTCTTACCTCCGGCAAGAGCTTGGCTTGACCCAGTGGCCAAATAGCGGCCAAGCCCCCATCCGCATGGTACACAGCAACTCCCAGCCCGCAGGCAAACTTCATGACTGCGTTAGAATCCAGAGGGGTGAAGCCACGGATCCGGTGTGGATAGTCTTCCTGGGTACCATCTGCTGGGATTTTTTCAAAAAGCGTGCACTGTCTTTAAAAAAAAGAAAACGATGGAAAAACGCATGCGATCCAGGAAGCTGTGTCCATGAGTCTCATCAGATGTTTGCTCCGGTAGGAAAGCCGCGGCCATTGCATCTCTGCAAGCTTAGCCAGGCCACCCTTTAATTCTCGAGACATGCTGTTACGTCTTGTCACACCCCAGATAAGCACATCGCAAATTGCCAAAGCCCTTGCTTTCAACCGATATGGCATGCGGCAGCACTTGCAGCCGAGAGCATACTGCTTATCATGCGACGACGTTCACCTGCCGGGCAGTGAAAAACACTGCACCGGCCAACATCGAAGGGCTAAGGCCTCGGCCTGAAACGTGCCACGCGAAAGTCCGTGGTCAGTATGAGCGAATCCTCCTGCAACCCACGGCACATGCCAGCTCTCGGTTGAACATCGCGAAGGAAGGGGTAAGCAGAAGAAGGCTGTACGGCAAAAGACCTGAAACCACGATCTCTACGAGACTCTACCAGTCAGTTGTGAGCATGCGTGAAGTCTCAAGGTCACTTGTTCCCATCCTCCAAAGCCAGAATGGCCGTAGGATTGAAGAACCTAGTCAACAGCCAACACAAGTTCTCCAGATGCTCTATCAGGTTGTGGGACTGAGCTCCTGGCATCGGCCACTCGACGGACCTGAGTGAACAGACATGAGCTGCCACGTGACGTTGGCCACGCAGCCTGAAACATGCGACTCAAAGAATGTTTCCCGTCACGACCGGGCCACCATTCCACCAGGGAGGTGACCGGAGATGCCCGAAGTGGCGTGAGCGAGAGCTGCGGCGGCGGCGCATGCAGTCGCACGGCCGCCGCCAAGGACGTCAAAGAAATCGCGACGGCCAGGAGAACCTTGAAAAGCAAGATTTTAAAGGAGACCTCTGGGCACATGCAGGCTTAGGGTGGTTTTTCCAGTGGAATGAAACGATGTATGAGTTTACCTTCCCCCAGTGTCTGTGCTGATTTCATGGAATGTCTTGCCGACCGAGGAGAGGACCGCGCAATGGGTGGCCGCCATGATGTAGGTCGGGCTGGAAAGGTCTTTGCCAGTTGTCTCGAAGCTGTGGTGCTTCTCCGGGTACGGGCGAATGAGGCTCGCAAACGCCGCAACCAGGAGCGGCGGCAAAAAAATGCCAAGACGGGCATAAAATGCCATGGCATGATCTGTATAGTGCTCGCACCGCATGTGCAGCCGAAAAACCACCAGGAAACCCAGGCACAAGAGCGTGAAGAAACTGCCTCCGACCACGGTGCGATGCGCTTGATCTTCGTAGAGCTCCAAAGCCTGGACCTCCGGCATGTTGCTCATCTCCTGGACCAAAAGGATGCAGACGCAGTAGTTTGCTGAAGAGGGTTTCAGAAGGACAAAAGGCCACTGCGCTGCAGGCCAAGTCTCCGTGACGTGTTTGGGAAGGCCGCGCGCTGCGAGGGAGGCCGAGCCGCTCTTGGCTTGGTCTGACCCCTCCCGTCCCCTGGGCTGCTAACAGCTACATTGATAAAACAGTTACAAGTACAGCTGGAGACCTGGAGCAAAGCCGGAAGGACGGACGCAAAGGTTGAATCCTAGGCCAAGCGGCATGGAGCCCTGGGCGTGGAGCTCCATGGTCAAGTAGTCCAACTCAATCCGTGAAGGACTCGACTCGAGCTTCCCAGTAGGCTCCGAAATGCTATGCCAGTCGTTGTCTGAGTCTGACTCGACAAAAGAGGAGGCTCCTCGCGGACATGGATCTGGAAGCGGAAGAGCACGGACATGAAAAAAGGAAGGAGAGCCATGAGCACTGAAGCGCTCCTACTCTTGGAAACTGGCTTGGTGAGAAAGCGAAAATCCGTGCCACCAGACCCCAGGCGGCTGAGACCGCAAGTCCGGCCATCTGTCGGGCACCACTGGCACCCGGATGTGAATGCAGTTTCTCGTCCATGTGCTTGCGGCTTCGCTGCCACTTCTCTCCCACAATCTCGTAAAATGTCTCACCTGCGCGGGTGCATCGCTCCGCAGGTTTTTGGGACCAAAGGCCTGGAGCAAGCGCCCGGCATTGGTCTTTCTCCTCCTCGGCCTGGGAAAAGACAGGATCTGAAGAGCTTCAAGCGCTTAATGCTCTCTACTTTTACATGGCCGGTTTCCGGCAAAGTCTGCCCATACCCTCAGCGCCTGCTGCGAAACAAGAATCTGCAGCTCACGCAGGTGACGGTGGCCTTGGCCCGAGTCTGCAGCCGGCACTTGGCTCTCTGCTGGGCCACTTCTCTCATTCGAGCCTTGGGCCTTGCGCCGGATGCTGGGAGGCTCTGATTCAGCTCACGGAAACTTGCCAATTGCTGTTAGGCACTTCTTTTCATTTCGCAGTGTTAAAGAGTTTATCGGACAGGTCTGCAGCAGAGCTCGCGGCAAAACTGGCTGCACAGTTGAAGCTGGTCCTGCTCCTGCCCCCCCCCTCTCCCCTCTCCCTTCCTCCGTGGCTGCTTCGAGCACAGGAACTGGCCGGAAGGCTGCCACTTAAGTGGAGCGCAACACGGAATACAACGAATACGTGGAAAACTGGCAGAGAAAAACGGAAAGCGTTGCCTTCACCGACGCGGCTCACAGCTGTTCCGCCATACTACGTGTGCTGAGACGACAGGACTTCACCGTCGCACGTCAAATAAGCTTGCCTCCGGCTTCCCTCTGCTGGCGTTCCTTCAACCGCATGCGCTTTGTCATTTCTCTGGAGCCCTTGAGGAACGTCATGAGGTCTTGGTAGTCCTTACAAATGAGCATTTCGAGATTTAGTCTGAGTGCTTGGGGTGGGGACTGGGTAAAAAGAGGAAGGCAACTGTTCAAGCAAAGGATCCGCAGCCTGCTGGTCATTCACATCTAGCAGGAAGTAGCCATCGATCGACTCAGGGTCCTCTGCGTTATCCTCCCAGACCGAGAAGGGTCGAGGCCACACTCTGACTATGACCGCCGGGTTCAGGGGCACGGGATCTTTGTCTTCATCAGGCTCAAACTGCTCCAAGTGAAAGATGGGTAACAGCGTACCCTCCATGCTCCGGAAGTTGCGCAGCATAACGCCTGCTGCAGCTACACTATCCTGCAGGAGCTTCGCATTCAGGAGCACGACCGGGATGGTCTTGCCCGTCTCCTTCATCATCTCGAAGATTGCCAGGACAGCTGCCATTTCGGACTGGTTGGGTGCAACAATCAGAAGCATGGATGACTCCAAGAACTCCTCGATCTTGGTCTTTTCCTCCATTTTCAACTCCATCTTTGGCAGGACAGGTGGTAAGTGATCGAGCGTCAAATTCTCTGGGAGTGGGTTCCACCGCGTAGAGACTAGCGACATTGCACCGAAATCTGTGAATAGAACACGGACCCCCTTGCCCTGAGGTAGTCTCGGGGACATGGCCAGTGTCTTTGCCATCCTCTCTGCAAATTGCAAGACGTTGCCAAGCTCACCAGACACCTGGTTGTCAATCGTGCCAGTGTTGAAGTACATGCTCTGCCGCATCTGGCGCTCAGCGGTCGCCCGCAAGAAAGCCGAGCAGGCCCAATTCACGGCCTGGTCGAAGCTCTGCGGCACGGGCGACGAGGCGTCCACGGTCGCCTGCACCATCTCCTCCCTCATGGCCAGGGCCAGCTTCGCCTCTTCTGTCAAGCCTGTCAGAGCAAGGGCAGAGCAAAAGAAATAGACTGAGAGAGAGAGAGAGAGACCCTGCCCCCCTTCCCCTGCATCCCGCCGGCAGTCTTCTTGGTGAAGGGAGTTGCTCGACGCCGGACTGCCGCCCCAACAGCAACTGCGGCCAAGGCTGCAGAAGGCAGATGCGTCTGCAGCGGTCTGACCTCCGTGCAACACCGCTTCTTCAGGGAGCAAGAATAAGAAGAAGCGAGCTTACGAGTGAGGTCCTCACCAGTGCAGGGGATGGCCGGGTTCCAGCCAAAACCTGCGGCCTCGCCAAAAACTCGGAAGCTCCTCCATGCCTCGCTTGGGAGCCTTCCCGTCTGAACCCACGCCTCACCGCGCTGCGGGCGCTCGGAGGCAGCGGAGACAAGGCCATGGACTCCATCGGAACTCACCTGGCCCTAATAAAAATCGAAGCCCTGGACAGTCTCTAAGATCCCACCTTAGGTGTTGAAGCTCATCGTGATGATACATCCCTCACATGATGCTTGATCATCGTGTAGCAGAGGTTTGTTCCCAGTGTCATGCAACATCATAAAGCATGAGCATGCTGACTGGCTGCACGCCAGCAGGCATCTTCCATGTGTTCGGCACCCTTCCTGCGTCTTGTGCTCAGTGCCAGGCCCACCGTCATCATTCCACGCCTAAGCCCATGAGTGGACTCAATACCGTATGCATCCGTTAGCAGAGGTTTGAAATGTGTGGCGGCATTACCGCCACTAGAAGTGACAAGTGTCGGAAGTTTCATATTCGAACGGCCAAACTAATTGGGCAAGCCGTTTCGTGATGAAAACCATTCGCTGCTTTGGCTGTTGCGGCTGGTCATGGCCGATGGCAAGCGGCGACGCTCGTGAGGCTGCCGTACAAAGCGGATGAATCTATTTCGATGATTCATTTCAAAGGCTCTGGCTGGTAAAGCACAGCGAAGGTCATTGACTGAAAGAGCAGGCAAATGCCCCAGGGCCTGAGTCAAGCGGATCAACGGCGATCAACGACGAGATGCTCCCGGCGCAGGGGAACACTCACTCCGGCCACGCTAGGAGCTTGGCACAAGAAAAATGAACACGTCCACGTAAAGCTCAGACTGCATCTTCCTGTAGTGCCGAAGACCCGTGTCACTATGCCACCTCCAAATGAAGCTCTGATTGCAGCTGAAGTAAGACAGGCACTGCGGAGGGAAACCCTCGACAAGCATGGCGGCGACGAAGCCGAAGAGTAGTGTGGACCTGCCACAAGACTGCCCACATAACGCACACCAGATCAGGAGCCGCTAGAACAGACCCAGCTTGGCTGAGTGCGCGACTTGAGTGTCAAGTTTTGGGAGCTGTCGAGACGCTCCTTACGCTCTAAGGGCAGCATCATCTGCCACCGCATCCGTCTTGGAGCAACCCACACCACGGGCCCAAAGAAATGCTTCACATACCGTGAGGCCGTCAGCATATCGCGCACATCTTCTCGAAAGGACTCAATGCGGCTGTGCCTCCACAAGTGCAGTGGAAGACTTGAAGAACAAGCGTCATGGAGAAGCCGCGTCTATGCTGTGGAACAAATTTTGCCTCTACGAATACTCGACATCGCGTGGTACATGCTAGTACTGGTACTGGCCTCAGAGGCGTAGTTACTCTTCTCATCTATAGTTGTTGCTCCCGTTACTGTCACGAGAACCCATGATGACGACGAAAATGACCAGCCCAGATGCTGACGACTCCGGCAACAGCTGCTGCTGAGTACGACAACATCATACAACTGCGGCTTTCCGCCAAACGACGCGGGAGACGCACCCGCGGCCACAAACTTATCGCTCGATCGACTGTCACTTGCCGAACAAGCTCGCGCCTGTCCGAAGGATATGGATTCACTCTGCAACATCAGCATGTACCGCATCAGCTTCGGCGTTGAATTACAATCAATGCCGCAACCACAGTCTGGCTCGGTAGATCCCCACCTCATCTGTACAACATGGTGGGTCTTCGCCACATTCTCGGAGCTGACCATCGGCCCCACCTGTCAGACGTCAGCAAACCCACAGACACAGGACATGCCTTGAAATTCTCGAAGGCAAGCGACTGCGAGGACCACATCCAGGGCGACCTCATAAAAGCCGCGGACCAGGGAGCAGAACCGAACACCAGAACAAAACTCTGCTCTGTCGGAGTAGAGCCAAGCCACTCTGCCCAGTTCCATCAGCGATGCCATGGCTGCAAAGTGCCATACGAGTCTCAGTCTTGCCAGAGTTTCTTGTGATTTCGCAACCTTCTCGGCCTGAGCCCCTAGAAGTAATCTTGCCCGCCGATGCCGCGAAAGACAGCCGACGACGGCATGGTGACACGGATTCATGACTGGTTCGATGTGGATCCGCAATCCGCCGCAGCTTTGCACAACAGAGTCGTCAGCAAGAAATGAGCCGGCAAAAATGTTCGATTCCTTCACAGGCTGCAATGGTGACGTGACCAAACGGAAGCCTCAGCAGCAAGCTCTGCTTCTGCAGCCGAGGGTGGTACAACCTCTCCTCGAATCACGAAGACTCGACTCGAACTGCCCGTGAAAGCTCAGAGCCTCCCGCCTTCCTGGCCATTGAGCTCTACAGCGCCTGCGGAAAGCCAGACTGCCAAGCGCCAAGGCCACCCCAGCCAGCAGGGCCTGTGAGCCCTTTGATGACCACCTTGCTTCCCGCAGGAAAGCGCCGCACCACCGTCGGGTCCGTGGGCACCGCGGCAGCGACGGAAGCGGAGGCAGCGGAGGGCGTCTCCGGCGTCACATCAACTGGCGCACCCTCTGCGGCCTCAGCGGAAGGAGACGATTAGACCAGGCCCGAAACAAGCCTCCCTAGCACGCCTCGACGGCCGGAACGGCGGGCTTGTGGTCCTCGCCAAAGATCTTCTTGTAATCCTTCCGGAGGTCCGTGCTGTATGCCTGCGCAGGGTGAGGGGAGGTGACCGCAACACTGATGAACACTTTAACACACGCAATGCAGACGCTGAAGTTTCACTTGCTTGATCGCCAGTCTCGTCCAAATCTGTGGCAGACTCAATCAAAGACTGGAGATCGGGGTTCACGCTCAGCACGCGCCCAGGTGTGCCGCCTTCGGTCACGAGGACCACAAACTCTCCAAAGCAGTCGCACTAAGCATAAGAGCCCACATGATCGTTTAGGTATCTCTTGCAACAGCATGTCCCAGCCATGCAAAGAGCCCGTGAACCAGGTGATTGAATTTAGACACATTGGACAAGGCATTCTCGAAGTGGCATGAGCTCGGCTTCAGCTACCGCAGTCAAAAGCTGAGGTCCATTCTCTTCGGCATCGACCGTGCAAGTCCGCACATCTCCTCGCAGTGAAGCACGCTTCACATCGAATCATGCCCAGATTTTACGAGCCGAATCCGCGTGCTCCTCGGCGTCTGAGGAGTTCACCTCCACAACCTAGAGACGGTACATGTCCTACCCTGGCGGGTGAGCAGTTTTCACAACTTGCCTCGTAGCCGATTTCGAACGGCTTTTCGGAGGCAACACCTCAGGCAATGCCACCATCAAGGAGCACTCCTTGCAGAGCAACCAGCAACCCGCCAACCTTGGTGCAGCAAAGCTACCCGAACCTCTTCGCCAAAGGTCTGTCCTGGCACTGCGCACACTTGCTTCGTCCTCCAAGCCCGTGCCTCCATCTTCCGGTTCCAAAGCATAGCTGAGTGCATTCAAAGTCACGTCAAAGAGCCCCACGCAGAGTTTTGGATTGCACGGCTGACTTGTCCCGAGACCTTGGCAGACGTGGCAGCCCCAAGGCAGTCTTCAAAGTGGTGTGCATTGTTGAGATCTTTTCGCCCGTCGCATGACACTACTACAGTCCAGCGTCTTGCTGCACAAGTGAGCAGCACATCGCTTGTGCATGCCACTTGTCGTACCGAATGCAAGGGCCAGGCACGCCCGTTCAAAGCGCCTGTAAAGCGAGGATCACGGGTATCCAAGAGAGCATCGCAGCAGCGGTCCGAATGCCATCAGAGCGGACAGGACCGGCCCGCTTCATCGACCATTCCCTGGTGGCAGCATAACTGGAACCACCACTGGAGCTGCAGTCGACATCCAGCAGGACCTGCTAAGGGCCCAGGCTGCAGTCCTATCGCAACTAGTTCCTAAATTGGCAGTACTGCACTCTGTGCTGGCCCTCCTCATGTGATTCTCCGCCGCACAGCACTTGCGCCTCCCTCCGGTAAAAATACCCGCAGCACGCTTGAGAGACAGCCAGCAACAGTTGCTCATTTGTCTTTCTTGGAATGCCCCACAGTGCACGACTTCGCCACTTATCACGATTGCCTTGCAGATTCGGATGGGCCCTTCAACAACTCCTATCCATTTGTCGCCATTGGTGAACAGCAGTACAACACAAGACAAACCTCAAGAAGTAGGGTTCAATTCAAACTCGAGGCGTTCGAACCTTCAAACACAAAACTGAAATCGCGCAGCTATCAAACTTAAAACCATCGACGGTTGCAACCTCGAAAATTCAGCATTGGAACCTGCAAAAATTGAAGCTTTGGAATTCTCGGGCTGTTGAACTTCAAAGCTTCCAATTGCCCAATTTCGTTTAAGACTTTCTACCTTCGGGAGCCGATCAAACTCGGCCGAGCCTACAAAGTTTGGAGATTGAGAGATCGAAATGACTGAAAGTTCACCAAATGTGAGTCTGAAGGATTCGGAAGTCATGCTTAGTTGAAATGCCAATGGCTTCTTTGTTGATAACTCGCCTTCTCCGGAAGCCTGAAGTATTTCCAGAATTCACATCATCTGAAACTGGCCTAGCAGTGGCCTCGGAATGCTAGCTCCCTCAAGGTGAACGCCTTGCGCAAAAATGGGTCTGGTCTGCAAGAAAGCAAGCACGCAAAACAGCACGAAAACCGCAAAACGAAAATGCTGACTTTCCCCGATAATGTCATGTATGGCAGCATGGCGTAGCATGGCATAGCAACCGTGAAATGGGAGAATGGTGTTGGTGCCCCCCAAACAACCCCGTAAATTGACACAAGAATCATCGCTCAATAGAAACTGAGAACCTTCCACGAAGGCACGCCCGACTTTTGATGCACAAGCGAGAGCATCAACATCGCACCATCCGGAGATGAGTTGTGAAAGCTCAGAAAGCACGTTGCACATGGAACACCACCCCGCCCCCCACCCCACCTCCACAGGCTGCTGGCCCACTGATGCCGGACCAAGGGTCTCTACAGCTTTACGCTGCAACATGCCCGCCAGCATCCGCAAGTCTGCATCCTGAATGCACTGGCTTGGCAGGCAGCTCTTGCCATCAACAACCGACTTGGCCACCATCTTGCGGCCATCTTTGACCACGTTGGTTTGCAGGATTCGGGCATGATTCTCACACAGCGCTCCACCCAAGCTGCTGCAAGCTTGAGTGGCATTCTGACCGAAACGATGTAGATCTCTTGCCTGGCCATGTCCCTGGCAGGGTCTCAAATTCGACATCCTGTGAAACAAATCAAAATACAACTCGAAGAACGCTCAATTTTTGGTAACAAAGCCCCAGCATCCTCGAGCATAGCCATGAACTGCTTGCGGCAAGCCGGGCTCAGCTCCTGAAGGAACTCCTCCAACTCCTCCTTTCGAGCAGCTCATCCGATCCGGGCCCCTCCCACCTCCCGCAACCCTCTCTCTCTTGCTTGCACTCGGTCCTTTGTCTCTCTCTCTCTCTTGCTTGCTTGCTTGCACAGCTTGTGGGACGAGGAGGTTAGACCCCCCCACCCCTGCCCTCTCTCTTTCTCTCTCCGCACCTTCGTGAGTTTGGCTGAGACCGGGGGCTGAAGCGAGGCTTCGATGTCGGCCGTGTCGACATGGCCTCGGAGCCGCTGCAGATGATTCACCACACCGTACACTAAGTATCAGTACTTAGGGTTACTAATCGTTGCTACTGGTGGTTACGATTTGTAAACCTGTCGCAATGCGACCTGAGCCCGGAACTTCCCAGGGTCGCGAAGCCGAGGTTTGAAGGCATCTGGGGGCCCTCGCGAGGATGCACTCGGTGGCCTCTGAGCTTTGCCAGCATCTCCTGCTCAAGACGTGGCAGCGTAGCATCAGATGGGGAAGTGCCGCTCTCTTGGGATCTGGATGGGCCAGCCTGGTGCTGCTCGTGCAGCTTCTGTCTGTGAGCATTCACGACCTCTTAGGGATTTTGACGGACATGTGCTTCACACTGCGATGCAACAGGACAAAGCCTCCCGATCCATCGTCAGCGCCTCCGCAGCCTCGGATCCAACACCTGACCGCCTCGCAGCTCGCAAAGAATTCCAGCCGTACTTGGGTCTCGCGGCTGAATGCGTCGTGGCTGCTTCGACGTGTGCAGCGTATGCCGCTTGTGGCTGTGCTTGTGGACATGTGCGGAGGCAAGGACCGGGATGTTGATAAAGGTCACGCAAAGCCACCTCATGCACAGATCAGCCTTGCCAAACTCCGACGTTAAGCTGCACTACCGTGGATATGATGAGACCACGACGCTGTTAGCTTCATTGCTGCGCTGCTGTCTGCAGTGACAGCAACCCAGTTCGGTCGGGTCGGATCTTCGAGCCGAAATGTTCGCGGAGAGAGACAGGGAGCGCTTGATCGGCAAAACATTGCCAAACACCGACTAGAGCTTCAACTACCGAAAGCGCCAAGATGGAACCTCTGATCCACGGAGCATCAAGACACCTGACCCTGTCCCCGGGTGCACACTGCATCATGTGCGAAGACGCTGTACAAGAGAGTGCAGAAGCAACGCAGTCTGGGTGTCCGGGCCACTGCTGTCAGTGCTTGCTCAGAGAAGGACCCAAGGAGAGGCACGTCCTGCAACGGCAAAGATCCTGGTGAGACCTGACCGGCATCTGCATGGGTCTCCACTGTCCTGCACATCCTTGGCGGATGGCAGCAGCAATCGCAGTGCCTGCTCTCGCCTGAAAGCGAAGTACCAGAGAAAGATGTCCGAAATGTTGTGGCTGCACCGTTCACCAAGGGTGTCGCCAGTCCCCAGCCAGCGGCAGGTTTGCAATGTTGATCTGCAGTCCACTCATTTTGGGCACATCTGTGTAGCTACTCGGTATCGAGGCATGCTCTGCTGAGGCTGTCGCCCAGTCCTCTGGTGCAGGCCAACGACCGTAAATTCGAATCACGAGACCACGGCCACGTGGTGGCTCCTGAAAGAAACGCAGCTCAGGTCAAGCTGCTTCCAAGCCGATACGGCCTTGCTGCGCAGCTGCGCCGCTTCACGTGCAGCATTGGCAGCTTTGGTGGCTTCCTGCAGCTGATTGCATCGTCGCATCATGCCATGAACAGCCTTGATCATGCTGCAGGCACCTCGCCCCATGCCTTCACAGCATCGAAAGCCTGAAGAGAAGCAAAGCTTGCTTTCCGCTGCCTTTAACATCACATCCTCTCGTGCAGAACTGATAAGTCGCCCACGAAGTCCTTGACCACGGACTGCGCGGAGCTGAACCATCTGACGAAAAATCACGCTGGGGCTGCCAAAAGGCTTACTCTACTGTAGCGACTGCTTGTCTCGTCCTGTCAGCCACCCACTTGAACTGCTCAGAGGTCGACGATCGCGGCGCCTCAAAATCCAAGACACCAGGATACTACGAGTATAGTATACTGCATTATATTATGCTATACTATATATTTTATAATAGTATATTATGTTATAGTATATGAAGCAAAGCAAGGAATCCAGGTGCTGTCCGGCAGGCTCCAGTCCAGTCGCCAATGTTGGCCTCCAGTCTGTAGGCCTCCGCGCAACACTGCACAACAGCACAACACACGGTATAATAGAATAGAGTATAATATAGAAAGGTAAGAGCGCCTGGTACGTGCCCGGCGTTTTGTGGCGTAGCTGAAACAGGCAATGTGCTAAAACCTAGGGAAAACATGTATTATGACTAAAAAGTTGTGCTAGGAGAGGCGGAGAATCCCTGTGACAGGTCGATCGTTTTAGCGAAAAAGGTGTTGCCGCTGCAGTAAAAGCCACTTTTGCAAGCACCGCGCTGCGCAAACTTGGTCTGAGTGGACGTTAATATGGTTGACCCATGCATGGATGCTCTGCGTCAATGAGATCTGGTCTGAGTGGACGTTAACATGGTTGACACATGGATGCTCTGCGTCAATAACATGGACCACCCATGGATGGTTTCGACGTGGGTTGTAGCAAGTGCCGAACACACCGTAATTACCGGTATGTTCGGCATATGACCCTAAGGAAACATGGCTTCGATCAGAACTAGAGCTTGGGCCTGCCTGCGACAGAAGTCCGCAGTTCTGGGGGTTAAGGGTCGGGACTGGCCGGAATTAGCCCCCCCCACCCCCCACCCAAAAAAAGTGAGGGGACGTACAGGACGCACACCAGGCGCTCTCACCTATAATATACTATAATATATTATACTATAGTATAATGTAGTATGGTATAATATGACATAGTACAACATACTCGCGATCGTCAATGTATTTACCGCGTGTCAGCGGGGGCGCTTGCCTGTGGTCCCCAGCGCTCCCAGAAGGCGAGGACTTCAACACGAAGCAGCTCCTCGCCATAAACAGAAACAAAATGAGTTCTTGTTCGGGTTTGGGTTTAGGGTTTAGAGTTTCCGACAATTGGGGGGGTACCTTATTTGAGGGTCCTTACAATGAGGATCCTAGTATTCAGGGTACTATATTAGGCTCCCCTATTTTTGGAAACTACCAATTGAGTTCATGTTCTGCTCCACCATTTCCATCCGATGCTCCTCCCACGTTGGCTCTGATGCCCAACGGTTTGCAAAGTTCGCGACCTGGTCGAAGCCCTCAGCAGCCTGAAAGCCGGTGAATGTTCGATGCCCAGGTATTCGATTCATGCGCAGTGTTTAAGTCTCTGTACAACAATCTAAAAGGACCGTTGTCTGTGGTGGCACTTCATCGCTTACCGAATCAAACTTGACACTTGCCTGCCTTGGAGAACTCGCCCTTTGCGAGATTCTCCAGCGCACCGTTGATAACACCGGTGAACGCTTGAAACCGGCGCTTCCTCGGTGCCACGCGGGATCGCCAACCTCCGTCTCAAGCCTCGCTTCGCACTTGCATTGCGGCTGAGCGTCTGGATCTTTCGTATCCTCTCGGCTCTAGTTTCCTCTCTACTTCGCCTCCACTCAGTGGCAACACGGAGGAATTGCCGAGAGAGAACCGCCACGAGGAATGAGGACCCCAGGATCACCACGATGGGAACCAAGGACTGCTCGACGAACTGCGGCAGCTCCTGCACAAAGAGTTTCCCTAAACCCAAACTGTCTCCCGCCAACTCCCGACACCATCTCGGATACCTGGACATCTGTGGAGGTCGGAGCCAACAGGAATGCAGATTCTGTGTTCTGTTAAGCAAAACGATTCCTGGAACCATAGCATCTCTAATCTGACGGACCCCTGTAATCACCTTCGATCTCCGATACCGGGCCCAAAAGTATTCCAGAAGCCTCCAGTCCTCTGGTAGCAATCCGTTGTTCGGACGCTCAGGAGTTGGCATCGGCTCGTCTGCCAATTGCCGCAGCATCCTAGAGCTGGAAGAGGGCTGAGACCCTCAGGGCTCAGGGTTCAGATTTTATGCTTTGGGGTTGTTGCTTGGGGCAAGTAGAAAAGGAAAAAAGCATGAGATAGTCAGGCTCAGGATCTCTGGCTTCTGCTGCAGCTTCGGCAATATTTCAGCATCCTTGTTGCCCAGAATTTCCAGCTGGTCCTTCAGAGCTCAATGGGTGCGTCGCAGGCTAGATAAGCTTGCGGCAGCAAGTTAGAAGCTTTTGGAAACAAAGCTTCCGTCCTCAATGCCTGCTTGCAGGTCGCGGATCAGCCCTGACAGCACAACCTTAGTCAGGCAGGAACATAAAAGCAAAAGACCTTTCACCAGCACAAAGGTTAATTGGTAGTGCTGCGCTACTACAAGTCTGCGTGCCTCAGGGCTTGACGATGCGCACTGTATGCCATTAACTAAGGCTGTGGCATCATCGTCGCGGGGTAGCCCCTCATCTGTTGGCTTCATTAGCCTTTCGGCACCGTTGCGCAGAGACTCCAATTTGGAGCCAAGGCTTTGCAGGATTGTTCCCAAAGCATTGTTGGACTCCGTAACCTGCACGGAATCAGGGAGAACCAGGATCTCTTTTGCATGCTTCTTCCTGCTAGCAATCCAAAGCTGATCCCAGGCCGCCAGGGAACGTACGTTTCCTCTTGCAATTGACTTGCCAACAAGTCGGCATATGTCGTCGAGTCGATTTTCAGGCTCTGAGACTCCATATCTAGCGCTTCCTCCTGCGGGCCCTGGTTCACCAGCCCAGCTTTGCGTAGGAACAAGGCCCAGCAAAGCAGGATGAAGTTCAAGGACCAGCCCAAGGCACCCGTCCACCGCCAGAACTGGCGCCTCGCAAGGAATGGCAAACTCTGATTTGGTGGAAAACTTACAAACTGCAAGTACCTTGCTTGCAGTGGCCTGTCGCATCCTGCCGTGATTGATCAATCTGCAACCGAGAGTCTCCCGCGTGTAGACGTCTGTTTTTGGAGGCATCTTCTCCACGGCATCGTCAAGAACTTCCGGCACCAGCTCCTCCAGTACTTCGCTTTCGTTGACATCTGCCTCCAACGGGAAGCGGCGGACATGTCAGGACCTTCGGCTTCCGTCGCATCACCGCGCCTGCAGGTAGGGTGGCGGCGGAGGCCAGGCTGCTCGGTCCGCTGGGTCGTAGAGATTCGCAAGCTCGTCGCCCTCTTCGCCCTGCCCTTCTTCTTCTCTCCCAACGACCGGCTTCCACTGAAGGAGACGCTTGAAGCCTCACAGAAGCTCGGATCTTGGGGAGTCTCCTTCATGGCGCTTCACGATGGCAGTGGATGGCATTTGTTCACACTCTACAAGGCCTGCTAGCACTAACTGCTGGGGGTAGCTTTTGCTGGCTCAAGAATTTGAGACAGGCAGCGTCAACGATCGCTCGTGCCTTGAAATATGAACGTTTAACAGAGCCAACATTCCGACGGTGGGAGTAAAACACCCGTAGGAGAGGTGGAATGTGTGGCGATTCCCTGTTTCTCACACTTCCGTCCCATGTATTGCTGGAGTACTCCTATCGTGCATGGAAGTTCTGTCAACAAAAAGCATGCAGATCCATTGGTCAGCACCATTGCGAAACCCAACCAACAGGTGTATTGCACTGCACCGAGTATATAATACACCAAGAAGCGTGCAATCCCTGAGGAAGCAGTTCGAGCTCAGGATCTTTGTTTTCGGTGGCCGAGCAACCACCAGATGTTCAAGAAAAGGTCAAAGAGCTAAGCGCTATCACAAAGAGCTTGTAACGAAGCTTGACCACCAAGAAGTGCCCCGGCAAGAGAAGAAGCGACAACCGGTTCTGGTGGCAATCCCTAACCTGACAAGTGGAAGGGCATGATTGGGGAGAAAACAGTCGACATCGAAAACACTAGCAGCAGTCTCTTTGCACATGGCTGCACTTGCGAGGACAGAGACACACCCGACCCAGTAATCTCGGGTCTCGTGACCCAACACTCCTTTTGAGGTGCAGGGCTTCGCATCCAGCAACAAGAGCAAGTACGGTAGTGACGAGAAACCATCTGCCAGGTGCAAGGATCAGGGGCAAAAGCAGCACTCAGAGAATCTCTGCAGTCTGCAGTCGTAGATACACGAAAAGTGACAGAAACATCTTTGGTTCTGGCTTTCAGAATCTTCAACAATTCAAACTAGAAGACAATTGGCCCGAAAGCATCATCAGCGAAGAGTGTTGCGCTACGTCATAGAATCCAGTGTATAGGGTCATAGAGTCACCGAGTCAAAAGCACGGAGTCACAGAGTCGGAGTGTCACATATAGTCAAGAGTCGTACAAGTCATAGTTCATAGAGTCATCGAGAAATAGAGTCGAGTACATGTCAAGCACAAGTCATAGTTCAAAGAGTCATAGAGTCATATAGAGTCATAGAGTCACAGTGAGACAGAATCATAGAGTCATAGTGTTATAGAGTCATAGCGTCAGAGTGAGAAAGAGTCATAGAGTCATGGAGTCATCTATGTACCACGCACTTGACTTGATGTAGTTCACTCTATGAACACTAATGTTCAGGTTTAGCGGGTTTAGGGTATAGTCCAACATGACGCAGAAGTCTTCCTTTCCTAGCTCCGGAACCTCACTATATAGACATCCCTGTTACTGTGGTTTCAACGTGACTCTATGACTCTATGCATGGTCACTTTATGTCGCAGCAGTAGTAGTAGTAGTAGTAGTAGTTGTAGTTGTAGTTGTTGTTGTGGTACTAGTAGTAGTAGTAGTAGCAGCAGTAGTAGCAGTAGCAGTAGTAGTGGTAGTAGTAGTGGTAGTAGTAGTAGTAGCAGTAGTAGTAGTAGTAGTGCTAGTAGTAGTAGCAGTAGTAGTAGTAATAGTAGCAGTAGCAGTAGTAGTAGTAGTAGTAGTAGTATTCTTTTGTAGTAGTGGTAGTAGTAGCAGTAGTAGTAGTAGTAATAATAGTTGTAGTAGTGGTAGTGGTAGTAATAGTACTAGTACTAGTTCGAACACTCGACAACGCCAATCTCTGTGAAGGGTTGCAAGTTTCACTTCAATGCACATCAAAAGTAATAACTTCACCTCGCGTTCGAACACTCGACAACGCCAATCTGTGTGAAGGGTTGCAAAATTCATCTCAATGCACATCAAAAACTGCAACTTTACCTCGCGTTCGAACACTCGACCACGCCAATCCCTGTGAAGGGTTGCAAAATTCATTTCAATGCACATCAAAAATTGCAACTTTGCCTCGCGTTCGAACACTCGACCACGCCAATCCCTGTGAAGGGTTGCAAAATTCATCTCAATGCACATCAAAAATTGCAACTTTACCTCGCGTTCGAACACTCGACCACGCCAATCCCTGTGAAGGGTTGCAAAATTCATTTCAATGCACATCAAAAAATGCAACTTTACTTAGCGATCGTGCATTCGACCATGCCAATCCCTGTGAAGGGTTACAAAATGCAGTTGAGCTGCGCCCAAACCCTGTGAAGGGTTGCGCGGCGCCCGCAAAATGTGTAACTTTACCTCGCGTTTGAACACCCGAGGAGGCGAATCCCTGTGAAGGGTTGCGCGGCGCGCCAAAAATGTGTAACTTTACCTCGCGTTTGAACGCCCGAGGAGGCGAATCCCTGGGAAGGGTTGCGCCGGGCGCCTAATTACCTAGCGTTTGGGCGCTCGAGAGTTCCAATCCCTGGGAAGGGTTGTGCCGGGCGCCTAAAATGTGTAACTTTACCTCGCGTTTGAACGCCCGAGGAGGCGAATCCCTGGGAAGGGTGCGAAGCGCACATAAAAATGTGTAACTTTACCTCGCGTTTGAACGCCCGAGGAGGCGAATCCCTGGGAAGGGTGCGAAGCGCACATAAAAATGTGTAACTTTACCTTGCGTTTGAACGCCCGAGGAGGCGAATCCCTGGGAAGGGTTGCGCGGGAACCCTAAAATGTGTAACTTTACCTAGCGTTTGGGCGCTCGAGGTGGCCAATCCCTGTGAAGGGTTGCATTCCCGATGGACGACGACGGTGCCACCCCTGGCTTTAGAAGAGAGATTAGATACCGAGATGTAGAGAGTAAGTCAGAGAGTAAGTCAGAGAGTAGAGTCACAGAGTAAGTCAGAGAGTAAGTCAGAGAGTAAGTCAGAGAGAAAGTCACAGAGTAAGTCATAAGTCAGAGAGTAAGTCAGAGAGTAAGAGAGTAAGTCACAGAGTAAGTCAAGAGTAAGTCACAGAGTAAGTCACAGAGTAAGTCACAGAGTAAGTCACAGAGTAAGTCACAGAGTCATAGAGTAGTCAAGTGAGTAAGTCACAGAGTCCTCAAGTTCATAGAGTCATAGAGTAGTCAAGAGTAGTCAAGTTCGGTCTTAGAGTCATAGAGTCATAGGGTCATAGAGTCGTAGACTCAAGTGTCAAGTCATAAGGTCATGTGCTCGATTCTATGTTTGTCATCTATGTACTTGTCTACCCGGCTCCGCACGGAAGAACCCTTCGCGACGCTTTCGCGAAAACAAACACATCTAAACACAGCTAATGGCAGTATAAACAGAAATGGGTAACAGCATACAAGCCAACACAATTTCACGATGAACAATGTTGCCGATCGACGTTTGACTCTCGCGAGCCACCGCAACAGACACAGGAACCAAAGGAATGCTGGCAACAGTAGCAGCAAGAATAGCAAACACAAATGATGGCAATGACAATAGACACACAGAAGGTAGTGCAAACATGCGCCGACGGTCACAACAACCCCTTGATCTTTGTACGGGTAACAAAAGTAGAAATCACAGAGTAACGGCAGCCGCTACAATGCTACAAACGACCGTCGTTGCACATCATGATAAAGATAATGCGAACCGCATCAGTTCATGACAGCAAAAGGAAGGAACACATCGTGACTAGCTACCATTGTGCAACTACAACAAAGACCCGTTAACACAACACCAATTACTGTAACTGCTACAAGTAACACAATGCCCAAAATAACAACGAGGATACTGAGAGCAAACATCAAACTGATGATGTTAGCAAAATCTTCCGAAATAATTCTGGAAACCCTACTCGGGTGCCAGCAGCTGACAAACAGAAACCCACAGAAGCCAAGCAGACAGAAACCACGAAAAGCGAAGCTCAAAAAGACGGAAGTACGACTCAGTGCAACAGCTCGCGAGTGCCTCATGTGCTTCTTGTCAACTTCTTGCGTTAAACCTAATCGGACACGACGATCCACATTCTCAGGCACAAACGCCTTGCCACTCTTAGTCACGATGTGATCGTGGATCGGTGCAGATGTGAGGAAGACAAATTACACTAAGAGGGATCGCAGAGTGGTGGGCGCGGTTTCTGCAATGTCCGAACACTGCAGCAGACGCTGACTGCATCATGACATGTGAAAGAGAGCGAGAGGGAGAGAGAGAGAGAGAGAGAGAGAGAGAGAGAGAGGGAGGGAGAGAGAGCGAGAGAGCGAGAGAGCGAGAGCGAGAGCGAGAGAGCGAGAGCGAGAGAGGCAGCCTCACCTCTCGTTTGAAGCCCGGCATTTGGTAAAGACTACTCAATCAAAATTAGCGGATATTGAGAGCTCCGCCTTGCCGTAGCCCATGGCGGACCACAGTCCCTCGTTGAGGCAACACTCCTCATGTCGCCAGTGTCTGTCGGCTTTCATGTGAAATTTTTGCCCGGCTCTCTCAACACTGGTGTGTGATTTGCTCGCTCACTTAAGCAAGCCTGGATGGTCTCTGAAGCCGTAACCGCTGGGGCGAGATGACCTGAGGCAGAAGATAGTGACATCAACAATGCGAGTGGAAGCCTTGATTGAAGCCTTGTGTCCTGTTATGTCAAGTGGAGGCAACAATCAGCTATGCCACTCAGATCCACTCAGCATGCATCTGAAACATAAGGTGCATGGGGTTTGATTTTATTTGATTGGGCATGGAAATGTCTAGAGCGAGGGTCCGAAAGCTTCCTGTAAACGCACGCCGGGCTGGAAACAAGACCCCATACGGCGGTGCACCGACAGCCTGGAATTGTGGTCGAAAGTCCCAGAGGGCCCCCGTCCGCAAAATCCCCAACGCGTCGCATGCGCATCTATCGAACAGATCCTTCCTGTCTCTGAAGGAGGCACCTGTAATCGACCCTTACTCACCAGTGGAGGGCTCAAAGGCCATCGCCGGCGAGCAGGCGCTGAGCGGGCAAAAAAGGAAATAAAGTGAAACCCGACGAACGAACCCTGCGAAATTTCATGAGTGTATCTGCTGCATGCATACATAGCACCTCGGCATCGTGAACGAAAGCTGCGGCACCATCCCAGCGACCTTCCCCTGTCATTGGGGCCACACGAGGAGGCAAAGGAAACAAGCACGTGAAGTGAGCGTGAAGGAACGCGGAGACGTGCTATTCATGCGAATGATTGCTAATCACTGTCCTGCAAGGCCAGCATGATCAGCACTGCAACCTGAGACCACCAGCTGCGGGAGGATTCCAACAAGGAGTCGTTAAGTTCACAGTAGACAGCTTTATGGCAAGAAGTAGAGGAGACCCAAACGAGTCCAAGCCGCAAGAACGCGCTGTGTGCACTTGCATGGGGAAGTGCGCCGATGGTGGTAGCCCAGTGAGGCTGCCGACATCATGCCAAGGATGCCAAGCCATCGCTGTGTGAATACTACAACTCATCCAAGTGTCTCTTGCAGGGCCAGCATGGGTTACCAGCGTGTTGGCAATGAGACATGTGCTGAGAGCTTGAGGCAGTTTCGTATGTCCTGATTTTCCACTTCATGCAGCCGAAGTGGCTGCAAAAGCGTGCACGGCTCTGTAGTGCACGACACAGCAAGAGGCTAAGATGCAGAGTCTAGCAGCACACCGGCAGGGGGCGGTTACCCGTCGTAGGCCACCCTCCAAGTAGAGTCTGCGATAGTCTGAAAAAGGCATGCCTCATGATCAGAGGCAAAGAAAAGAAAGGAATTGCAACGAGTTCAGCTCCTCAAGCCTAGCAGGGCCTAGCAACCTGGAACCGGACACCGGCACAGAAGTCACAAGTGACACCCGATAGAAGTCACAAGCGACCCCTCTACCGGCAAAGTGCCCTTCGAGGCGCCTTTCTCGGGAGCCTTCACGTCAGGATTCACGGCGATGAGCAGTTGCTGGCGGAGGCAGGCGCCAGTGTCACTGTGGCCAACCGAAGTCTGCCCAAGAGCCTAAAAGCCTGGAGTCTAAGGATGCCCAACAGCCCAAAAGCCCTAAGCTTTGCAGGCCTTGAGCTGGTCGCTGTTGTACATGGCCTCTCCACCTTCGGTGCTGACCTGGAGCTCGTTGAACTCCTGCACACAAAGAAACGCAACAGTGGCTCCATTTGAGAGATCTGAGACAAGCTGCTGAATGGAGAATATGGAGAGTCTGGGCTCCGCGCTTTCAAGTTCAGGATGCCATCTTTGTCTGTGTCGAACTTCTCGAAGATCTGACAAAGCACGGCTCTCCAAACCCACTGCGGCCACTGTACGGCTTGAGGCTCTTCAGGGCTTCAGCAAGCTAGACCCTTTTTTCACATCGCTGTCCTCCTTAAAGACGCACCTTTATATCCTTAGAGTCTTTGAGCCGGGTGAAGTTCACTCAGTGCACTTCGCCCTGTTTTCTGATGGTTGTAGCTACAAGGTCCACAAGGTGCTAGAAAGGCACGGCGAGTGCACTGCGAGCTCCAAGTAAAGGCTTGAAAACCCGCGATCATCTGCGCTGGTGCGGTACCAAGCCACACCAGCCCCAGCCCGGTAGAGAAGACATGTTGGACATCTAGCACCCACCTGCCAGCCGGAATCACCGCAATGTCAGCGTCTGTGAGAAAGTGAGCTCTTCGGCTTAGAGCTTGCGGCTGCCCAGCAGATACGGGTGAGACACGAGGCAAAAAAGGTGCGAATGGAAATCCCATGCTGCCCACAAATTAGGGCCTGTCAGTCCAAATGCCTAAGGCGGCCGTGGTGTGAAGTCTCTGCCTTTGGATTCCCGTCTGTGTAATCTTCCAAGCCCTTGCCCGGAGCACTGACAAGGATCCTTCAGGTTGGACTGTGACTCAGAACAGCTGGCGTACTTCACACTTGCCGCGGGCCAGCATGCCCAAAGAAGTATACTAAGCCAATCTC
Organism: Symbiodinium sp. CCMP2592; assembly: GCA_905221615.1. Classification (NCBI taxonomy): domain Eukaryota; class Dinophyceae; order Suessiales; family Symbiodiniaceae; genus Symbiodinium; species Symbiodinium sp. CCMP2592. The sequence continues at coordinate 359,769 of CAJNDT010005895.1, read as the reverse complement.
ATGGTTCTGCGTGCTTGGAGGAGTCACGCTTCCCCGGAGCAGTCATCTTTCCGTGCCATTCACTGACAGCTGAATACACCTGTCCCACGCAACCTTGCTGCCACCGTGCCACTGTTAAGACATCATAGTAACAAAACGCTGCCCACATCAGAGAGCACATGTTATGGCACTTCGAGAAAGAGGGCTGTCAAGGGTACCGGAAGGTCTTGCCAAAGCTGTCACATATGTCACTTCGAACGAAAGGGCATCTCTCTCCTGCAATCACGAAGAGACAGATTGCCCAGCCTTTGTAGGGAGAACTTCTGGCTACACAAGAATCAACTCGTCCTGGATGCAGCGCATTCGGCTTTCCTGAGAGGGGCTCCGAATCTTGATTCGCAGGCCTTGAAAACCGCTTCGGAAACGTATTCCGAGGTCCGCGCGCTGTTCTCTTTACCTGGGTGAGGCGGATTAAAGGCTGCCCAACCGACCCACAAATCAGGTCCTTTACTTGTGGCCGCTGGAGATACACACCACACTCGCGAGTTCAATCGCTAATGCGTAGGCTACTCCTGGGGCAGAGCTTTGTTTGCAATTCATGCGGCTTGGCTTGCTCGAGCACACGCATTGCTTCGTCCACCTGCAAAGCACGGCAGCTGGAATAAAGGCCCCAAACCACCGCCCAGTTTCTTCCGCCGTCAAGCCTTGGCTTTGAGCTGGGGCTCGCTGTCCAACAAGATCAACAGTTCAGAGTTGTCCATCTCGAGCATCATGCCTGGAGGGAGGGCTGTGCGGGTCCCTTCGTTGCGCCGCTCCTACCAGTCCGTTTAGGGTTTAGGTTTTAGGGTTTAGGGTTTAGGGTTAGGCCTGTGATTTTACCTGCCAGCTCTGGCTGGTACTTGGAGATCGCCGGGAACAGACGCTCGCCAATCAGCTGCTTCTGCACCTGAGGCGATCTGAGCAGTGACAGGTCCACGAGCCGATCATCTGTGTGAAACATTATTGGTCTGCATCTCTGGAAACTAGTGCTTTGCAACCCACGATCAACAGTGGAAAAGCAGCCAGAAACACAAGCTCGCACACAGACTCCTGGCCCTGTCAAGTTGTCACAAGCCATATGGCCATATGGCACGGACCACTCAGAAAGTTTGAGGAAATGACATCTGCATCTATCTTTGCAGATTTCCTTGCTCAGCAACCAAGGAGACAAGCCGGTCTCCCGCTTCGACTTTCATTGGGTTTTTCATCTGAGAGAAACCTCGCGTTGGTCACTAAACGGCTGATGCTCTGACGCACTGTGTCTCCGTTGAAGCTCTGATGCAGACTGCTTCGGAGGTTCGGAAACCCCATGAAACTCTGACATTCTGTGCTTCGCAGCTTCGCGCTTCGCCTGATGCTTTGAGCATGACGCACAGTGCTTCGGAGCTTCGCTCTTGCTTGCCTGAAGCTTCGACGTTCTGTGCTTCCTGAAGCTGTACCAGGGTCTGTGTTGGAGCTCCGTGCTTCAATTCACGTCCTGAACGTCAATGTTTCGTTGGGACTCTGGATTCTGTTCCTGCCGACAACAGTCAACACTGCCAACATGCTTTCTTATTTACTTCGCTCGTTGACTCGCCGGTTGTGTGCGGCCGCATCCTCGCGACAGTTCTTCTTGTTCCGGCCCTCACAATTCAGAGAGTCGGAGTCGGGCATGTTTGGGTCGTGGTTTGGGGGATAAGGCCCGCTGCCCTTGGAAATTGGGGCGCTCGGTGGCAAGATTGTCCTTGAAAGGTTTGACGGGGTCACACAAGCTCGCTCATGATCAACGAGACGCATGCAACCCGACAGGCTGCCTCTGATCCTTGTCCAGCTATGTACAGCCTTGCGGTGTCAATGCTCCACCCATGGTTCGCTGCCCACCCAGATGAACGTGATCGCCAGACTGCCAGACCACCAGACGACTCCTTGTGACCTGACACTAGTTCTAAACCATTTTCGTCAGCATGGTCATCCACGGGTGCATCGGCAGACTATCGGATAGGTAGTAATCTGTGCTGCAAGCTGGTGGCACGCCTCTGAAAGAATATACAATGCTATCATCCGGGCACAGCAAGACTAACTCCGAAGCTGAGTTTGTTTCCGCTGGTTTGCGTTTCACGGCGTTTTGCTGCTACTGCTGCAGCTAGATTACCGTCTTTGCCGCTGCATGTTTCGCTGTACCGTGTCCTTCTTCTGGCTGCTGACAAACAGTAACGCGTGTAACATGCCTTGATTGACAGAGGTACTGCTACAAGGACAAAACTGGGCATCCCGCTGGCGGTGCAGCAGCGGCAAGGGCTGCAGCTGTCAGTTGCTGCCCAGATCCTCACTAAACCAGAGCAATTGCTGTGCACGGAGCGAGAAAGCCGACGAAGCACGATCCCCAAGCTCCACGCCTGGGTTGGCGGCGGGTGTCGGCTGCGTCGGCTGCGGCATTGGGGTAGGCATGCCTCGCAAAGGGCCGCTCATGCCTCTTTGCGGCAAATCGACCGAACGAGCATCCGGCCTGGGCGCATCATCGGCATTTGAGGCATGGCAGGTCGCATCATTCCCATGGGGCCCATTGGGCCCATGGGTCCCATTGGCATCGGCATGCCTCCTTTGCCCATGGCTCCGGGCATTCCCATTGCACCAGGCATGCCCTTGCCCATCGCACCCATTCCCATCATCTGCGGGTTCATTGGCATGTTGGGCATGCCCTTGCCCTTCTGGCCCATCATTCCAGGATTCGGTCCGCCCTGGCCCATCATGTTGCCTTTGCCCATGCCACCCATGCCCATCATTGGCGGACCTCCCATGGGGCCACCCATGCCACCCATCGGGTTGCCGTACATCTGGTTGCCACCCATACCCATGCCGCCCATGCCCATGCCGCCCTTTCCACCCTTTCCTTTTCCTCCCATGCCTTTTCCTCCCATGCCGCCAGGGGAGTAGCGCTGACCTCGGCTGATTTTTGACTCCCAAACCGAGAAGATATGCCGTCGGGCCAGGCCACGCAGGCGCTCGGCTCGGACGTCACGCTTCTCTGCCAGGCCCACGTACAAAGGCTTTCCCTTCACGACCTGTCATGGAAAGCCGGGTCCCCGAATCCCAGACCCTCAGGCACTATAGAGAAGTAGCTCCGTCCTTGAGGTGCATCTCGGTAACAGCTTTGGTGGCTTCGTCCGGAGAGGAGAAGCACACGAAGCCGAAGCCCTGCCCGGGTCATGCAGTCACGGCTATATCAGGTGAACTGCGAGGTGCAGCCCTCAACTTTGCGTCTCATTGCCACTGATCTTGCCTTGCACTTGCCATTACCCTCCTGTTCAGAGTACCCGCCATCAGGCATTGCCCAAACTGAACATGTTGCAAGATGTTGCAAGTTGGTCTCCTTCATAGCAACCACCGACGTGATGTTGCCAAAGGGTTCGAAAAGAGCCTTTAAGGAGTCGTCATCTGTGGCCTCATCCTCAGCTGTCACGGGGCTTCTCCTTCCCTGAAATGTCCCGTTGTGCACCATTGTTCCCCTTTTTCCGCCAGTCTCAGTGCCAGGCCAAGTTTTTAATGTACAGGTTGACACCCTGCGAACGTGACTGTCCGGCCGCCGGATCCTTTGGCGGCATCTTCTCCTTCGACAGCCGGTCACTCCCCTGCACTGCTTGCCCTGGGCCCCATTTTATTAAGCCGGCCTTGAGCTCCATCTGGCGCTCGTACTTGGACTGTGCGCGGGCAACGTAGAGCAAGTAGCCTGCTGCACTGCGGTGCGGGGGCCGTCGCTCGTTTCGCAGCTCTCGGAAGGGAGAGTTGAGTTCTCGCGGTTGCAGCCCAGCTGCTCTTTTCTGTGCGATCCTTCTCTTCCTCTTCCTTTTCCTTCAGGACTTTCTCGAGTTTGGAGACGCGTGCTCGGAGGTCTTGCAGCAGAACTTTGCAAGTGGCATGTCAGAAGCAGCTGCCAGATGCAGAGCAAGTCCTTGTCTGCTTCCTTCTGCTCATCAGTGCGGCAATCCTTCTGGTGCATAGCACTGATAGCCTGCAGGCAGGTCCCTTCTTGCATCTACTCCTTGCACTCGCGTTGCGGCCAATCAGAGCCTGAATAGCTTGGTCGTGGCTCTCGTAGTTGAGGAAGGCAGACTTACGGCCCTGACCGGCAGAATCGGTCTGAGTCTAAGTCTCAAAGCGTCCCAAAGGCAGGCTTTTGCACCTTGTTATCGGTCGTCACATGAGAGGAAGTGATCTGAGCGCCGGGTCAGGCACGGATTGGCAAAACAGATGAAAAGATCTCTGTATTAAACTTGCATACTGTATCAAGTCCAGGTGCACCGTGTGCTGAAAAAATGAGCTGCCAGCAGTTCCGTGGGGTGCGAACTCCGCCTTGAGCTTGTCCTAGGGCAGCACGAGATTATGAAATTATGCATGCTCTGTTTGGGTCAGCAGAACCTCTGGAATAGACCGTTATGCAATGGTTGAAAACTAAGAAGTGAGGATGCACAAACTTCCACTTGTCTCCAGCTTCTTTCTGAGATGCTTCAGCTCAGCAAGGTCCTCGTCCCAGTCGTCAGGGAAGTTTTTGATGTAAATCTCAGTCGGACAGAAACGAAGATAAAGCTTGTCAACGTCTCTTGTCTTGGCTCCCCGCATTGGTGAAGGTGTTCATTGCTGGCTTCTCACCTCAGGCGACAGAGCATGTTTCCTGCACATGTGCTGTGCAACGCACTGTTTCATGTTGGGATACCCTGAGCTCCCTGCGATCTTGGCGCTTCACGAAGCCAGACACTCCAACCTACGGGCACATGGCTCGCCGTGGATCTTGTGGCATCACTGGCATCACTGCTTGGACATGGAACTGCATCCTGAGGCCGCAGACCGTCTTTTCCCCGATTTGCATGCCGTCGACGCGCTCAATGGCCTGCCATCTGCGCACTTGCCGGATTACGACTGCTGCTGCCAATAGATCACTCAAGCCCGCCCCAAGCTGCTCTGAACTCAGCCGTGCAGCATCTTCCAAACTGTTCCAAAACCCAGAAGCTCTTTGCCAACCAGAGAAGCTCGTTGCAGAGGAACAGAGAAATCTCCAGCAAGCCTCGCTTCGTCCCTTTCGTCCCCCTGGGCCTGTTTGGCCGCCTCTTCGGTCTCGTAATGCACCTTCGAAGCTTCTAAGCTTTCCGAAAACGCCCACTTACGTGTTACTACAAGAAGAGAAGCACACGACCTGTGCTTAAAACTGAGAAAACTCGGCCGCGGACAAAACCGTATCCGCGGGACTTACCATCTGGCCCGGTGCAAACCTCCAGCACAATAATCTAAAAGCATCCTTCAAAGGGACGCTCTCTCTTGCCTTGCAGGAGAGGATGTTGCCGAAGAGGCTGAAGGTATCGTACAAAGCCTTGTTGTCGATGTTCCTGTCCAAGTTTCGGACCTGGATTCCGACTGAGCTGTCTTTCACTTCGTCTTCTTCAGTTCGTGGCCACTGCAGAAGGGTGGACCAAATACAGTATGATCATGATCACTCACACGGCGCACAGCTCCCGGCAAAAACATTGCCAAGGCCACCTGGTGAGCGCAGCTCCCGGCTCAAGCCCCTCCACTTGTAGTCGCCAGTGCGAGTACTCTGCATCCGAGGCCATTACTTTTGCGGAGGCTGGGGTCACGCTGGGACCACATGATGCGGCATGCGCGGCCCTGCGACGGAGTTTTCAGAGTCTCCACGAAATGTTACACAAGCAATGCAAGCCTTGATGCTTGAATAGTTCAGCGTGTCCAGGGCACGTTCAGCATCAGAAACACTGTGGAAGTTGACATAACCTGGCAACAACTCTTGCTCGGTCAACAACCGCCGCAACCAAGGAGACCAAGAATCACGTGAAAATGTTCTGTCAAGCTGCCATAACCAAGAGACCTGGCATGAAGAATGCATAAAAAAGCTCAGTCGATTTTAACAAGCCGCCACATGACTGGCTCTTGCTTAAACTCTCTGGTCGCTTTCGCTCTTTCTCGTCTCCCGGCGCACTTGCGGGAGACGCTGTCGCGGCACACGCGGATGGACGCCACGGGCCCAACGGAGTTGAAGATCTCGTAAAGCATCGCCTCAGCCGAATTGTCGGAGGGGTCACAAATTTACTCCGCAAACCTCGCACAGACTGACAGCACCTCAGTGACATCAGGGTGCAGGTCACCCACATACCTGGCAAAAAAAACGCGAAGCTCGGTGGGTCTGGGCAGATGGTGTAACGAAAGCATCAAATCCGTGGCGCACAAGGATGCAAACTGAGGTACCTCAGGAGCCCCAAGCAACTCGTCGGAACAATCAAGGCCTTGCAACAACAACTGCAGCCATGTCACGCCCGCCATGTCTGCCTGGTGCAACTCAGACAAGTTACTCCTTGTAGTCTTGCTCCATCTATCGCAATCTGTCCAAGTTGCTTAGGCGGAGAAGTGAGGAGAAGTGAACGCTTTGAAGAGGCCTCTCGGACAGACGCGCTCAATGCCAATGCGTCTCCAGCCGTGCTTATGAGAGCTCTATCTCTCTTGTTTGGCCTCAGTGCAGAGCGCTGCCTCGGACGCAGCACGCGCTTCTGAGAATGGAGAAACCTGAGAGTCTCCCAGCAGCACAATAACACACGGACTGACAGCTGCAATGATCTCGGATGCCAAGCCCAGCACAGATTCTTTTTGTAGGTTTATAGGGTTATGCCTTATGAATCATCCAAGGATGCTTGCTGCTGAAATGCGTGGGATGAGCACAAACTGGGGAGTAGACGATTTTTAAGCGGACTCGGTGGGACGGCCCCCCTGACCTTGTCCACTGCTGCTTCGAGCCAAGCGGCAACAGAAGCTGGCTCAGTGCCCACATGCACAGCACAACGGCTCTCATGTTCATAGCAACATGTTTTGAAACGCGTTTCTATTATCCCTGCTGTAGAACTGCAGAACTCGCATCACTGCATCTTGCCCACTCCTCTACGACCATCTGCTCCTCTTCCCTGCTGGGCCTTGTTGGTAGCTGAAAGAAGGGGGATGGCATGTGCTGCATCAGAGAAGTGCTGAGAGTCTTCACGGCGACTTACGGCCCTGGCTCTTCATCCGTGCCCAGGCTGTCCTAGCCGGAAGGTGTCCAGAAGCTCAAAGGCTCAGGTCTCCCTGACACGCCAACATGCTGGCATCTTGCAGGGTCCATGAGGCCCTCCACGGTGTCTTTGAGAGCTCCCTTCCATCCGAAAGGATCGAAGGCCTCCGACAGCTGAAGCCCACAGCTGCACCGAACATGGGTCATCAAAGCATGATTCCTCGGCTGCTGCCTCTGCATATCTCACCACTCGGTCTCGACCACCGGCCTTGCGACAAACACGAACAAAGAAGCCTTGCCCTTAGCAGCATTAAGCGGTTTAAAGTTCAAGCGCCAACGTCGTCCTGTATTGATCTGTATTGCGTCGAACTTCCATGCATCATCAGGTCGCAAAAACTCCGCCACATCACGTTTAATGACACCTGCGTGGTGCCAAAGCCTCTTATTAGAGAAAGGCTCGACCCTGATGGCTAATAATCTGCACAAATTATAATAAATACAATTCGAAATTAGGCCGGTGACGTCTCGGATAATTTCCGTTGCGGTCGCTATTTAATTTCACACCCGAAATTAGCGGGCTGAGGGCTGTGTGGCCAAGAGTAGTAGCAGAAGTGGTAAGGCGTCGTGGTAAAGGAAGTAAACGTAATAGCAGTCGTCGTATTAGTAGTAGTAGTAGCAGTAGTAGTAGTCGTAGCAGCAGCAGTAGTGGTACTACTAGTAGTAATAGTAGTAGTAGTAGTAGTAGTAGTAGTAGTAGTAGTAGTAGTAGTAGTAGTAGTAGTGGTAGTAGTAGTAGCAGTAGTAGTAGCAGTAGTACTGTCGTAGTCGTAGTAGCAGTAGTAGTCGTCGTCGTGGTAGCAATAAAAGTAGTAGCAGCAATAGTAGTCGTCGTCGTAGTAGTAGTAGTAGTGGTGGTAGAGTAGTAGTTGTTGCTGTCGTAGCAGTAGCAGTAGCAGTAGTAGCAGTAGTAGCAGTAGTAGTAGTAGTAGTAGTAGTAGTAGTAATTAGTACTAGTAGTACTAGTGGTAGTGGTAGTCGTAGTAGCAGCAGAAGCAGCAATAGCTAGTGGCGTGTTTTCAGGTTTTTGGCTTGTGGGACCCCCCCAAAAAAGCACTATCTGGCTCAGATAGGCTCGTTTTCCTCTTTTTGGCTTGTAAGATCCTCAAAAAGCACTATCTGGTTCAGATAGGCCCGTTTTCTGTTTGTTGGCTTGTGGGCCCACTAAAAAAGCACTATCTGGCTCAGATACGCTCGTTTTCAGCTTTTTGGCTTGTGGGACTCAACATTAAAAACAGTAATATTAATTATAGTGGTAGCAGTTGGCAGTGTAGGTGGTACTGGTAATTACCGGAAGTCAATTTGGACTGACACTCAAGACAGCAATGTCAAGGATCCAGCAGTCCATCTTTCATTTTTCTTAGGCGGAGAAAAGGAGCCTATCTGAGCCAAATAGTGCTGTTTTGGGGGGGTCCCTCAAGCCAAAAAGCGGAAAACGAGCCTATCTGGGCCAGATAGTGCTTTGTTGGTGTCCCACAAGCTAAAAAGCAGAAAACGAGCCTATCTGGGCCAGATAGTGCTTTTTGTGGGATCCCACAAGCCAAAAAGCGGAAAGCGAGCCGTCCTGAGCCAAATAGTGCTGTTTTGGGGGGGGTCCCACAAGCCAAAAAGCGGAAAACGAGCTTATCTGGGCCAGATAGTGCTTTGTTGGTGTCCCACAAGCTAAACAGCAGAAAACAGCCTATCTGGGCCAGATAGTGCTTTTTGTGGGATCCCACAAGCCAAAAAGCGGAAAGCGAGCCGTCCTGAGCCAAATAGTGCTGTTTTGGGGGGGGTCCCACAAGCCAAAAAGCGGAAAACGAACCTGTCTGGGCCAGATAGTGCTTTGTTGGTGTCCCACAAGCTAAAAAGCAGAAAACGAGCCTATCTGGGCCAGATAGTGCTTTTTGTGGGATCCCACAAGCCAAAAAGCGGAAAGCGAGCCGTCCTGAGCCAAATAATGCTCAAGCCGACAAGCAGAAATCGCAGCAGAAATCGAGCGATATCGTTGTTTAAATTTTGTGCCAACCAGCAGAAATCCTGCCTGTCTCGGCCCAATGGGTCAGAGGGCTGGGTCGCTAATTTCGCTTAATTTGGGAAGACTGCGGTCGCTAATTTTGGAGATTTTCAGGGTGACGTCGCGTGACGTCGCTATAATTTGTACAGTAATAATCCTCCCCGGTGACGGAACACACAACTTCCCGGCAACAGCAGCTGAGCAGGACCGCTGCACGCACTCACCCACCTCCATGTGGCTGGCCGCAGGCAGAACATGTCTAGGCCTGATGCATTTTGTCACGATCTTGCAAATTGCCCTCTTCGCCCTGCAAGAAACTTGAAACGTGTGGCCTCAGAACTTCAGCCTAACCATGCCTAACTCTAAGCTCTGTGCAGTCTGCTTGAAGTGAAGGCTGTCTCCTGAAACACAGGTCGCCTTTGCAATGGGGCCACCATGAAGATACCTCGACACCCGTCCTGGACAAGGCTGAAGGTCAGGATGGCTGCGCAACCTCAGACAGATGGTGGTATCTGGAGTAGAGGAGCGACCTATCCCCATTACCACCAGCTCTGAGTCTTTTGCCGAGCCCCCAAAGCCGGGGCCTCAATCTTCAGTGCAAGAGCGGTGAAGATTAAACACTTCCTCGGACCGTGGTGGGGCGGACCTAACCATGCTCGCGTCCTTGCGCATGACCGCCAGCTTCCCTCGGGCCAACAAAGAACTTCGACAGCGAAACAAGGCTGAAGCCACAACAGCCTCGCCGTCGCGGCGGCGCGGCGTGAGACCAGGAAGCTCGAGCCAACGCATGGCCAAGGCGGCCAAGTCCGGAAAGAAACTCTGGAACACTGAAGATGAAGGAGCACAGCAGAAGAGCAGGGAAGGACACAGCACAAGAATGCACAAGAGTCACAAGAGCAGTCGGAGCTACCCGGCTACAAACTTGCAGCCTGCGGGGTCCTTCCAGGCCTGGGTCGCCTTTTGCTGCTCTCCGAGGCAGACAAGCTGCGAATACCTAGGTGGTGTTTTCGCCGAAACACAGAGGGTACTAATCGATACTAATCGCATGGCCTACACTCCAGCAAAGAGTGTGACTCCTCAACTTGGCACGTGGCTCGGCCAAACTCTCGAACGAGGCTACTGCGAATCTCCAGTATCTTGACCTTGGCAAACTGTAAACAGCCTACAGTACTGCAAAGGAAAGGTGCTGCACTGCTGCACGCCAGGGACATGCGGAAACATGGCTCCAGACCAGGCATTGTGGAACTGCTGGATGCTATCCAAGAAAGCCACCTCCATGCGACAGCAGCCAAGTTTCGGGGATCCGACATGCCATCTTTCTGCAGGTATAGTATCGCCCAACCCTGATCATGGTCTTCTTACTCAGCTCCTCACAGCTATTCCATGCGTAGCTCCACTCATGAAGGCAATCAATTTCGCAAGCGACGCATTGTTGCAGCTGTCAGCCGCGCCTGCATTTCCCTGCCAAAGGCGACGTCGCCGTCATGCCTAACCTGCGTACATACGCAAGTCAACGAAGAAATTGAAGCTTGACTGCTGAACTGCCGACACCTGATTGCTCATTCAGTGCCTCCATGGGAAAGCGCTCGGTGTGCAGCTTGGCAAGGGTCTGCAAACAATCGCATGGCAAACTCTGCAACAACCCACAGCCGGTCATAGTAGCACGTCTTTACTTGACTCTGGGTCCCTGGGTGCCTCCAAAGCACAGATGGCCAACGCAAAGCCGTCCAAGTGCCTGGAGTACCTGGAACAGTGGACCAGCCACGGCAAGCTACGGCAAGCCGCTGCAAGCCATGTCAAGCCCGAGCCCGGGGCTGCATTTCCAGGCTCCCGTCCAGGGCCTGGACCAGGGCAAAGCCGGCGAGCGTCTGTGGGAGTTCTTGGCGTCTACTGGCAACCTGCGCTCCGCGAAGGAATCGAACCCACGAGGCTGGGCCCCAGTACCTCAAAGGCCAAACGGCCAAGCTTTCACCACTCACATGCAGGAGCAACCTTGCTTGTCCCTTCATGCACCGGGCTTCCGTCCTCGCATCTCCGGTCGGGTTCTCGAAGTTCCAGGAGCCCTGTGACCGAACTCAGGGAGCTGGCGTCTAGCTCTAGTTTGCTTCGAACCGCTTGCGTTAAGGGACGTTCTCAAGTACGAGCCAAAATGTCCAGCAGGAGGCCGGGGTCAAATTGCAGATGGGCTCGTCGGGCTTCGCACCTCCGCGCCAGAGCCACTGCTCCAGGCACCGAAGTCGACGCTGGAGCCAAAGTCCAGCAAGGTGAACTCAGGGTGCAAAGCTTCGCTGACTTGGGGGAATGTGAAGAAGTAGAGGGCCTCCAAAGCCGAGGCCTCAGAGGGTGCCACGCCGGCCTCAGAGGCAGAGTGGAGCAGTCTCGCATCTTCGCATATCTTCGCATCTCGCCTTGCCAGGTCCAGGTCGAGCTTCGGAGCAGGCGACAAGAAGGTTCCTGCGCAGTCTGGTCGACCACGAACTGATGTGCGACGTTTCTCTCTCAGGCCTTGCATTTACATCGCGGTGCATAGCGATGCGGCCTGCATCGCAGCACTCGCAGGCTCAAGCTTCGAAAGTGAGCTCATGCTGCAGCTGCGAGGGCAAATTTCCTCACTGCATCTTGTTCGCAAGCTTCTATCATCATGACCAAACCCGACGATTCCACGCGCAAAGGTTACCGACAAGTCGGACCCCCATAAGTGCAACTACACCGCTTAATATTGGCTTCGAGCGCACTACCGAGAAAAGCACATGGATCCTCTAAACACACAAAGCGAAAACTGAAAGCCTCGCATACTGCAGTAGATCATAGGAAGGAACCCGCAAACCCTCAAACGGCAGGCTAAGACCCAGAAGCCCGAAACCCTCAGCCTGACCAAACCTTGAACGGCCAATCCCCGGGTTCAGAGGACAACGAAGCAGACCAAGAGGGCTCGTCACGGATCACAGACCAACGCAGGAGCCTACGGTGTCAGATGGAAAACCGAGCTACACAGCTACAGCATCGCAACGCATGTCTAAGTGCCTTGTGCCTCCAAGGCGACCCCGCTACCCTGCATCCCTGAGAAACTCGGCCGGGCCCGGCACCGTTCAATTCGCGGAAAGTCGGCGCAAGTTGCCGCAGCAGCTCCTCCGGGACTCCGTCTTCGAGTGCTTCGCGAAACCCAGGAAGGCTGGAGGGGGCTTAGAGGGCTTAGAGGGCTTAGAGTCTTAGAGTCTTGGATGATGAGCTCTGCTTGGCTGTCCCTGGCGGCAGCTGCCGCATGCAGGAACGAAGTACAGTACCTGCCAATCGCACAGGAACACTCTGTTCCGTTTCGGGACAAGTACTAAGCTGAGGCCGTGACTGCGAAGGCGAACTGGGAACCCTGGCATCCTCCACAAGTAGCTCGCGCTCCTGGGAGTCGATTGTGCTCAGAGAGCACTTTAACGAATGCTCAGCCATCTGCCTCAAGCCATGAGATCAGGGCTTGTCCGTTGCGCCGTGTCATGACGACCTTGCGCAGCAGCCGACGTGTTGGAGACATCTGTAGACGCGTTTCAAATTCCTTTGTTGCAGCGGCTTGGACAGGCACGCGGCAGAGGAATGCACCAGGCTCTGCAGGTGACAAATCCCAAATCCTGCTCATGGAACCCCCAGCATCCGCCAGCTGACAACACCGCGGCAATGCTGGGTGTCAAGCTGGTGGTCGAGAAGACTTGGAACTCTCAACCCACCTGTGACAGAAGCATCTGCTAGACCAATACTTTGACAGACTTTCTTCAGTGCATGACCACTATCTGATTCATTCGTCAGCTGCCGCATGACCTCAGCGCTGTCAGAAACGTGATAAGCCGTACTGAGAGCGAAGACGGCTTGAAGATGTGTGTCCACCCGAGCCTTCACCTCGAACATTGCCCTTTGAACGCTCGCATCCGGTAGTATTCCGGCTCCTTGTCCACAGCGCATCTCTTTCACAGCGACCTGGATCAAGAGCCCAAGGGCATACGGAGATATGCTATATTTATATGCTCGTAATTCGTCGGACCTCCTCTCCCGTATCCTGGCTGACGGCCGAATAGACCTTGCAAAGCAAGGCTTCACCCGGAGAGTTCGCAGAGAGGCAGCTGAGATCATGACCCTGGCATATGCACCCTCACCGATTGCCTGTCAAAGCATAACACAGCATCGCCCTGGTCGAAGAGCACGGGCGACCCGCTGCGGGCCTCTCCAATCCTAAGCTTCATCTTGCCGACGGCGATCACCTGAACAGCCATCCAAGAACAAGCCCTCCTCGCGAAACTGTGTAGGCGCAGGCATGCAGCCTGCCCACTCACCATCGGAAGTGGCTCGCAGGGGAGCTGCGGCGGCTGCCATTTGAGTTCCTGGGGAAAAACACTTCTGCAGCGTTCCTAAGGTCGAGCAAGTTCTCGTCTTATGCAAGCTACATTGGAAAAAGGCCTTTTTGCGCGGCAGCTGCTTCGTTTTCTCAGCTGGCGGGCTGACTTCTGGAGCTTCCGAAACCCCTTGACAATGCCATGTCCGTCATTGGCCGGCGAGGCTCCCATCCAAGTGGGTCTACGCCGCGGAAGCTGAGAGGCAAAGCCATCCCATGCAGTCGCTTCGCCACTCTGGGCCACATGTACCACTTTACTGGACTTGAGAGAGAACAGCGACATCACAGGCAATCTGCTGGCAGAACTCCAGGCCCGCGTACTGCTTCGCCACGAGACGGTGAGGACATCCACAGCTCGAAATAGCCCGAGGTGCTGCATCACAAACGAGAGCGTCTCCAAATGGCCACGAGTCCGATCATAAATATGGGCACTGTCACACTTAAGCTCAGCGCGCTGAAAAACATCCCGATGCGGAACGATGCACGCACCCCGGTGTCGACCTCGGCAACTGAATGGATCTATGCACAAGAAAAGCTGGTGTTCAGGCAACGGCTTGGGCTGTCAAGCTGCTCGCTGTTGGAGTTTCCCCAACTTCTCCGCCGCATCAGGTAGTTCAGCAACTTGCATTGCGCGAACCAAAGCATCAGGATCGTCTGACACCGAGACCATCTTCTTCGATTTCATCGACAGGAATCCTGCGATACTCGGCTCTCGTCAGGGTTACTCGCAGCTGAGGAGTAATGCGGCTTTTCTGTGACAAGTCCACGGAATGTCCTAACAACATTGTCAGTTCTGAAGACAATCAGGCTTTCCGATCCCAGCACTCTTTTCAAAAACGACACTTTTTGTTGCATCTCCTCTACCAGTGTCATGCGCGTCAGCAGAGATTTTCACTGGTTTTGCTGTGTTCGCTATTGCTCTCTCTCTGTCGCGTTTTTGCAGACCGGCCCCGGCAGGTTTTGCTATGTTTGTAGTTCGGATTTCCTGAAGCCTGCAGTGCAGGAGCTTGTAGCAAAGCTTGCAGTGGCTGTGGTTTCGGTTCCAGCAGCTCTGCAAACCAGCACGGCACAGCTATGAAACTGTGGAAGGGCTGCACGATTCCATGGGAAACGAAGTTCCAACAGTACGAGGAACGCAAACAAGAGCCCTCCGGCCAACAATCAAAGCAACGACACCCATTGCTCCCAAGTTAGAGTCCGCTGCATTTACAGCAGCAGATCCCCAATATGCAGCAACTGCGGAACCAGACCCGGCATCTCGGTCGCCGACTGTCCTGCTTCACACGCATGCTCCGCCCATCTCAGCAAGTGGTCCCAGAAGCCCCACTTGTTCAGCAAACCGACTGGCTTCAGGTGAATGTTCAGCCTGAGAAGGAAATGTTGATTGAGGCCAGCCCCCGTCCCCACCTGCTACATCTGACTTATCGCAGAAGGGGCTTGTTGCCGGGGACTCATTCCCCTCGATCAACCAAATCCAAGGTGTCGGGCCAAGCCCAGCCTCCATTGCATCTTGCAGAGTCACAAGAACCACCAGCAACTGCCAATCATCAGCATCAGCAGCAGCAGAATCTTCCTTCTCAACCACATCATCATCATCACAGGCATTCCTCATCATCGTAATCATGATCATTATCATCATGAATCGCAATCATCATCACCATCCCCATCAGCATAATCATCATCATTGTCCTACCCGTCACAACCCTCACTGGTGTCATCCACCATCGTCCACAACAACCGCAAGCTATTCTCATCCTGGCCATGATCGTCATCACTATCAACAGCACCGTTATCATCGGCATCCAGCAACAGCAGCGGCAGCAGCGGCAGAACAAGTGCCGTACCTATTGCTTCAGCATCAATATCCTCAACAGCCTCATCACAATAACCAACATGAACATCGGCATCGTCAACCACAACTATCATCCATTGCACCATCATCATCATGATTAATTCATTACCCTCCTAATCATCCTTATCATCGTCATCCTCGAGATCCAGATCGTCATCGTTATTATCATTGTTAGAGTCCAGAACAAGGGAGTGGACGTTGCATTTCATTAAACGTTCTGACCTGAAACCGATGCGAAGGCTCTCCGTGCATCTCTCCCTCTCCCTCTCAGACCACCCGTGACGACAACAACAGGCTGTGGGGGCAGACTGGGAGAGTGAAAGCAAAAGCGTGCATGTCGGAGGAAGATGATCTAGAGTCAAGTATGTGATCCTGATGCGCGTGCTGATACGGCAACGAAACAAGGACATGACTGACTCTCCAGGCAAGGTTGCCCATCTGCACAAGTGTAGCAGTGTAGCAAGTGCACCCCCCGTCACTTCCTTCACATAAGACCCATGTGCATGGTGTTTACGGTCCAACAAATTGGGCACAACTACCGAGCACAACAACAACAACAGTGACAGGGGGAAGGCACATTGAGAGTATGGGCATGACACTTGTGATCAACCCAAAGATCCCGACCCAAAGTGACCAAGTACAAGTATAGGCACAAGTCACTGGTGTCGGCAGCGACATGAACGGAACAACACCAGTGCATGTCAGTAGGAGACCAGCCCCCGGGACCTGCGCAAAGGCGCACCTCACTCTCTCAAGGTTCAGAGAGAAATGGCTTTGGGGTCAAAGGGATCTCTTTCTTTCACAAGGCATGTGGGCGAACCCCCGAAGGGGAACGCCCGTGGCTGGCGGTGCGCACGGTATTAGAGGCAGCTTTTGCCCCGACACTCCCCAGGATGCATCAACGGAGAAGACTCAAGATGTCTAAACGATGGGATCTCTCTCTCTCTCTCTGTCTCTGCCTCTGTGAAGGAACGCTTGGTCTGCCCTGCTTCTGGCAATGTTTCGGTCTGGGTGAGGAAAGAGTCGGGGGAACCAAAGTCGGAAACAAGCAGGCACGAGTCGGGAAACAAGGCGGCAGGAGTCGGGAACATGCGGCGGAGCAGTCGGGAAGGAGGGGAGGCAGGAGTCGGGAAACTTGTGGGGAAAATGAACGCATGAGCCCCGGTTTTTTTAGACCCCCCAACCCCCCCGCCTTTTTTAGACTAAACTCCCGTTCTCTGAAGCCGCGAAGAAATGCACAAAAACGTATGCGCCAACACACAACAAGTAGAAAGCTAGACAACAACGCCTAAGCGGACTTAACGCGAAGAAAACACAATCAATCGTGAGGGATTTAAAAGGTTTGCAAGTGGGGGGGCAGCCCCCCCCAACCCCCCCCGCTTTTTTTAGACTAAACTCCCCGCTCTCTAAAGCCGCGAAGAATTACTGTTACCATTACTATTATACTATCACTATTACCATTACAATAACCATTACTATTGTTATTGCTATTACTATTGTTACTACTACTACTGCTACTACTACTACTACTACTGCTGCTACCACTATTACTATTACTATTACTACTACTATTACTCATACTCATACTCATACTCATACTCATACTCTTACTCTTACTCTTACTCTTACTCTTATTCTTACTCTTACTCTTACTCTTACTCTTACTCTTACTCTTACTCTTACTATTACTATTACTATTACTATTACTATTACTATTACTATTACTATTACTATTACTATTACTATTACTATTACTATTACTGTTACTGTTACTGTTACTATTACTATTACTATTACTATTACTATTACTATTACTATTACTATTACTATTACTATTACTATTACTATTACTACTACTGTTACTCTGACTATTTCTATTACGATTACTATTACCATCACAGGTATTACTACTACAGGCTTCGAGGGGGGCTTCGAAGCCTTCGACAAAGGCTTCGCCGTTCTCTAAAGCCGCGAAGAAATCCACAAAAGCGTATGCGCCAACACACAACAAGTAGAAGGCTAGACAACAACGCTCAAGCGGGTTTAACGCAAAGAAAACACAATCAATCGTGAAGGATTTAAACGGTTTGCAAATGGGGGGGCTGCGCCCCCCCCAACCCCCCCGCTTTTTTTAGACTAAACTCCCGGCTCTCTAAAGCCGCGAAAAATTTGTATTGTCATTACCATTACTATCACTATTACTAATACTATTACCATTACTATTGTTATTGCTGTTACTATTGCTACTACTGGAACTGCTACTATTACTATTACTATTGCCATCTCTATTTACTATTACGATTACTATCATTATTACGATTATTATTTCTTTGACTATTTCTTCTTTTCCTCTTACTAGTACTAATACTATTACCGGTATTACCACTGCAGGCTTCGAAGGGGGCCTCGCAGGCTTCGAAGGTGAGGACAAAGGCTTCGAAGGAAGCTTCGAAGGCTTCGAAGGTGAGGATGAAGGCTTCGAAGGGTGAGACGAAGGGGACTTCGAAGGGGAGGCTTCGAACCCTTCGAAGCCGAAGGGTGGAAGGGGGGGAAGGAGGGGGGTCCTAGTAGTTGGCCATACGAACGAACCCATATCCCGCCAAACCTTTTAAAGAGAACCGGGCCGCCAAACCGAAAAAAAAAAACTCCACCTGCAGATATGTATGTATGTATATATGTATGCATGTATGTACATATATATATATGTGTATGTATGTAGGTAGGTAGGTATGTATGTATGTATGTATTTTGTCTGTATTCATATTGGTACGCGTTGTGTAGAGATCTGAGCAGGGGGTTTGGAGTCAGGAGTACAAGCTGGTTCGAGTTCACGAGTTGGATTGTAGAGATTTGGAGCCTAGGGTTTGGTTCCGAGCTCCTTAGGACATACGAGTTCATGCAGCAAGCAAGACTTCAACCAGTCTTGGCGCGTTTGCTGGAATGGGCGGAGTACTTGGAGGATCATGGGACTTAGTAAGTAAGGTTATAAGTACCTTAATTGGCGTTATTGAAAGTATAGCTACCTTAATTATAACCCTAGTTACTTTTCCCTGCATGCTTGATTCCTGACTTCCGCCCCGGTTGTTTCCCGACTCTTATCTCTTTGTTTCCTGACTGCTGCCCTCTTGTTTCTCGACTCATGGTTCCTGACAATCGCGCATGGTTCCCGAATTAGTCTACTCCCGTTTCGTCTACTCCCGTTTCGGAGCCAGACCGAAACGGTCTGGCTCTCAACAAAACAGATCCCCATAGCAAGAGAAAGCGTCATGGCCGCTCACTTTCAGACACCAAGGAGCTGTGTCCATGTGACAACTTCGCTAAACTCCTCCAGAGTTCCCCATCCTCCCGGAAGCGCGATGAACGCATCTGCAAGCTCGGCCATCAGGGCTTTCCTGACTCATGGATGCCGGCTTGGAAAGAAGTATCACGCCTCTTTCAAAGAAAGCAGATCTCAAGCCCTTCGGTTGCTCCTCTGATGCATGGACTCCACGACTCTCAAACAAGTGCAACCAGTGTGTGCCACTTCCTTTTCCACCAGATTCCTGGCAAGGGTTGAAACAGGTTTCAGCAGAAAAGCCGATATGGGACTAAAGAAAGGCAGATTCATCAACCCCTGCCTTGGAATGACACCGATAACTTCAGCACCCTGCGCCAATGCTGCATCTGCTAAGGCTCCCATCATGCCTGCTTTACCACCACCGAAGACCACCCCAATACCATGCCGTGCCAAGGCTGTTCCCAGGTCAGCAGCGCTCTGCAGATACCTGAAGAGCCCGGAAGCAGCAAAGCTTAGTGCCTCAATCTACTGCCTTCCCATCTTCTGCAATGAGGGTACAGTAGCAGACCAAGGCTTCAACCCCTAGCCGTCTCAGCAAGGTGCTCTCTATCCACCTGCGCGCTGCTGCCGCCATACACACAGATCCGACGAAAGCTGCGCTTGTCCTCAACATTGCAACAAGCACGCCATCAGTGTACCGTGAGAAAACAAAGGGAAATGTGACGGTTAGGTTCCTCTTTGGATACTCGGCAATGCGGGCCAAGCCTCTGCCATTTGCCTGATCCCGGAGCTGCTGCTTGGGCCAGATGCACTCGGGAATCAACAGTTGCTCTTGGTGTTGAACCATGGGGGCTCGCAGACCGAGACACAGCACAAATCCTTCACTCCTGTGTGGGCTTCGTATCCAAAGCCGGCGTGTCAGACGGGCGTCGCCTCAGAACTCCAGGACAAGCAAGGCTGACACCGAGCGCCGCCAAGGAAAGTCAAGAATGTCAGCAGACGGGCCACACCATGTGGAAGACAGGCCTCAGGAAGCACAGCAAACTTCACGCACAGCTGAAGACATAACCTGTCATCATAAACAAGCCGTGCATCACATACCTTGAGGACCCCACACCACTGGCACGGGCCATCGCTGCGATGGCGTAGGGCTGCCTATCCTCACCAATGATGGTGCCTGCACCGGATGCTCATCGACAGAACTGGCTTCCTGTTTGTGAAGTGCAGGACTGCGACAGCCTGCACTGGAGCTGGCATAGTCATGGGCGAAGGCGCGGGTGACACCGTTCGAGGATACATCTTCCTCTGGCAGACTTCCGTCTCTCAATCTTCCAAGCATGCAAGTCAACAAGACAAGGTCGAAGCTGCTGTCGGACAGTCGGGTAGTCCTGATCTGCCCGTCATCGCTGTGCACAGGCATGGCCTTCACGATGAACCACCCACGGCCCATCATCAAGCACAAACCGGGTAAATGAACGCTCGAGAAGACCTTGATGTGCTGATCCACAGGCAGAAGCGGAGGTCGCAGAACTGCAGCTCCAGGAAAGACAATGCCCCTGCAGACGTTGAAATGAAACTCTCGCATGAAAACCAAACAACGCGAACCATTCGACACATCGAAGGTAAGATCCTTCTATGCAGTATAGGATGGTGTCACAACTCTGGTGTCCTGGATGATCGCACTGCGAGTGGAGAACCTTGCCTGGCTTCAAGAGCCGATTCAGAGGCAGCAAAGATGATCGTGTCTGTCACGATGCACATGAGTACAACATGTAATTATTGAAATTCGCAGGACAGCTTGCCCTTGCCAACGGGGCTGGCTAGCTAACAGGATATCATTGACCAGAGTTTTCGAACAGCCGCTTCAAGTTTCAAAACCACAACCTGCAGTGATCGCATCTCCTATTATGTACACGCCGTGACCGTTCAACTCGAACAGAGGGCCTGGATGGCGAAAACGACCTTGGAGCCGGTTGGCCACCTGAGCACACTGATGGCTGCCACTTGACTTGATTTGAGCGAGCTGCGTTCGAACCACGCCGCCGGTCTCGCCTGGAATTGCCCTCACATGTATAGGTGACACCCACCGCATTGGAACCGGCGATATAGCTCGACCTCACGTAAAACACATGTCTGCACACGAAAAAACAACTGAACCCTGAGCTTCACACGCTCGAGCTGGTATCCAGATGGCGGCAAGCCTGCGCAGCTGAATTCAAAATACCACCCAGTTCCAAGCTTCATCCTCCGAATTCCTCCGATCAGCCTCCACGAAGTGTTGAAACTGAACGGGCATACTTGGCAACCTTGGCCAGAGAAGTCTTTCACAGCAGAATGACAACAGCTTCTCACCGAGCATGCCGCAGGAGCAGGCTTCATCACGAAAGGCGTCGCCGGAACAGCAAATCTTGGTGCACACAACAACAGAGGACTGTGCCAATCTGAGGGAGAATTGTTCGACATCCCACATACATGCATCAAACGCAGTCTGTGGCAAAGCAAATCCTGCCAACTCCACAACCTTCATGTGTCCTGTTGCGCATTTGAAACAACTACTTGCGGACCGGATCGTGCTGGACAAACTCAATCATGCAACACACTGCTGTCAACGCGTGGGTTCTGTTAGCCCACAATGTACATCTACGATGCTCGCACCAAGACGAACCACAGCGAACTGTCAGTGTTGCGCAGTAAGTCTGAGTTACCCGGCAGAGCTGGCCGGCCGATCTCGCCGTTGGCCTCACAACTACACAGTAGAAGTTTTCCGCGCTTGGGGTTTGCGACAGTCAAACTGACGGCCGGGCTGGTGCCATTTGAGCTGCTGACATGGCTTCAAGCTGCTTTCCGTGGCGAACCACCCATGCAAGTTTATGTTCTTTGGTCGTGCAACAAAATCGAAGCTGTCGTCAATGCACACCATCCGGCTTTACGCTTTCAACTCAATTTGTGTTCCGTCTGGAGATGCAAGGCACCAGCAATCCAACTACTTATTAGCACTTTTGAGTCAACTGTTCCTTCGTTGCCCTGATCCCGCTGTGAACCTTTCACAAAGAACGGAAATGTACGTGCCACCCGGCGTAGTAACGCTTGAAGCCACCGGACCGTACCTGCATCATATCGATGCCGAAGCAGCAACACACGTTGATACAAGGGTTTTGCACAAGCAATATGCTGACAAGTTGAGCAATTGATGCCCCTCAGTTGGGGAACAAGCCTGATAAATCTGGCTTGATTGAAGTTGTGAAGCTCTCAGGTATTCAATTTTCAAGCCTAAGTACGAAATCGAGAGCAACACAAACATGAAACAGGACACCAGATGTACTTGGTTTCAAATATGATGCCAAATTTATATCCTGCTCGTGCGCTGCGTCCTCGCCACTCCCGCCGTTCCTACCCAGCAAACTTCATTTAAAATAGCACATGTTTTCGTACATTGGGCACTGTTCACACGATCTACAACCCCTTGGCAAAGTTCCACGTATGTTGAATATTTGGAACGGTGCCTGCAAGCGAAATATTTTGACTCGCCGGTTTGCGCAACATAGGTTGTGCACGTCGTTGATCACACGTGCAAGCTTTGAATAATCCCGTTGATTATCCCAACACCAGACTGTCGTTGGGCTCACATTAGAGTAGTAGACAAGCTGACAAAGTTGCAGATGGTATACCCGGCCGGGCATTGAACACAAGATTCTGATTCGAGCTGTTTATGCGTGGCTGCATTTTCGGGTGTAAGGGCAGCATTGAGCTCCAGATTTGGTGAAACCAGGGCCGAATGCATTTAGCAGGCCTGGGACAATGCATTTGGGCTGGGTCGGAGGCTTCCATAGTCGTCTACGTAGTGTGGTGCCGGAGACAGAACCAATGTGCGACTACATGCTACGAGGACTGTATGACCACACACTCGCTGCAGAGCCGAAGAGAAGCACGTTATGATTCCAGAGTGTGGGTCTGTCCGGGGTGAGCAGAAGAACATATGCTTGTGGTGGGTCATCGAGGGGAAGTTGTCGGTAAGTTCCATCATGATCGTGTCCCCCGACTGACAAGGCTCGTGATCGGTGATCTTCGAGGAAGGCTAAACCGAGAGACGCGAAGTGATCCGGAGTGTGATGGAAAAGCTGGTCGTGCATGGCATTGTGACCACTGCGGCGCCAATCCTCACCTCTCCGAATCTTGGTGTTACCATCGCTGCCGGGTCATCGTGAGGCAGAGGTCAGAGCTTGTGTCGGGACTAGGGGTTTTTGGTTCCAGGGGTTCTGGGTTTAGCACTGCGGTTTAGGGCTTCTGGTTTCAAAGGGTTTTGCGTTTAGTGCTGCCGGGTTTCAAAGTTTCCGGGCTCAGAGCTTCTGGGTTTAGGGGACTACACTTCCATGCGCAGCAAAAGTGTTAACTTCACCTCGCGTTCGAACACTGGACCACGCAAATCCCTGTGAAGGGTTGCAAATTTCACCTCAATGCACATCAAAAGTAGTAACTTTACCTCGCGTTTGGGCGCTCAACCACGCCAATCCACGCAAAGGGTTGCGCGTCGATCGCAAAATGTGTAACTTTACCTCGCGTTTGAACACTCGACCACGCCAATCCCTGTGAAGGGTTGCACGGGGCACCTAAAATGTGTAACTTTACCTAGCGTTTGCGCGCTCGACCAGGCCAATCCATGCAAATGGTTGCGCGGGAACCCTAAAATGTGTAACTTTACCTACCGTTTGGGCGCTCGACCAAGCCAATCCCTATGAAAGATTGCGCGGCTCGCCTAAAATGTGTAACTTTCCCAGCGTTTGGGCGCTCGACAAGGCCAATCCTTGTGAAGGGTTGCACGCGGCGCCTAAAATGTGTAACTTTACCCAGCGTTTGGGCGCTCGACCAAGCCAATCCCTGTGAAGGGTTGCAAGGGGCGCCTAAAATATGTAACTTTACTAAGCGTTTGGGCGCTCGACCGGGCCAATCCCTGTGAAAGGTTGCACGCGACGCCTAAAATGTGTAACTTTACCTAGCGTTTGGGCGCTCGACCAGGCCAATCCCTGTGAAGGGTTGCGTTCCCGATCGATGACGACGGTGCCACCCTGGCTTTAGAAGAGAGATTATATACCGAGATGTGGATAAGTAGGATAGAGTCCGAAGCACAGAGTCATAGGGTCACAGAGTCATAGTGTCATAGAGTCATAGAGTCATAGTGTCATAGAGGCATAGAGTCAAGTGTCATAGTGTCATAGAGTCAAAGAGTCAAGTACATAGAGTCATAGAGTCACAGAGTCATAATGTCATAGAGTCATAGAGCCATAGAGACATAGAGTCAAGTGTCATAGTGTCATAGAGTCAAGTACATAGAGTTATAGAGTCACAGAGTCATAGTGTCATAGAGTCATAGAGTCAGAATCCTGGTAAGTCATCTATGTACTCGACTCTATGTACTTCACTCGATGCATATCATCTATGAACTCGATTCTATGTCTGTCATCTATGTTCTCTCACCGGCTCCGCACGGAAGAACCCTTCGATGCTTTTGGGAATTTCGAACTTCCACTCGAAGGAAAAAACAAACAAAACGCAATCACGAACACAAAAAAAGATGCCACACGAAATCGCTTTATGGTGTTTTTGCCAAACAAAAATGAAACGAGGAAAAAGAAGAATCAATGAAGAGCAAAACGCAATCACAAACAAAAAAAAGTGAGCCACACGAAACAAAACCAAAACAAAAAAAACACAAACTCAAACAAAACACAATCACGAACACAAAAAAAGAACAGACCACTTTTCGTGGTTTTGCAAACAAAACAAACGCAATCACACACAGGAACAAAGAACAACAGAAATGAGAAAGAAGAACAATTGCAAGCACAAAGAAGAAGAAAAGAAGTCAAAAATGAAATAAAAAGCAATTACAAATTTTTCAATTTTTTGAAGAATTAATTTTAAAATTCAATTGGCTGCGGTACTGCGGGCCGCGGAAGTTCAAACCTGAATGTCCAATTTGCACGATTGAAGACCTGCAGGCAGCATGCCGTTGACAGCAGCTTGCAATCCATGGTAAATTGGCAGAGACTTTGATTCCAAGATGTAGGAGGTCCTTCCACGCGAGACCGGAATTTGAAGGGCTGTACGGACTCCTTGCGTCAGGCTCTGGACCCACACGAGAAAGCCCTCCTGGGCAAGGGGTGCACATGAGCAGTGTGCCAATTCTACCTGTTTGAATTGAGCTCGTCCAACTGTCGAGTATGCAGCCTTCCTGGGCCCAACCTTCTTATGGCCAAAACTTTCCCTCCCAATGATCGATGTGTCGGGCCGGCCTTCGTGCTGGTTATGGGAGTAGAGGAGGCCCCACTTGCGCAGCTTGATCGGCTCCGGTCGCTGCCTACACTCTCGGAGGTCTTGTGGGGCTGGAGGGGTGTCCCACCCTGGTGGGCGGTCTCTGGCCTGGGGTTAATGGGAGCTCCGGGTTTCTGCGTCGTGGCCCCGGAGCACTTTCCAGGAACCGGAGCGCGGCAGGTCCTCCCTTTTCGCCAAATGCGGCCTTGTTGGACGCGCCACATGAGGACGTGGGCGCGTTGGCGAATTTGGACTCTTCTGCCGCTTGACGTTCAGCAGGCTGAGGCTTCAACTCCGTCCCCCGCGGGGGAAACCATGATGACGTTACAAGTCCCTGACAGGGATCTCATGGCCCTGTTCTACAGGGCTGTCAAAGGCTTCGACCTTGCCAATGCTAATGCAGATGAAAGTGCAGGCCCGGTCACTCCCGTGGCTGATGACGTGCGAGTTCAATGCTCCGGTGCGAGCATCTTCACGGCGCCGGCCCGTAATGATGCGTGGCAAATTGTCTGCTCCCAGCAATGTTACGGCCCTACTGGATGCCTGGCGGAATCCTTTGCCAAACGAGCTTTTTTTTGGCTTGACGGGCCTCGTCGACTACGGCTGTAGCACTCGGTCCCTACAAACAAGCGAAACTAAAACAAACAACAAACTACAACAAAGCGGTGAAACAGCAAAGCGAAGCTCTACAAAGGGCTGCGGCGCACAGGCCTTGCCGGTGTTAGCCGTTCAGCACCAAACTACGGAGCCTCAGCGACCGGTCAGGAGCAACAAAGAGCCGTCGCTCAGAGCTGCCCAAAACAACAGGTGGAGCCAAGACCAGGCTCCGGTTGCCGTTCTAGTCTCGCCAGACAACGGACAACCCCTGTGTTTTGTTCCGTCACGATCGTGCACACCAAAATCCAAAAGTCCATGGCCCACTGCAGTGTGAGCGGCTTTGGAGGAGGAGTGCGAAGACCAGTGCCGCAGGCAAGTAGCCCGCTCAAGCAACCGTCATCATGTCTCTAGGCGTGCCAAGCACAAGACGGCGCTCAGATGTAACACTGGCAACAAGTGTGGGCTACGCCCACACGGGCAACCTGCCGGAGTCCTACCAGTGGCAAGTTGTGCGACCACGACACTCTGGTGCACCTGGACGCCGCCGCCAGCAGAAGCAAATCAATGTCGCAAGCCGTGAGTTGGAACACTGGGTCAGCCGCTAAGGCAGGCAGAAATCGCCAAGATGGACATTGACGTGCAGGTCACACGCTTCCACAGCATCGCCGCACGGTTGTGGCGGCTATGGTAATGGAAAGCATTCAGGGAATAAACCGATGGGCAGGTGAAGGGCGAGCGGCGTAAGCCGGCAGGCGGCGAAGCTTTGGAGCACACACCCTCCCGACTCGAACGTGCACACCATAGTCCAGGTCCGAGCACCAGGTGGTGGCGCACCATCCAGGTGTCGAGAGTATGAGTGGCAATGAGGAAAAAGAGTCAACGACGTATGTCGTCAGTCGCAACGGCTTCCACAGGGGGAGGAAAAGCGATCACAGACAGTGATGAACCGCGTGATCCCGTTTGTTCCCTCACAACTAGGGTGCCCAAGCCAGAATTCTAAAGCCCACAGACAAGCGTGGCGGGCATCCAACCATCGGATGAACATCTAATCAGAAGCTGGACACTTTGGTTGCTTTAGCTCTGATCCCTAAACCTCTAAAGCCTCTCAACTCTGCACTCTTAAACCTCCAAACTCTGAACTCTAAACTCTCAAACCCCTAAACTCCACACCCTAAACTCTTAAACCCCTAAACTCTAAACTAAAACTCTTAAACCCCCAAGTTCCGAAACTCTAAACGTCCTAAAGCTCGTGTCCGAGTTCTTCCCGATGTGTTTCGCAGTTGCCGAGGTAAGTGCCCTTGCAAACACTTTCCGTGTGGAATCATCATATTCAGGTCTCTGCAACGCTGAAGCACCGGGGCCAAGCCTGCAGCCAGCTCAGCACCTCGTCCAACGAAGTGACCTGCACGATGTTCTGGAAACTGTTGGCGACGTGTGTCGTCGGTCACATCCGGCTGACAGACTGACTGTCAACCAGCAGGGCAGATCGAAGGATATACAAGACAATTCGAGGCCAGATCTAAGGCCTCCTTGCCTGCGAAACTCCTCTGCCGCTGCTTTCCAGTCTTCGTGCGCCCAGAATGTCCCAGTCAGGAACGCTCGCCTCCCGGCAGCTTTCTGGGAACCAACCAGTGAGAAGGATCATCGCTTTCGAGTCAAATCCGTCGAAACGCTCCCAGCTGCAACCAGACTGGTTGGCAGGCCAGACACGTTCTATAAAACTCCTCTCTTTGACAAGGGGATGGACCGAAAAAAAAAAATGTGGCTTGGAAAAAAACAATTCGGAGCGAACAAAAAAACAACACCAAAGACTTCCTGGCATGGACGATGCGCGGCGCCGCCACTCAGCTTGCTGCCGTCGCGAGTCGGAGTAACGCTGGCGAGCAAGAGTAGAGCAGCTGCAGGGTCATCTGCCAGTGCCTTTGTGAGATAGAGCAGCAACTGCACTGGTAATAGCACACCGCAGTGAAGCAGAGTTCTTTCTTGGTTCGAGTCGAGGCTTGCGCCGTCCTCGCTTGGAAGCCAAGGACATTTGCACCAACTGCCGTTCCGAACCGGGAACTTCCGTCCTTCCATGCACAGTGGAGCGACTCTTTAGCCTAGCAAGCTCCAGGCACAGAAGCAAGGCGGCACAATGCACGCAAAAAAGAGAGAAATCTTTCTTCGACTTAGGATGCCTTAGTTGACCCAGAAACGCTCATGCATCGAAGTGCGCGAAGCACCACGGTAGCCTGGGCCCCACAGTTTGTGGAGGAGTAGCACCGAAGTGCAAATCAAATGCGAGGTGCCACTAACTCTGGTGGGCCTCAAATCGCCATTGCAGACTGGCTGATGGCGCGTTTCGAGAATGGACTTTTTCCAGCCAGACGCAGCGAGTTCGATCCGCGAATGTTCACGCACCGGAAGCGTGTCGGAGCACTTTTTCGGCGCGAGGATTTGTCCGATACCGACAGCTCTGAGATCTATCTGCGCGGTTTGAGGTCGGCAAGTCCAGAGATTTCACAAGAACATATGTAGAAGCCACATCACGAGAGAGAAGGCTGTGTTTGTCGACCCAGCGAAATGTCTGCAAGTGGAAAGAGCAGCTACTGAGTCTGCCAGCAAGATATATGCGCCATGCTCGCCGGAGTTGAGCGGCGGTCAAAGTCGCTTCCGGGCTGGCGGCGCTTTACTGGAGACACAGCATGGCATGCGCAAGCTGAATTACAGGCAGAGAGAAAAGGAGGCTGGTGTAATGGCCAGACAGTTTGCAGCACTTCCACTCTTGTGCCGTCTTTGGCCTGCACTTCTGTGCCTCTCTGCCGGCTGACTTCTGGCTGTGTGCTGCCTTTGGTGCACTTGCCGCAATTCTTTCCCAACATGTGCTTGGCGTGCACTCCTGTGCCGTCTTAGTAGGAGTAGTAGTGTAGTAGTAGAAGTAGTAGTAGTAGGAGTAGTAGTAGCAGTAGTAGAAGTAGTAGTAGTAGTAGTAGTAGCAGTAGTAGTTGTAGTAGTAGTTGTGGTAGTAGTAGTAGTAGTCGTAGTAGTAGCAGTAGTAGTAGTAGTAGTAGCAGTAGTAGTAGTAGTTGTAGTAGTAGTAGTAGTAGTAGAAATAATTGTTGTCGTAGCAGTAAAAGTAGCAGCAGTAGCAGTCGCAGCAGTTGCAGTAAGTGGTACTGCAGGTTTTTTGCGCGGCATAAGAGCAAGGAGTTTGCTATTCAAAACGAAGCGGGAGGTTACGGGGTAGGGGGTGCAGCCCCGCCCATTTGCAAATTTTTCCAACATAAAGTATTGTTACATTGTTGGGCTTTGGCCTTCAGAAGTGTTTTCATTCATGTATGATTATCTTGTGTTTTCATTTTTGAACAACCCTAAACGTCTTCGTGTGGCTTTCGCTGCTATTATTCGCATTATTCGCTTCTTCGCGACACAAGCAAAAAGTTTGCAGTCCAAAACAAGGGGGGGTTGGGAGGGGCGGAGCCCATTGCAAACCTTTCCAGCATAAGGTATTTTTCATTATCTTTTGTGTCTTTTAAGCTTTCAAAGGACTTCTCATTCATGTATGATTATCTTTTGTTTTCACCTTTAACACCCCTTATCGTTTTTGTGTGGCTGTCGCTTTTATATGTCATGGAACGGATGTTGTTATTCGCACTGTTCGCTTCTTCGCTGCAGCAGAGCAAGGAGTTTGCAGTCTAAAAAAAAGCGGGGGGGTTGGGGGGGCGCAGCCCCCCCCATGTGCAAACCTTTCCAACATAGGGTTTTTTGCTTTATCCCTAAGATGCCTGGCTTATGCACGTTTCATTTAGGATTGTTTTTTATTTTTAACTTCTAAGCGTTTTCGTACTACTAGTAGCAGTAAGAGTAGTACTAGTTATTGTAGTCATTGTAGTACTCGTTGTGGCAGTCGTGGTAATTGCAGCCGTTCGCCCCCCCATTTGCAAACCTTTCCACAATTCCCAATTTTTTGTGCCCAAACAGAGCTTTTGTTTTTCTTCGCTTTACACCAGTAAATACGTCTGGCTTTCGCCTTCACAAAACTTTTCCTGTCTGCTGACGCTGCTGTGCCGCGTGCACACAGCTGTGCCGCTGCATCTGAACGCAGGCATCCACGCAGCGCGCCTCTGGCGAGCATAGTGTCGCTGCCGCCGTTGGCGTGCATGGGCTGTGCTGCTGCATCTTTGGCGCGCATGCTGCCGTGCTGCAGCCATGCCCATCTTCGGCGTGCATGCAACGTGCCTTTGGCGTGCGCACAGCTGTGCCGCTGCTACGTGTGTGCGGCTGTTTTGTTTGGCGTGCACGCAGTGCGTCGCCTCTGCGCGGAAAGGCTGCGCAGGTGCATCTGTGGCGTGCCTGCTGTGCCGTTCGGCGTGCACAACTGTGAATTCCAGGCGTGCATGCTGCTGTGCACTTGGTGAGGACACTAAATCTCAGTGAAAATAACGCCCTCCTGCCAACCAGCAGGAACTGGCCACGGGAGCCAGCTTTAGGTGTGACTTCCCGAATAGTGAGATTTGCAGTCCTAGGCTGTTCGAGCAAACAGCGTAGGTGCCGTGCGTGCCGCCTGCAGCCGCACTTTGCGCTTTTGCTTATGCACACCAGCACTTTTTTGCAAGTTTCGGACGCGCAAAGCATTGCTTCATAATTGTATGCATGCCACAAAGAGCATGCCACACAGTTTTTCGCATAATGACTTAGTCTTTCCAACATTTCTGTGCGATGATGGCCGCATGTTCTTAGTCTGGCAAGACAGAAATAACATGTGCTCTTTTGCGCACATGCTCGGAAGCAAGAAAATGTTTTGTCAACAATCCAATGTGTTGCATGTAAATTATGCCTGTACGCTGCTGTGACTGTGAGTGCTTCTTCCAAAGTTTGTGGTTTGCTTGCTGTTCGAGACAGGCCATCCAAGTGCTTCTGCTTTCGATGTAGCAATGTAGCAACCCTCCCCTCCACTCTTTCCAGGCCGGATGCCGTTACTTCACCTTGAAATTGCACAGATGTCAGACGTTCAGCGACGCTGCTCTTACGTGGCAGGCTTCTGGAAGCGATAGCTTTCTTTTGAAGTCAGCATGTTGAGTCAGCTTTGATTGCTTTTGTGGTTCGACTGCAAGGTCAGCGAGCTCTTCGACATGCCCGACATCTTCTCGAGGATCTAGAGACACGCGTCTTGCATCTGCGAAGTGCGTTGATTCGGTCTCAAGCAGCTGCGCACGTGCTGCAAAACCTATCCATTCTACCTTTTTTCCGCCGTGGACACCATGGAGAAATGGCTCTGCGCGTTGCTTCCTGCCAGATAATGAAGGTATTACTCATGTCTTGGCTGTCGTTGCAGTCACACCGTCACACCCATGATCCACTAAGGCTGGTTTTCTTGTTCCAACTATTGGCGCTACAACTACAACAGCTCCGTTCGTGCAGGTTTTGGAGCTCAGCCCGTGCCAGGAGTGCTTGCGTGTGGCTCTGCCCGAACCGCAGCAACCAGAGTTGGACCCCCCCAGCATTCTTCGCCTGTGGCATGAGGCCTGTGCAGTATTTCTGCTTCCGAAAGCTCTTGGCTTCCGTGCAAGAAGTCATTCTGCGAGTAGGTGACGACACAGCGCAGCTTCCTTCGAGCTCTGACTCTGGTGCAGATCCAGCTGACTGAAAGCATTCGTGCTTCGGAGAATTTGGAGGGCTTCCTGCTTTGGGAACTAGGGTGTCTTTGAGTCTTTGATTCTTGCTGGATGTACGTACTAGCTTGTTCATCTAGTTTGTCATGCTCCGATTATGACTGCTAGTTCCTACCACAGTGGAGCCTTAGCAGAATAGCTTGAGACACGTCTGTCTACAGCGCCGGCGAAAACTTGTTGCGTGTGCGTCTCATGCTTGCTTCTTGTGGCCTCCGAGCTTCCGTCACACGCATCACTATTAGAGCGCTCTGGCTTCTGTATCCTTCGGTTGGAGGCCTTCCACGTGCCAGCATCAATTTCCGCTTTCGCTATTTCGCTGCGTCCATGTCGCTTCTCGCTCGGCCGCTGCGATTGGGTCCCGCGCAGCAGTGCGTGGCTCCAGGCTTTGTGGTCGCAGTGGCTGACGCCGTTCTATGGGCTTCCTCAACGTCCTGGAAGACCCGCTCAACAGTTCGGCGCGGTGATGTGTTCTTGGCCAGCAGCTTCGTGAAACAGGTTGGTGCGTGGAGCATGTTGCCTGTGTGCGGAGGCGGTGCTGTTGAAACACTGTTTTTTCGCGCGGCCACGGCGGAGGATGTACGGCTTGGGCCTCGTTGGATCTTGATCAGCCCTTTCGCCGACAAGCGTCGATAGCATCTTCCATGCCACGTCGCTTGCCTCTTGTGCCCTCACCGACCGCAAGCTTCTCGCTCGCGCCGTCCTTCTGCTCCAGCAACTCCAGTGGCAAACTCTGCACACACACTGACTCGCGTGTCATGTCGCCCCCTGGCAGCCCTATGCGCACTGCCTCGGTTGTCACTAACCCAGATTCGGTTCTGTTGTACGTGCCGATGCTCGCTGCTTTGACGGAAAGCTACTTTAACCTGTCCCGCAAGGACCGCAACCGCCTTATGCATGCTTTGGTTGGTAACACGCCCAGGTCTGCTGCGTCCTCTGACAGGTGTGTTGGATTCTCCAATCCTTTGGCCACCAGTTGTTACCTGGGGTCTTCGTTGCAGTTGCTGCTTGCTGTTCCCTCGATCACAGAGTCCGTCGCGTCGGTGACGTCTCTGTGCACTGACGCCGCCTGTCCTGTCTGCTTGCTGTGCAAGACGTGCTTGAGTGTACGTTCTTCGGCTCAATCTTCTGTGTCCTTAGCAACTTGGGAGCCCTGGGTTGCCGCTATAGGCCGCAATTTTGCAGAGTATCAAGACGCAGCCG
Source organism: Symbiodinium sp. CCMP2592 (assembly GCA_905221615.1). NCBI lineage: Eukaryota > Dinophyceae > Suessiales > Symbiodiniaceae > Symbiodinium > Symbiodinium sp. CCMP2592. The sequence continues at coordinate 327,416 of CAJNDT010005895.1, read as the reverse complement.
AGATACTGCGTGCTTTGCTTCTTGGCATGTCTGTCGCTGCAGCACATCTTGACCTTGACTTTGCCCGGATTTTCCACATGGAGATCCTCGAAGAAATTGCCTACACATGCCCTGATGGCTGTCCTCCGCCTGCAGCACGCCAAAGCCTGCTGCAGGAGTGCATGCTGCCTGTCTCCGTGCCTGCTTGCGCAGAAGTTTCTTTGGACATGCTACTGGCGCAGTTCTTTGAGCAAGCAGAGATCGTGCACCCAGAAGGCGACTCGCCACCAAAGTGCACATGCCACCAATTACTGACTCGAAGTCTGCGTCGTCGCCTTGCCACGTTGTCGGACTACGTTCTCCTGGACATCAAGCGCCAGGAAGGTGGACGACCCGCAGTGTTTCGTCGCTTCGAGCACATTGTTTTGTCGGGCACGGCATTGACTTTGGTTGGGGCTGTGACGCGGCACGGGCAGCACTTCATGACGCATGTTCGGCGTGGTGATTTAGATGCAGCGGTAACTAGACGGTATACCATATGGCCGTCATTTCAGCCGTTTCAGCTCGTGCCGCAAAAGCTTGAGTAAAGGTTGAGCGTGTAAGATACAACCAGTACCCCACATTGTCATCATTTCAGCCATTGCAGCTCGCATCGCAAGAGCCTGAAGGTGTAAGACACAACTATCCAAGGGTAAAAGGAGGACCCTTGAATAAGGACCCCTAGAGATATCACCTTAATACAGCTATTTTATACCCAGTATATAGCCCGTTAAAGCATCAAGGGTCCCTCCTTTTCCTCCTGGAAACTAGTTCACCAAAATCAGCTCTTATATCGCAAAATCTTAGATGTGTAAAGTGTAAAATACAACCAATATGGACGATGCCCCTCCGGTCTCTGTGACAACTGCCCCCTGGTCTGGAGAGCGGAAGAGGGCAAGGTTGTTGGAACAACATGAGCCGATGGCATGGACTCGTCTTATCTCTCGTGGCATCACACCTTGCAGTATGTATGTTCAGATGAGAAGCGAGTTTTCAGGTGCCCTGACGGCCGAATACGCGGCCAGAGCTGTTGCAAGTGAGTACAACAATCGTGTTGGTAAGCCTGCTGCCATCATACTGGATCTGCTTTCGTCAGCAGATTGGGACAAGCAGTGTCAGAGAGTAGCCGCCAACAACTTTCCCAACCGCTGTCGCTTCAAGGACAGTTTCTCTTGCATGCGCCTTTGTTGTGATGGGAGCTGCTGGGAAGTTGCAACGCAACTTTCCTCCTAGGCAAACCCTAAACTTCAAAATTTACCCTGAACGATCCCTAAGCCCCGTCAAGGGTGTACCTAGACGGCAGGACATCATGGATCTTGTGCCGGATGAAGCTCGGGATATCCTGGAGACGGACAGCGTTGAGGAGACCGTGCCTAGGCGCCGAAACTAAGGTGTCGTTCGGTGTGGTGGATCTTGGACCTTCTGTGTGTGGTTTTGAGTTTTCGCTGCGAAGCCATGTCCCACGATGCAAAGTGCAGATCGTAGGATTTGTATGCGGTGGTGGGGGGGGGGAGCGAGCTGAGCTGAGCAGAGCCTTCATCATGCTAAGCTTTGGATTAGAACCAAGGTTGAGTTAGATCGACGGCTCATATTGGATGTGCTTGTGAAGATCAAGCGCGCCAAGGTGGAATCCCCATGTTACGCGGAGACTGTGAGTGATCCAGGGTCCGAGTTCAGAGACAGTGATGACCTAGATCATCCTGAAACGCCTTCGTCGTCGGGAAGCAGCAGCCGTAGCGACAGTAGCTCCACCACCCCCGACAAGAGTAGCAGCGATGGCGCAAGCGTGGCCAAGACAGTTTATGATGATGTAGTGTGCCGTGCTCGTGCCGGGGATGATGACTTGTCTGACATCGAGATCCCACGCCTCGCAGCTGTATTCGTGCCGTTCCTGTTCAACACAGGCCGCTCTTCTCTATACACGATTGGTGGCTGGCCTGCCGGCCGCACCTTTGTAGATGGAGAGTATCCGAAGTTTCGGGACCGAGCAGCCTGATCAGTTGTGTCTGCTTGTAGCAGTCATGCGTGCCGCTTGCATACATGTACATCCCTCCAGGAGTTTTTGCTTTCAGAGGAGCCGTTCCAACAGTTTCGACAGTTTCGGGTCACCCGCCCGCCGCTCCCTGAGCCCGGTCTGCTTTGCTGCTTGTGTCCCAGGTTGCTTGAGTTCGGGATGCAGTCAAAAACAAAGTTTCCCGCGGTCTATAGAGTTTAGGATTTAGGGGTTTAGGGTCTGTATAAGCGTCTAGGGTGTAAGGGTTTAGCATGTAGAGTCAAGGGGTTACGGCAAGGGTGCAAAAGAATTAGGATGTAGGGTTTAGGGGTTAGGGTCGGGTTTTGCGTTTAGGGGCGTAGGGTCTATAGGGTCTAGGGTGTAAGGGTTTAGGATGTGGAGTTTAGGATTCATGCGTCGTTGACCAGGTTTCATGTTTGACGCCAGGACGGGGGGTGTGCGCAGGAGATTATCGGACATTCCTAAACCTTGGTTCGTAGGACAAATTATCCTAAGGCTTTCTTGTACTAAAGCCTAAACCCGCAGCCCGAATCCTGAACGCCGAGCGAAGCCGCAAAGCCTTCAAACAACCACTGCTACCCCACAGCTGAGGCAAAATGCACCCCAAATACTTCCAGTTGTTCTCGTCAGGGTTGGGTTGCGGTTCCATAGCACAGTTTCCTGACCCGGTCCAGTGGCTGGTAGGATCAAGGTTCCTGTTGCCATTGCTCTGCCGAGGAGAGCCGGAAGTGCCGAGAGAAGTGCCGAGAGAAGTGCCGATGAGAAGTGCCGATGGGAAGTGCCGATAACCCAAGAAGTGCCGAAGAAGTGCCGATAGAGGTTTTAGAGTCTTCCAAGAAGTGCCGAAGAAGTGCCGATGAATTTCGGCACTTCTTCGGCACTTCTCATCGGCACTTCTCTCGGCACTTCTCTCGGCACTTCTCTCGGCACTTCGGCCCAAACTATCCTGCTCATGCTCCTGATGCTCGTATGGTCGTGCCGAAAAGTTCTGTGCCAGGGTCGCTTCTGAGGGCTTGTGAGGTGTCTTGTGTGCATCTTAGAAGGGCCCTCATCCCATTACAGCCGAATCAAACCCAGGATGCCCGCCAACGTTCGTTCAATGTGACAACACTTTTAAAGTTCCCCGGTGACCGTACATTGGTGCCCCGGTGACCGCCCCAATTTTCCCAGGCCCCAAAACCGGCTGATGCTCATGATGCTTTGCGCCTGGGGCCGGCAGGACCCGGCTGATGCTCATGATGCTCGCTTCTGGTGGGGGCGGGTTTTGCATGCTTGGATGCCGTGAATTGCTCTTGCCCCAATATGGGCGCTTAGGCTAAGCACCCATTTTGGCACGGGGGCAATTAGAAACGGCGATAGTGGTTGTACTTCGTGAAACGTACGTAGTTTTCTTTCTGAACCAACAACAATGAAATAATTTTAAGTTTTACGGTTTTCATGTCTTCGACTTTTATGAATTCCTGTTTTCGTTTCCACACACGTCTTGAAAGCAGAAGATTATTGCGACACATGTGCAGCATTGTGCTTCAAGCTGATCCTAGGTTTGTTTGGATCAACATGTTGGGTGCTTGTTTGGTTGCCCAACAGTTGTGTGCTGGCTAAGGTGCTCGCTGGAGGAAAGATTGCAGCAAAGCGGTTTGATGAATGACAAGTTCAAGTTGAACACCTTCGATCACTGCTTGGAACATGGGAAGCTCTGTGAGCGTCTTTTCCCTCCAAGGGCGCCAGGTGATACAGCACTTCGAGTATTGGCTGCGGGCAGCCCGTGTGTGGACACTCGATTGAGCTGCGTATAGATGAGTCGGGTTGCATGCGTGATTGAATGCAGCGAAAACTTAATGCTCTAATGTAGACAACAGACCGCTTGCAAGGACTACTCTTGTGCTGGCAAGAGAGCGAAGCTGACGGGGCGCACAGCCAAATACTTGATGGTATGTTTGAAAGCCGTTCGGCAGTCGGAGGTCGATGTTTTGGTTCATGAGAACGTGCCGGCCTTCCCGCAACATATCTTGCAAAAATATTTGCCAGGACTGCCAGCCGACTTGTTTGTTGGTTTTCGCGCAGCAAGCCAGTGCATGAGTGTGTCCCGTTGAAGTTTGGATGGGTCGGTCTGCGCCGCAGGTTATGATATCACATTTTGCGAGATCGATCCTGCCGTGAATTGCGGTATCCCTGTATGCAGAAAGAGAGTGTACACTGTTTGCACGAAGCAAGACAGAGTCAGGCAGGGTTAGGTGTTGTTCAGGGTTTCCATTTCTGCACTTGCCGGCTGACACGGAACGGCCAAAGAGCGGTGCAGGCAAACAGCGCCAATCCAAGATGTGGTGGCCACGATGCATGCAGACATCACGAGCACATTAGACTCTTTTCTCGTTGCCGACTTGCCCCAGCTCGGCCCATCCAGCCTGCCCAAGACAAAATCCAACCGCCGTCTCCTGAGCTTGACCTTTTGCTTCCAGTGTTTCCTGGCACCACGCCAACATGTCTGATCGGTGCTTGCTGCTTGCTTCGATATAGGTCTCAACGTGTATGAGCAGAAGTACCCGGGCCGACTGGTGTACGATCTGGGACAGGATCCTGCCGCGGGCTGGGCCCGGATGTCTGGCAAGGAAGGCTGCTTACAGACACTTACAACTGGATGCAATTTTCTGTGGAGCCGATGGGGTCAGCGATTTATCAGTCCAGTCCTTATGCTGATGCTTGCGTCGTTTGAGCTTTCTCTTGGCCTTCTTGTCGTTCTTTGTGATAGAGCTTTGCTACCCAACTTTTGAGGTGGTGACGAATTGCTGTTCGCTCACGGGCTTCCGGTTCGGAGCCACCACACACAGCTTCTCGGCGCGGACCCGATGGACCTTTCGGGCCTAAGCCGGGTGCTTATCACACGTTGGATGTTGGTTCACTGTCGTCTCGAGCTCAAGCGAGTTTTGCTGTTCTCTGTGAGGCAATCCTGCAAGATGCAAACTGGCCGGGAACAGCATGCATGCTGCGTGCGTTGCAGCCTGAGAAAGCATATCGTAGCCGAAGTAGACGTTAGCGAAAAAATGTTTTGGTGTTGAGATGCATAAAGGTGGGGCGGGCCTTGGTCCATGCTTTATTCTTTACACGGTTCCAGATGCAGACGGTCGCACCGATGGCGGTGGATGAATCTCCTGATGGATGGGCTTGTCATGTGTGAGTTTCCCGGAAAGTCGACACACGCCAGAGATGTTTGAAACATGTGTGTTCGTCCATGGCTGAGTGCAGGAGTCAGTGAGCGAATCACAGTCAGCCAGTGCATCGGCGCAGATTTTTGGGCCAGGCATTGCATTTTGCATAGGGTAGGTTCGCATCCGCTTTCAAGTCACCCCATCATGGAAGACGACGAGCCGTGCTACGCTCTTGTGCCTGTTTCTGAGCCCGTCACTTTGTCAGCAGCTTCGCGTCCTGATGCTGCAGCGAGAGCCAAAACAGCCTGCAAAAGGCCACCGCCCCCCCTGGCTTGCACGCCCTGCAAGCGTTCCGCTCACAGTCTGGGTAGCGGTCAGAAGGCTGAGCCAAGTGGGAAAGAGCGTGGCAATGATGATAAGGGCTTGGAAGCAGAGGGTGCCGCTCCCAATCCCACTGTATGGGTCACGTGCTATTGCTGCGAAGAGGATGTAGACATCCAGAAGTCATCCGCGGCCGGGGGCGGCTCCTCTTCGCGGATTTGTCACGATTGCCGTGCAGCGGAAAAGTGTCTTCGCACCAATTACTTCAATGAGGGCAAAATTCAGGAGTGGAAGAAAATGGATACGAAGAAGCGACGGGCCCTCATCAGGACCAACAAACCCCTCAAAGGCAAGAGGGGCAAAGCAAGGACACTCAAAGCGGTTGAAGACACCACTGTTCGTGGCCGGCTTAGCTCGCATGGCAGCATGGGTGTCTCGAGTCTCGAGGGGAGAAGTAGAGTTCATTCTTGGCGGCTAAGGGGACAAAATGGGACTGAAGACGTTAAGCCCCTTCATGACCGAGAAGCAGCACTCCGCCAGAGAGCAGCTGTAGTTTTCGCATGAAAGGTTATAATACGGTTAGAAGACACAGGAAGCCAATGTTGAGTTTGACAACAACAGTTTCTGTAAAGAGCAGTCTTCTGGTTTGCATATATGAAGGCCGTCCTTGCTTGGGGCCATGCGGCCAGTTGCTCAGGTTCAAGGACAAGCTGGTCGAGAAGTATGGATGGGATGAGGAAACTCAGAACGAAAAGTGGCAGGAGGCTTTGGCGGATCCCAAGACACTCCGGATGAAAGACCAAATGGGCGAAGTGGTCATCTCCTACCTTGAGGACGTGGTTGCAACAGCTGGGCGTTCGCTGATGCACGACAAGGCTTTCGTTGCGGAGTTATTGTTCGGATCGTGTTCGGAATCTCACTGTTTCGTGCACCTGGCCTGGCAGGGAGTCAGACGAACCACGGAAGTGGATGAAGAATCCGTTGATCCTGCGAACTTGCATGAGAGTGCCTTAGATGGACTCTTAGGTTACTTGTTTTCTGTACGTCTTGCTACTTACTATGCCTGCGGACTTAGATGTTACACGTGCCGACAGGCTTGATGAGCGATGCAACGCTTGCTGCGGACACTGGCATCTTTTCCAATCTTGGCAGTCCCAGCCTTTGCCAGACTTTGATATCCGGTCGTGCATACTCTGTGGAAGTTTTTCCGAATGTTTATGGCATGCTTAGGTGCGGAGAACTTCACGAGGATGCCGACGCTTCCCGGCCACGGCGTCCTGCAGATCACCGCCAAAGGCAAAGCCAAAGCCAAGGCGAAAGATAAGGCCAAGCGTGGTGGCGGTGGTGGACCAGACATACCTGCCGCTGGCAAGCCTGGCAAGCTTGGCAAGCCTGGCAAGCTTAGCAAGCCGGATGCGGAGCTTCAACAGCTCACGTTGAAACGGCAGATGTTGCTGCAGCAGAAAAATGCTGCGCGCAGCCTTGCGGTTTGGAAGCAGCATGTGGTTGAATAGCTGGAGGTGTCACAGAGGTTCCATCATGATCTGTGCGAGTTGAGGGAGTTGCTCACGCAGCGCTACATATCGTTGGAAGGCTTCGTGTCGGAAGATTACCTTGAGGACGAGCTGCCGCTGGACATCATCAATCGGTGGGATCGGGCTACCTCGAAGTTTTCGCCACTTGCCGAAGCTCCTCGCTCACCTGCCAGTGATAGGGCCATCGCCCTGGTCCATGCTCGCGGGGTGCCCTTGCCAGCCGATGCTGTGAAGTGTTTCTCTGCCAAGTTCAAAGCTGCGCAGCAATCCCTTTCTAATGCTTCCTCATCTCTGACAGCTGCGGTTGACGACCTAGTGGACCTCGAAGCCGCTGACAAGGTTCCTCTGCCCGAGCCCGTGCAGAGCGGGAGGAAAGCCCCAGCTACAACTCGGACTGCAGCTGCTGGGAAAGCGCCAGGCAAAGCCAAAGCCCAGGCCGGTAAAGCCAAAGCCAAGGCCGGTAAAGTTGCCCAGCATGAGGCTGCAAAGGAGCCCGAGCCCGAGGACGTGTTTGAGGAGATTACGTTGCCTGACGTCGAGTGTCCGCTCGTCGATTCATTGCAAGAGATGGTCGAAGCGGCAGAGTACGAAGCTGGATGCTTGGAGGGACCAGTTTGGTACAGCGAGAAGCACGGGTTGGACGCCTTCGGTGGCAGCTGCGAGGAGTTGAAACTTGATCATTCTGAGGTCTTGCGCAACAGTGACACGGTGCTCGATGCCATACGGGAGGCCGCGGATCAGAGCAGAGTCGACTGCAAGCAGCGGCGGACCGAAAGCTTCCCGAACTTCGAGCAGGCCAGAAACTGGAAACATGTGGCATGCGTTGCCTGCGTGCACCTCCGTGCTTGATGTGGTGTGTGTTGCCCCTGAGATCCAGGTCTTTGCTTGTGGGGACAGCAAAGAGCTCTTTGCGGGAACTTCCTTTACTACAAAATTCTTGCGGCATCATCAAAACAAAGTTCCGTCAGATATGTGGCACCTGTTTGAGAGGAGCTCGCTGGTCTCGGGTGTATAGGGTCTTTAGGGGTTTCGGGTTTCAGGGCTTAGGGGTATACAGGGGTTTGGGGTCTTAGGGTCTTGGGTTTAGGGGTTTAGAGGGGGGGGGTTGGGGGTTTGAGTTTATGGGTGTTTGTTCGTGTTGTGCGTCTTAGGCGGTAAATGTGGGACCTGTTCCGTGTTCGCTGATGTGCCAGGAATTGCGCCATGCGGGCGACGTTTTCGACGCCCAACTGGAGTTGCTTCGGGATCAGCGACTTCATGTTCGGTGTGGTGCGCATTCAAGAACAAGGGGTTCGTGGCATCGTGGGCATGCCATTTGGAGAGGCCCTCAAGCGTGCAAGCACCCCCGGGTGGACCGAGATTCACAACGTGATGAAGGGCATGAGAATGGAAGATTTGGTGATGATTGGCGGCTTCGTCTGCATTTTGCAGGAAGGCTGCTATTGCGCAAGCCCGCCCGGCATGATCCTTTGGGAGTTCGCGATGTCGCAGACGCCATGTGTGACAATCAACTACACTTGTTTGGCGGAGTCTCACTTTCCATCATCTACTACCACACACATGTTGGAAGGAGTGCAGCAAGCTCTTAAACTTTGCTGCCACCCAGCGCATGCACAGATAGAGGCTAAGCTGAAGGCCCGTGATAGAGTATAGTTCAAATAGTCGTGAGCCACCCGGTTTGTGTACCAAGCTATCGTCTGCGAAGGCGGCAGTATGGTTCTGGAAGTTTGCAGCCGCTGCCTCCGCGAGCCTTCTCTCGCTTTTGGCAAACGAAGACGACGTGAAGGAAGAGCCCAAATCACCCGAAGCCGTGAAGCCACGAGTTCTCGCTCTGAAGGACACTGTGCGGTTCGTTGCGCTTCTAATTAAGCCTCTTCAAACCGAAAGGGCACAGCCATCATCGTCGTCGTCGTCAGCATCGCCAAAGCCATCACCATCATGACCATCAACATAATCACCGGTCTGGTTTTTCTTGTGCTTTCATCGTCGCAAGACTGTCCGAAACCCGATGCCACCACCACCACCACCGCCACCACCACCACCACCACCGCCACCACCACCACCACCGCCACCACAACCACCAGTTTTCTTGTTTTGGAGTGCCCCACGCACCCACTCCTCCAGCAACTCATATCGCTCTTAAGCTCGATCGTTTGAGCTAAAGGACCTAACAGATTGGCAGGACGCATCGGCGTCGGAGCGCAATGGGAATGGTCTCAGGAATGGTGGCAACGATGAAGACACCGTGGCCGTATCTCAGCAGATTGCGACAGTTTCGGTGCTCATGTGCTCGCCACAGACATCTGGGACATGCTGCCGATTCCATGTTTGAGGCTGCTGAGACGCAGAGGATGGAAGACGTGGAAGGGCAGGAGCAGCCTGGTAATGCCTGAGGCTTAGCAGATCATGTGGAATTGTGTCAGACGTTTTAGATGCCGTGGTTGGTCTGCAACACAAGCTGCACGCCGCTTCCTGGTATTTTGCCAGATATGAGGATGATCCCAGTGCTGACGACGATACACAGGGAGCATGACCAGTATTGCGACCTGTGCGGATGATCTGTAGATACCTGTAGATGAGCGACACATTGTCTGTTGTAGTAGTGATGAGGACTCCGATGATAATGATGTTGATGATGCCGCCCCATGCCCAGGCCCCGCCTGGGTCCAGCAATCCTGGTGATGAGGACTTGATTTTGTGTGTATAGTTGGTTGTGCCAGTCTTTCCTCTTGGGGTTATCATCGCTGCAAGCACATATTGACGTTCACAGGCCACAGGCCCCCGAGGTTGATGGAGGCATCAATCCTGGCACGCCAGTTGACCTGGATAAGGACCTGATTTTGTGTGAAGTTTGGTTGCGCCTGTCTTTCCCTATCGGGATTATCGCACACACTGTCGTTCACAGGCCAGCCAGATTGAGAGAGTGGAAGAGAGGCGACCAAGGACCAGTGTCATAGTTTTTGTTGTGCCAGTTTGCAACGCCTCCCTGGAGCGGTGTCAGGATGTTCCAGTTCCTGCAGACGCGAAGGGGCTTGCGAGTCCTGCTGCTGCAGTGGGCCTAGCACATAGCCAAATGCTCTTTGCAAGTCCAAGCTCGTCAGCCTTGTGTTGAGGCTGCTGGCCCTGACCCTGGGCTTGAGCCCACCGCTTCCAGCGATGCATTCGGCTCAGTACAGATTGAAAGATGCAGCTGATGCCAGACGGCACCGGCATACCACTGCACTCGTGGGTTCGATTTCTGGGCTGAGGATGAGGGTGACAGTACAGATCCAGACTCAGATGACAAGCGGATCGAATCGAGAGCTCCGGCCAAGCCCCGCCTCTCCGAGGACATGATTGAACTTCTACGTTTCGGTGCTTCACGAATTCACACACAATCGTTCAACCGTTGAATAAATGAGCTTTGATGTGCGGAGCTTGAGTTGAGACCACGAGGAGCCACCGAAAGGCGCGGAGACTTGATCGCAATGTCCTAGTTGAAGGGTTTGGGAAGTCATGTTGTTATAGCGCACTCCTTGGACATTATATCACCGAACGCCAAGCCCAAAAGCCCCTAAAGTAGCAACTTTTTGAGGGTCGTGTATCGTTTGTGATTAATAATGCTTTGTATAGTGAACTTCAAGGTTTTCCGGGATTGGATCAAAACAATGTGAGGACGACGACGATGAAGCGGTTGCAAAAGACAGCCCCACGGTGGTCACGACGACTCCGTTTACGTTGGCGGCGGCGGCGAAGGCGAAGGCGAAGGCAAAAGTAAAGGCAAAAGCCAAAGCTAAAGCTAAGGCTAAGACCGCCACAGCACCCAAGGCCCGATCGCGGCGTCGCTAAGCGATGCGTCCGCGACAGTGCCGTTTTCTGTGCTTTTAGTGGCCAGTTCCCTATGGAATGTTTATAAGGGAGGGGTCCAAGTTCCAAGGCTGATGTACTACAACTTACGTTACGGTAGATAGTAATCCCATAATCCCCACTTCTCTTTACGAAGATTCCTTAAGAGTGTAATGATACCCTCGGCCTTTGACCCTCCCTTATAACTTCCAGAATCGACACAAGTACGGTGCAGCGGTTGAGGGTCAAAAGGGTTGCAGCCTCCAGCTTGGACCATGTTTTGCTTGGGAGAATTTTGGCATGTATCTTAAGCCTATCTTGAGCCTGCCTTAGCCAGATTTGCCGCCCTACGGGTGTTAATCGATGTTTCGCCAAAACTGGGGCCGAAATGCAAGTTATCTCCTATAACCTATTCCCCCCGCGCGCCCACGTGGAGGTTGAGAATTAGTACTCGTAACCATTCTGCTCAGGCTGCTCGTGGGTTCCGTGCTCTTCGGCCGACTGGGCACATCCCTCGCCATGGGCCGAGTTTCAGCTCAGGGATCAGCATCCTGTGGCCCAGTTGCCTTGGAATGGCCCTTTCGTGCTGCTCCTCATCATCTTACGGACTTAGCTTTCACCGCAATGTCGACGTTGCTATGGGCGGACTCGGTGGCAAAAGACAGCGAGCATGCGTTCTTCGAGAATTTTTCCCAGGACCCCCCGTCCTCAAACTGAGAGGCTCCTCTCTCGCTCTCGTGACACTAAAGCCGCTGACCTGGATCCCTGAATTGGCCTTGTCTGTATTACCGTTTAGCCCCCATGGCTGAACACACATCAGACACCCTGGTCACATCTGTTACCATTCCGCCGGCAAGTCTCTTGTGGGAGGCTTGTGACCCGCGGGGCGGCAGAACTGATGCCAGTGCTCGGCCACCTCATACTGGCCCCGTCAGCCTCTTACATTGTGCTGCCTTCTGGCACTGTACTTGGGTTGGGTTTAGGTTTGGCCCTCATCCCTCCCTTCCATACTCTGCATGCCCTAGGGGTTCTGACGGGCTTCGCATGCGACTCATACAGCCCGGCAGTTGCGCGTTTTGGACTTCCCTCACCTCAGGGACACTTCCCCCCCGGCCGGAATTTCCGCGCCAGCAACTGGTCGTCGGCAACCTCCTCCCTCGCTCGCTGCTGTCTGCAGTCGTTGCGCTCCTGCCCTCCCTGCTCCACGCAGTTGAGCCCTCCACACCTCGCCCCGGCGAAGTGCCACTGCAGCGTGAGTGACTTGTGTGGGCTCACTCTGCGGTTACGGCTCGGCCGCGGATTGCTGCCAGCACTCTTTAGTGCTTGTGAATGCCGGGCTAGCCCTCGCTGCTGTTCCGGCGAGAGGACCCAGTCGGTGTCAAATTTGCAATGCCCATGTCGGGACCCGTCTGCATCACCGACGAAGATTACATCAAGCACGGCCCGCCCTCCTGCATCGTAGGAACGAAGGGCGTCGAGGCTTGCAGGGCTTTATGGGTGCCGGAAACCCTAATCCCTGTTGCTTGAGTTGCGAGAGTCCAAGCTGTATAACCCGTTGCACACTTCAGACACTTCCATGCACCTCTCGAAAAGCCCGACCGTGGCGAGAGGGGTGAGGTGTTTGTCGGAGAGCATCGCAGGGCGTAAAACTGGGGAAGCAGAACGCGGTGTACACGTGCTTGCCAAGAGCAGCACGAAAGATAAATAGACATCAGGCCAAAGGCAACAGTATTGGTGAAGGGCAGTGCTGTGGTGAAGTACCGAGGCTGTTCCACCAAATTGCACTGGCAGTAGTACATAGTCACAGAGTGTATCAGCAGGAGAAGCCGCCATCGGCATCATCGCAGTCTTTTCCATCACCTTCTCCGTCTCCTTCTTCGGCATTGCTCTTGTCACTATCATCACCATCATGATCATCATGATCCGTCCTCCCCTCCTCCTCCTCCTCCTCCTCCTGCTCCTGCTCCTGCTCCTGCTCCTACACCACCTCCTCCTCTCCTCCTCTCCTCCTCCTCCGCCTCCTCCTCATCATCGTCATTGTCATCCCCATCGTCATCGCCATCGTCATCGTCTTCATCATCATCATCATCATCATCATCATCCTTGTCATCATCATCGTTGTCATCATCGTCATTGTCATCATCATCGTTGTTATCATCATCATCATCATCGGTCATCGTCAACGTCATCGTCAACGTCATCGTCACTGTCATCATCCTCATCATCAGCTTTATCTTCATCTTCATCTCATCTCATCTTCATCTTCATCTTCATCTTCATCTTCATCTTCATCTTCATCATCATCTTCATCATCATCATCGTCATCCACCGATTCCCATCCTGATCCTCATCCTCTTATCCTCGTCCTCGTCCTCATCCTCACATTCCGCCTGCTCGCGTTTGATTCTGATCTCGTTTGCTAGTGGTTTGTGGATAGCATGTTGCAGGTTTCTGTGTGAGGTCCTTTTGTTGTATCTGTTGCGGTACGGCTCGCATGTCTGAACTCTGAACTGTTTATGCATGTTCCCTCCTCCATGTATCGTGCTTCTCTCTGACGACCCGTTGTACTTACAGCAGGCTTGAACACCTTCCGGAGATGTCCAACTTCAAACCACCCACCGCACAACCACATTGTGCGAAGCAGGCCAACTTTGGGAACGACAGGGAACGACCATAGGAAACTCGGACCAGAATCGAAATTAGCTTGATTTGCGTGCAGTGGAGGTACACCGTATGCAGCGCGTTGTTGTTCTTCAGTTCTCACAGTCGTCGTTGTTGTCATTCGAAACATAATCACCAACATCATCTGTGCATTTCCACCATCGAAGCATTGCCAGTTTGCTTGATTGGATGTTGGGAGTTGCAACTGCAGCTATTCAAGGCCTTTGATCGAATGACTGTCAGGGAGCGAGCTTTCTAAAGTGCATGTCACATGTGCTGGGCTCGAGCTGCCGGGGCGATTTCTTGTTTGTGGTTCCCTGCACCTACTTTCACGCGAGGGCCTGAGAGAAGCTTGCTACAATGTAGAATCGGGGCGAGTGCACTTCAATCGCGAAGCTCCGTAGCCGTAGCCTCCCGGAACCTTGTTCTCATTTCAGCAAGATGCTGAGGATGGCCTCCAAGAAGGCGGGAGCGGCTGCCGTGGCTTGCGCCGGCCTTGCTGGGTGCCGTGCTTAGCTGCAAGAGGAGCGAGGCACCCAACTCGAAGGGCTGTAATTTCCCGGTTGTGGCAAGGCTGGGCTTCGTCGCCACACCAGGTTCCGGGGAGTTGTCATTCCCATGTAGACTTGTGTGCGGAATCCTTGCAGATTCGGGAAATCGACGCGTGCCGGCTGCTGATGCCGCCAAGGCCTCTGCCAAGGCTCGTCTGTGGGTTGCCAATTTCAGGTGAAGGAACATTTGGTGGTAGAAAGATGCGACATGATGTGAAGCTTCTGCGCGAGGTAGCAGCATCTCCGGAAGCAGGCGCGGAAGTTCCTTTTTCCAGTGTGAATTTGAGGCAAGAGTCAAGGAGTGACCAAGACTCTAGGACTGCCATTGCTCTGATTTCTTCATGCTGTCTGTTGGGTCACAAGGCAGCGCCTTCACTGTGGGCGCGGCGGCAGCCACCGCCGCGGGTGCCGTGGCGGCGTCCACCCGACGCAAGACCCGAGCGAGCAGAGCAGGGGCCCTGACAGGGCAGGCGGCGGCAGGTTTCAGGCCCACGCCGTCCAACCTTTCCGTTCTCAGGTCGCTGCCCGGGCCGAAGTGGGACCTGGCGAGAAGGTCGTGGGCATCGACCTGGGCACCACCAACTCCGCAGTGGCGGCCATGGAGGACGCTCAATCTGAAAGCTCGTGAGATCATGCATGAGCTGCAACTGCCAAGGGCAAAGGGCTCAGTCTTGCCTAGAGGCCGGCGCCCCCACCATCATCCCCAACGCGGAGGGCGCACGGACCACGCCCAGTGTTGTGGCCTATTCCAAGAGCGGTGAGCTGCTGGTGGGGCAGATCGCCAAGCGCCAGGTGCAGGGCCCACTTGTTTGTTGTGTGGGTCCACAGGTGTTGCTCTGAAGTTTCACATTGCTTGCATCGAATCGTCTGCGGAGCAGGCCGTTGTGAACCCAGAGAACACCTTCTACTCCGTGAAGCGCTTCGTCGGCCGCCAGCCCAACGAGGTGGGTGAAGAGCTGAAGGAGGTGTCCTACAAGGTGGATTTTGAAGGCCAGAAGGTGAAGATCGACTGCCCGGTCTTGAGCAAGAAGTTCGCGCCGGAGGAGGTCTCTGCGCAGGTGCTGCGCAAGCTCAGCGGCGATGCCGGCACTTACTTGAGTGCCACCGTCCAGAAGGCAGGCTGCCTTCGCACGACCGAGTAAGGACAGGGCCTGTGCACCTCGTTCGTGTGTCCGTTTCCTGGCTTCTTCGCAGGCCGTCGTGACCGTTCCCGCCTATTTCAACGATTCGCAGCGACAGGCACACGCAACGGGACGGAGTGATGATGGAGAGGGTTAGTGTCTTGAGATAGGTTGTGAAGGTCACGTGAGGGCAGGTTCAGGCAGGTTGAGGCTGCTGTTGACATGTCAATCACCACTAGTAGCATCAGTTGAGGCCACGAAGGATGCCGGGAAGATTGCTGGTCTGGACGTGCTGAGAATTGTGAACGAGCCCACTGCTGCCTCCTTGGCATACGGCTTGGAGAAGGCGAACAACGAGACGATTTTGGTCTTCGATCTCGGAGGAGGAACCTTCGACGTCTCCGTGCTGGAGGTCGGCGACGGAGTCTGCGAGGTGCTCGCCACCAACGGCGACACCCACCTGGGCGGCGACGACTTCGACAAGGTCATCGTGGACTGGCTGGCGGAAGACTTCCAGAAGACCGAGGCCGGGCAATGTAGTACTAAGTACGAAAAACTTTGGAGAGTTTGGTGCAGTGACAGTGGGACTCAGTGAGACCCAGACGGCCCAGGGCATCGACCTCCTCAAGGACAGGCAGGCACTGCAGCGCCTGACGGAGGCTGCAGAGAAGGCCAAGATCGAGCTCTCCGGTGTGCAGGAGGCGCGCCGATAAGCAGCACACAGCCTTCACGGCCATTCAGTTTCTCGGTGTATGTTCCCCGTGTGAGGCCAAGATTTCCCTGCCCTTCATCACGGCCGATGCCACCGGCCCCAAGCACATCGAGCAGAGCTTGTCCCGTGCCAAGTTCGAGCAGCTCGCCAGCAAGCTCATCGCTCGCTGCAGGACGCCAGTGAAGTCTCACACTATCGTCTCGCAAAGCTTAAGGCTGAAGCAGCCTTGAGATGTCGAAGGATGTGATAATACGTGATAACCATGCGATCCGTGCGTTGCGCAGCGGCTGCATGCAGGACTCCAGTGGAGAATGCCCTGAAGGATTCCAAGATGAGTGCCAGTGAGATCAACGAGATCGTGCTCGTGGGCGGCTCCACCCGAATCCCGTCCATCCAGTCCCTGGCCTCGGAGCTCGTCGGTGGCAAGAAGCCCAACCAGAGCGTGAACCCGGACGAGGTCGTGGCTGTGGGTGCGGCAGTTCAGGCTGGCGTCTTGGCAGGTGATGTGAAGGACATCGTCCTGCTGGATGTGACGCCCCTGTCCCTGGGTGTCGAGACTCTGGGTGGCGTGGCCACGGTGCTGATTCCTCGAAACACCACCATTCCCACCAAGAAAACCGAGGCCGGCTGTTCGCTGCAAACTTGAACGGGCGTTGCTCAAGTCTTGGTGCTGGGTTGGTGAGATGCTTGCCTTGCAGGTCTTCTCCACCGCCACGGACTCCCAGCCATCCGTGGAGATTGTTGTCCTGCAGGGCGAGCGGCAGTTCGCGAAGGACAACAAGATTCTGGGAACCTTCCGCCTGGATGGCGTGCCGCCGGCACCCCGAGGCGTGCCCCAGATCGAGGTGACCTTTGACATCGACGCCAACGGCATCCTGAACGTCGGCGCGAAGGACCGCGGCACTGGCAAGGAGCAGACCATCACCATCGCTGGATCCTCCACCCTGGACAAGACGGACGTCGACAAGATGGTGCAGGATGCAGAAGCCAACGCTGCGGAGGATAACAAGCGCAAGGACGCCGTGGAGACCAAGAACAATGCAGAGAGCCTGGTGTACCAGACCGAAAAGCAGCTGTCCGACCTGGGTGACAAGGTGCCTGCAGATCTGAAGGCCAGCATCGACCCCAAGCTGCAGGCCCTGAAGGACAAGGTCGCAGAGGCCGAGCCAGACACCGAGCTCCTGAAGACCATGACCAAGGACCTCCAGGAGGAGCTGATGAAGGTCGGCCAGGCGGCCTACGCCAACACCGGCGCTGCAGCGCCCGAGGGCGCTCCCGAGGGAGCGGCCGGCGATGCCGGGGCGCCCCCGCCCGGCGATGCCAAGGGCAAGGACGACGTCATCGACGTGGATGGCCAGTAGTGAGATTTTGATGACATTCCTCACTTTTGCAGCTGGGCTGCTTCATCTGCAAGTCCTATCTTCGCATACAGATAACAGCTAGCTCATAAAGGCTTTTTGTTTCGTCTGAGCTTAAGCGCTAAATCTTTATGCCGATTCGCACACAAGAACAGCAGAAGCACACCTCAGTTTGAATGGCGAGTGCTGCAGAGACAGGTTCTACTTACAGGCGAAACTCCTGTCTCTTCAAACTGATGTGTTGGGTGCAGTCGACGCGAATGCGTTGTGCAGTGCATAGTTCGAGCTAGGATAGTCGCCTCGTTTCTCAGCGCCTTTTCTCCGTGGCAGCTGTCAGGTTGCCACACTGTCCAAAGCAGACTTAGAGTTTCCTTTTCACATTGGATTCGCAGCCAAAGAAACCTATCTGGATCCCATCACCCGCCAAAGATGTGCGAACTGCATGTTCCGGTGCCTTCACCTCGACTCGAATGGCAGTTCACAGGCAGTAATTTCGCCGCTTCTGCTGCAGTTGCCGTGTTCGCCGTGGGCCCGAGCTGTGGCAACTTGCGAAAGGTCCGGTAGGTCTTAGGTGGTTCCCTGAGTGCAACGCGCCGGGGGCCTCAGAGCTCGCAGGTGCTGCCTAGGTAGACTTAAAGACATCCAGATCGTAGATCAAACGCGATCCGAAAGCACGATTCGGGACGAGGATGGTGGGATGTTGTATTGTATGTTCCAGCTAAACCATGCTTTCGAATCGCATTTGGACAACGTCTTAACCTGTACCTTGGATCGACCGTGCATGTGTCTGATCGTATCTGTATCCAATGTTATTTGCGTTGCGCTTGAGCCGTGAAGGGCCACGAGCACTAATCGAGAAGCGTAGAATGGCGCAAGCCATCGATGAAAGATGCTGAGGATGGCCTCCAAGAAGGCGGGAGCGGCTGCCGTGGCTTGCGCGGGCCTTGCCGGGTGCCGTGCTTAACTGCAAGAGGAGCGAGGCACCCAACTCGAAGGGCTGTAATTTCCCGGCTGTGGCAAGGCTGGGGTTCGTCGCCACACCAGGTTCCGGGCAGTTGTCATTCCCATGTAGACTTGTGCGCGGGATCCTTGCAGATTCGGGAAATCGACGCGTGCCGGCTGCTGATGCCGCCAAGGCCTCTACCAAGGCTCGTCTGTGGGTTGCCAATTTCAGGTGAAGGAACATTTGGTGGTAGACAGATGTGACATGATGTATAGCTTCTGCGCGAGGTAGCAGCATCTCCGGAAGCAGGCGCGGAAGTCCTTTTTTCCAGTGTGAATTTGAGACAAGAGTCAAGGAGTAACCAAGACTCTAGGACTGCCATTGCTCTGATTTCTTCATGCTGTCTGTTGGGTCACAAGGCAGCGCCTTCACTGTGGGCGCGGCGGCAGCCACCGCCGCGGGTGCCGTGGCGGCGTCCACCCGACGCAAGACCCGAGCGAGCAGAGCAGGGGCCCTGACAGGGCAGGCGGCGGCAGGTTTCAGGCCCACGCCGTCCAACCTTTCCGTTCTCAGGTCGGCGCCCGGGCCGAAGTGGGACCTGGCGAGAAGGTCGTGGGCATCGACCTGGGCACCACCAACTCCGCAGTGGCGGCCATGGAGGACGCTCAATCTGAAAGCTCGTGAGATCATGCATGAGCTGCAACTGCAAAGGGCAAAGGGCTCAGTCTTGCCTAGAGGCCGGCGCCCCCACCATCATCCCCAACGCGGAGGGCGCACGGACCACGCCCAGTGTTGTGGCCTATTCCAAGAGCGGTGAGCTGCTGGTGGGGCAGATCGCCAAGCGCCAGGTGCACGGCCCACTTGTTTGTTGTGTGGGTCCACAGGTGTTGCTCTGAAGTTTCACATTGCTTGCATCGAATCGTCTGCGGAGCAGGCCGTTGTGAACCCAGAGAACACCTTCTACTCCGTGAAGCGCTTCGTCGGCCGCCAGCCCAACGAGGTGGGTGAAGAGCTGAAGGAGGTGTCCTACAAGGTGGATTTTGAAGGCCAGAAGGTGAAGATCGACTGCCCGGTCTTGAGCAAGAAGTTCGCGCCGGAGGAGGTCTCTGCGCAGGTGCTGCGCAAGCTCAGCGGCGATGCCGGCACTTACTTGAGTGCCACCGTCCAGAAGGCAGGCTGCCTTCGCACGACCGAGTAAGGAAAGGGCCACCTCGTTCGTGTGTCCGTTTCCTGGCTTCTTCACAGGCCGTCGTGACCGTTCCCGCCTATTTCAACGATTCGCAGCGACAGGCACGCGATGGCACACGCAACGGGACGGAGTGATGATGGAGAGGGTTAGTGTCTTGAGATAGGTTATGAAAGTCACATGAGGGCAGGTTCATGCAGGTTGAGGTTGCTGTTGACATGTCAATCACCGCTAGCAGCATCAGTTGAGGCCACGAAGGATGCAGGGAAGATTGCTGGTCTGGACGTGCTGAGAATTGTGAACGAGCCCACTGCTGCCTCCTTGGCATATGGCTTGGAGAAGGCGAACAACGAGACGATTTTGGTCTTCGATCTCGGAGGAGGAACCTTCGACGTCTCTGTGCTGGAGGTCGGCGACGGAGTCTGCGAGGTGCTCGCCACCAACGGCGACACCCACCTGGGCGGCGACGACTTCGACAAGGTCATCGTGGACTGGCTGGCGGAAGACTTCCAGAAGACCGAGGCCGGGCAATGTAGTACTAAGTACGAAAAACTTTGGAGAGTTTGGTGCAGTGACAGTGGGACTCAGTGAGACCCAGACGGCCCAGGGCATCGAGCTCCTCAAGGACAGGCAGGCACTGCAGCGCCTGACGGAGGCTGCAGAGAAGGCCAAGATCGAGCTCTCCGGTGTGCAGGAGGCGCGCCGAGAAGCAGCACGCAGCCTTCACGGCCATTCAGTTTCTCGGTGTATGTTCCCTGTGTGAGGCCAAGATTTCCCTGCCCTTCATCACGGCCGATGCCACCGGCCCCAAGCACATCGAGCAGAGCTTGTCCCGTGCCAAGTTCGAGCAGCTCGCCAGCAAGCTCATCGCTCGCTGCAGGACGCCAGTGAAGTCTCACACTATCGTCTCGCAAAGCTTAAGGCTGAAGCAGCCTTGAGATGTCGAAGGATGTGATAATATGTGATAACCATGCGATCCGTGTGTTGCGCAGCGGCTGCATGCAGGACTCCAGTGGAGAATGCCCTGAAGGATTCCAAGATCAGTGCCAGTGAGATCAACGAGATCGTGCTCGTGGGCGGCTCCACCCGAATCCCGTCCATCCAGTCCCTGGCCTCGGAGCTCGTCGGTGGCAAGAAGCCCAACCAGAGCGTGAACCCGGACGAGGTCGTGGCTGTGGGTGCGGCAGTTCAGGCTGGCGTCTTGGCAGGTGATGTGAAGGACATCGTCCTGCTGGATGTGACGCCCCTGTCCCTGGGTGTCGAGACTCTGGGTGGCGTGGCCACGGTGCTGATTCCTCGAAACACCACCATTCCCACCAAGAAAACCGAGGCCGGCTGTTCGCTGCAAACTTGAGCAGCATGTCGTAGAAACCAATTGAACGGGCGTTGCTCAAGTCTTGGTGCTGGGTTGGTGAGATGCTTGCCTTGCAGGTCTTCTCCACAGCCACGGACTCCCAGCCATCCGTGGAGATTGTTGTGCTGCAGGGCGAGCGGCAGTTCGCGAAGGACAACAAGATTCTGGGAACCTTCCGCCTGGATGGCGTCCCGCCGGCACCCCGAGGCGTGCCACAGATCGAGGTGACCTTTGACATCGACGCCAACGGCATCCTGAACGTCGGCGCGAAGGACCGCGGCACTGGCAAGGAGCAGACCATCACCATCGCTGGATCCTCCACCCTGGACAAGACGGACGTCGACAAGATGGTGCAGGATGCAGAAGCCAACGCTGCGGAGGATAACAAGCGCAAGGACGCCGTGGAGACCAAGAACAACGCAGAGAGCCTGGTGTACCAGACCGAAAAGCAGCTGTCCGACCTGGGTGACAAGGTGCCTGCAGATTTGAAGGCCAGCATCGACCCCAAGCTGCAGGCCCTGAAGGACAAGGTCGCAGAGGCCGAGCCAGACACCGAGCTCCTGAAGACCATGACCAAGGACCTCCAGGAGGAGCTGATGAAGGTCGGCCAGGCGGCCTACGCCAACACGGGCGCTGCAGCGCCCGAGGGCGCTCCCGAGGGAGCGGCCGGCGATGCCGGGGCGCCCCCGCCCGGCGATGCCAAGGGCAAGGACGACGTCATCGACGTGGATGGCCAGTGATAGTCCAGTTTTGATTCCTGGTCGCCGGTTTCACCATGTTGAATGGTAATTGTGGGCCATGTCACGCCCACAGCTTTTGTCAGGAAAAGTTTCGATGGAGGGTGGCAGTGGCGACCTTCGGTTCAGTGCAGGAAATACTCCAAGAGCAAGTACCTACCACAACAACTTATATTTGAGCAAGAGATTTTTCCATCAGCCCACCAGCTTTCTAAAGATCTGCTTCGTCCTGCAGGCACAGGGGTTTTCTTGTCTGTTGCTCGCTGCCCGTTCCATCCCTGATCTGTTAAAAACAGATATTTTCTACGCCGGTATCATTGCCTGCAACAACACAAGACAGGCAGTGTGGAATGGCTTCGCAGCCGATACAGACCGTAGACTCGAATCAAGATCAGCAAAAGATCAGGCAGTTGCTTCAGCTGGGTGGGAGAGTCTGATCTACAGCACGAGCTCCTCACACCTTGTCGGCACGGGGTCCAAGCTGTCGGGGGCGACTTGTGATCGGCAATCTGCCATTCCCTGCACCTACTTTCGCGCGACGGCCTTAGAGAAGCTTGTTGTTTTGTAGCATCGAGGCGAATGCACTTCGATCGCGATGCTCCGTAGCCTCCCGGAACCTTGTTCTGATATAAGCAAGATGCTGAGGATGGCCTCCAAGAAGGCGGGAGCGGCTGCCGTGGCTTGCGCGGGCCTTGCCGGGTGCCGTGCTTAACTGCAAGAGGAGCGAGGCACCCAACTCGAAGGGCTGTAATTTCCCGGCTGTGGCAAGGCTGGGGTTCGTCGCCACACCAGGTTCCGGGCAGTTGTCATTCCCATGTAGACTTGTGCGCGGGATCCTTGCAGATTCGGGAAATCGACGCGTGCCGGCTGCTGATGCCGCCAAGGCCTCTGCCAAGGCTCGTCTGTGGGTTGCCAATTTCAGGTGAAGGAACATTTGGTGGTAGACAGATGTGACATGATGTATAGCTTCTGCGCGAGGTAGCAGCATCTCCGGAAGCAGGCGCGGAAGTCCTTTTTTCCAGTGTGAATTTGAGGCAAGAGTCAAGGGGTGACCAAGACTCTAGGACTGCCATTGCTCTGATTTCTTCATGTTGTCTGTTGGGTCACAAGGCAGCGCCTTCACTGTGGGCGCGGCGGCAGCCACCGCCGCGGGTGCCGTGGCGGCGTCCACCCGACGCAAGACCCGAGCGAGCAGAGCAGGGGCCCTGACAGGGCAGGCGGCGGCAGGTTTCAGGCCCACGACGTCCAACCTTTCCGTTCTCAGGTCGGCGCCCGGGCCGAAGTGGGACCCGGCGAGAAGGTCGTGGGCATCGACCTGGGCACCACCAACTCCGCAGTGGCGGCCATGGAGGACGCTCAATCTGAAAGCTCGTGAGATCATGCATGAGCTGCAACTGCAAAGGGCAAAGGGCTCAGTCTTGCCTAGAGGCCGGCGCCCCCACCATCATCCCCAACGCGGAGGGCGCACGGACCACGCCCAGTGTTGTGGCCTATTCCAAGAGCGGTGAGCTGCTGGTGGGGCAGATCGCCAAGCGCCAGGCGCACGGCCCACTTGTTTGTTGTGTGGGTCCACAGGTGTTGCTCTGAAGTTTCAAATTGCTTGCATCGAATCGTCTGCGGAGCAGGCCGTTGTGAACCCAGAGAACACCTTCTACTCCGTGAAGCGCTTCGTCGGCCGCCAGCCCAACGAGGTGGGTGAAGAGCTGAAGGAGGTGTCCTACAAGGTGGATTTTGAAGGCCAGAAGGTGAAGATCGACTGCCCGGTCTTGAGCAAGAAGTTCGCGCCGGAGGAGGTCTCTGCACAGGTGCTGCGCAAGCTCAGCGGCGATGCCGGCACTTACTTGAGTGCCACCGTCCAGAAGGCAGGCTGCCTTCGCACGACCGAGTAAGGAAAGGGCCACCTCGTTCGTGTGTCCGTTTCCTGGCTTCTTCACAGGCCGTCGTGACCGTTCCCGCCTATTTCAACGATTCGCAGCGACAGGCACGCGATGGCACACGCAACGGGACGGAGTGATGATGGAGAGGGTTAGTGTCTTGAGATAGGTTATGAAAGTCACATGAGGGCAGGTTCATGCAGGTTGAGGTTGCTGTTGACATGTCAATCACCGCTAGTAGTATCAGTTGAGGCCACGAAGGATGCCGGGAAGATTGCTGGTCTGGACGTGCTGAGAATTGTGAACGAGCCCACTGCTGCCTCCTTGGCATACGGCTTGGAGAAGGCGAACAACGAGACGATTTTGGTCTTCGATCTCGGAGGAGGAACCTTCGACGTCTCCGTGCTGGAGGTCGGCGACGGAGTCTGCGAGGTGCTCGCCACCAACGGCGACACCCACCTGGGCGGCGACGACTTCGACAAGGTCATCGTGGACTGGCTGGCGGAAGACTTCCAGAAGACCGAGGCGGGGCAATGTAGTACTAAGTACGAAAAACTTTGGAGAGTTTGGTGCAGTGACAGTGGGACTCAGTGAGACCCAGACGGCCCAGGGCATCGACCTCCTCAAGGACAGGCAGGCACTGCAGCGCCTGACGGAGGCTGCAGAGAAGGCCAAGATCGAGCTCTCCGGTGTGCAGGAGGCGCGCCGATAAGCAGCACACAGCCTTCACGGCCATTCAGTTTCTCGGTGTATGTTCCCTGTGTGAGGCCAAGATTTCCCTGCCCTTCATCACGGCCGATGCCACCGGCCCCAAGCACATCGAGCAGAGCTTGTCCCGTGCCAAGTTCGAGCAGCTCGCCAGCAAGCTCATCGCTCGCTGCAGGACGCCAGTGAAGTCTCACACTATCGTCTCGCAAAGCTTTAGGCTGAAGCAGCCTTGAGATGTCGAAGGATGTGATAATATGTGATAACCATGCGATCCGTGTGTTGCGCAGCGGCTGCATGCAGGACTCCAGTGGAGAATGCCCTGAAGGATTCCAAGATCAGTGCCAGTGAGATCAACGAGATCGTGCTCGTGGGCGGCTCCACCCGAATCCCGTCCATCCAGTCCCTGGCCTCGGAGCTCGTCGGTGGCAAGAAGCCCAACCAGAGCGTGAACCCGGACGAGGTCGTGGCTGTGGGTGCGGCAGTTCAGGCTGGCGTCTTGGCAGGTGATGTGAAGGACATCGTCCTGCTGGATGTGACGCCCCTGTCCCTGGGTGTCGAGACTCTGGGTGGCGTGGCCACGGTGCTGATTCCTCGAAACACCACCATTCCCACCAAGAAAACCGAGGCCGGCTGTTCGCTGCAAACTTGAACGGGCGTTCTCAAGTCTTGGTGCTGGGTTGGTGAGATGCTTGCCTTGCAGGTCTTCTCCACCGCCACGGACTCCCAGCCATCCGTGGAGATTGTTGTCCTGCAGGGCGAGCGGCAGTTCGCGAAGGACAACAAGATTCTGGGAACCTTCCGCCTGGATGGCGTGCCGCCGGCACCCCGAGGCGTGCCCCAGATCGAGGTGACCTTTGACATCGACGCCAACGGCATCCTGAACGTCGGCGCGAAGGACCGCGGCACTGGCAAGGAGCAGACCATCACCATCGCTGGATCCTCCACCCTGGACAAGACGGACGTCGACAAGATGGTGCAGGATGCAGAAGCCAACGCTGCGGAGGATAACAAGCGCAAGGACGCCGTGGAGACCAAGAACAACGCAGAGAGCCTGGTGTACCAGACCGAAAAGCAGCTGTCCGACCTGGGTGACAAGGTGCCTGCAGATCTGAAGGCCAGCATCGACCCCAAGCTGCAGGCCCTGAAGGACAAGGTCGCAGAGGCCGAGCCAGACACCGAGCTCCTGAAGACCATGACCAAGGACCTCCAGGAGGAGCTGATGAAGGTCGGCCAGGCGGCCTACGCCAACACCGGCGCTGCAGCGCCCGAGGGCGCTCCCGAGGGAGCGGCCGGCGATGCCGGGGCGCCCCCGCCCGGCGATGCCAAGGGCAAGGACGACGTCATCGACGTGGATGGCCAGTGATAGTCCAGTTTTGATTCCTGGTCACCGGTTTCACAGTGCTCAAAGAGCACTTGGAAATGCTTTGCTTTGTAGGCATATCTTGCAGGTTTTGACTCCAGGCTTCTCGTTGCGGGATGTCGGTCCAGTCATGTGCCGATGCTTTTGCTCCGGAGCGAAGAGGTTTTATCTGCAGTATTTCAGGTTTTCGCCGATGTGGCCTTGTGCCCGACGGCCCACACCTGTTTGAGACAGACCCGGGGTTTCCCAAGAGTCGAGTCACGGTGTTAATGATGGATGAGACTTCTCACTGACCTTGTCTTGGCCCTACAAGTACTCCGCCTGTAACATCTTCGTGCAGATCCGTGAATTGGGAAGCCGCCGATTATGTTCCGAATTGCTCCCCGGTAAGGGTCCTCGACCATGAAAGGGGAAGGCTGCATGGCCGATACAGACTCAGAGAAACTGCGTCATAGGGAAAGGGTTGGAGACGGGCTCTTGCGCACAGTGCGTGTAGACGTATCGCGAAGCACGGGGCATCGGCTGTGTTTGCTGCAGTGCTGCAGTGACCTCTGCGGCGGTTTACCAGCAACTGTAGGAGCGGAGGGCAATTTTGCACTTTTCGCTTTCCGGCTCTTAGATCTGACACCGCGTGCATCTCAGCTGATCAAGCCAGAGAGAGAGAGAGAGAGAGAGAGAGAGATCCACACCCAGCAGTACAGTGCAACACTCAGGAGTACCCCAAAAGCCGATCACTCCATAAACCAGGGGCTTAGGCCTGTGGGTCGCACCGCGACCCTTATGCCCGGCAGAAAGAAAGAGAGAGAGAGAGAGAGAGCGATAGAGAGGGAGAGACAGAGAGCAAGCAAAGAGAGAGAGAGAGAGAGAGCACTCGTCTCCAGCCTACAGTGGGTAGAGTCAAGACGACCGCCACAAACAGTCCACCTCGGTTGTCATGTTGTGCTAGCATGATGACATTGTGTGCGAGTGAGTTTGTTGCAACCGGCAGGGGGGACCCACCTTTTCTGCATTCGTACAGCCGAGCCCTCCTCGGACAAATCCCAGGGAGGGGCTATTCCCGTCAAGAGCTGCAGGTGTGCGGATCGCACAGGGTAGGGGCCTGGATGCTGCCCCTGCCTCCCACCCGGAAGAGAGAGAGAGAGAGAGAGAGATAGCAAAGAGAGAGAGAGAGAGAGACAGAGGGACGCTGCCGCGACCCCCAAGCCCGGAAGAGAGAGAGACAGAAAGAGAGAGAGCGAGCATTGCAGGTGCGAGTGCAAGGGGGATGCATTGATCTGCGCCCTTCAGCATGCCTGGGAGGGCGACAGCGAGAGAGAGAGAGAGAGAGAGAGCGCAATGTCTGCCCTCTCCCCTGCCACCTGCCCTGCGCCTGCCCCTGCCTGGTCCCTCGTGAACCCCGGGGCCAAAAAGGTCGCAACCTCAGGCTCGGAGTTGAGTGGCCACTTCCGGGGCCGGCCGGTGAGTGAGCCCCTTTCATTCCGACTGAAGCAGTGATCACGAAATTCCCAGTGTGCGACTACACACGGGGGACCCATGCACATCGACTCCCCTGGCTGTGCTGAAGAAGAGAGCGAGAGCGAGAAAAAGAGAGAGAGAGAGAGAGGGCTAGTATGGGGGGCGCTGAGGCGCGGGGGGAAGGTCGTATACTACATCTCCCTCTACCCTTGCGAAAGAAAGAGAGGGCTGAGGCTGGGGGCTTCATTTTTTGTAGTTTTGCGGAACAACCGGATCGGTCAAGCTTCCTTTATGCTGGGATGTGAGGAACCTGATGCGCACAGACAGTCGGTCCCATGTCGCCACCGACGTGGGACTGGACACTGTGTGGTCGCATGATTTCGGGGGACTTGATAAATTTGCTTCCATCTTACAACCCCTGAGATGTGTACCCTAGCGTGGGACGTTGCTTGCTCATGTGTATGCTTTTGCGACTCTCAGCCCTGCGACGCTTGGTGGGAGAAGAGGAGAGCAAGATAAACCCAAAAATCCCCCAAACCCTGAACCCCAAACCCTAAGCTGCAATCTCTCTGAGGCCATGGCTTCCAAGGTAAAGACGGGCACCGCCTCCGCGGCTTTGGCATGCGCCGGCCTGGCCGGGCCAGGTCCTCAATGATCGAAGGGTGGGGAAACGTAGAAGAAGTGAGCCCGTAACGTGATTGTATATTAAACCATCATACATTTATGCAACTTGTACAGTTATATTATACTATAGTTGACTTTACTCTACTACACTGTACTTTGCTATACTGTACTTGCATACATATACATATACCTATACGTATACAGCCTATACGTATACCTATACCCATACCCATTCCCATACCCATTCCCATACCCATTCCCATACCCGTACCCATACTCATGCCTATACCTATACCTGTACCCACACCTATACCCATACCTATACCTCTGCCTGTACTTATACCTATATGTCTGTACACATAACGTACGCGTGCACGTGCACGTACACGTGCACATACACGTGCACCTAAACGTGCACATACACACATACATACATACCTACCTGTACATACTTACGTACATACATACACGGAATGTCAAGTGAGGTTTCTTTATGCGATGAACCACCTGATGCCCAGGTCTTAATCGACCACACACCAGAAACTTTGGACATGTGGCTTCATGGACAGCAACTGCAAAGAGGAAGTGCGGGAAGTCTGTAGCTGACACCTCAACCTGCCTGGCTAAACCACAACGCCAGCCTGAACCCCAACGCACCGAAGGACACGACAGGGACCAACGCTTGCAAACCCTCGCACTGAAGAATGGCTTCACTTGCACTGACAAGGTTCTGTGCGGGGTTCTCGGCTTAGCCCCAGGCCATCCGGACAAAAATATGTATCAATACAGTGAAGAACCATGTACAGCGAAGACCAGGATGTCACAAGCCATTGTGCAGGTACGTGAAGAAGGCGTCCCTTCTTCATATCATAGCAATTCTGGACGGTCTTTGTTAGGCAGCGCAATCCAGAAATGCTCGCTGCCCCCCTGCGTATAATTTTGTCCAAAAGCACTACAGCGTGAGAGCAGCAATGGTGATAACACATGCAAAGCTGCAGAACGTGAGGTGAAGGCCCTTGGATACAGGGTTGACACACACACACACACGAACACCCAGGCTTCGCTGGTACCATGTTCATTCGTGGTCAATTCTCACTCATCAATGAGTTCAATGACTCCGATGAGAAACTTCAAAGGAAAACGTTGTCGGTGGGGCTTCAAGAGTCTCTGGTTGCCTTGCTGCGATTTAATATCGAAAGAAGCCAAGATGCACCTGCAACCTTCCACCTGGGTCTGGTTCTCAATCGCTGCAAAACAGATTGGAAGCATTGCACAGCGAAGATCAATATGATGGCACCATGCACAGCGTACACTGTCATACGTCACAAGCTATGAGCAGGTACAGGTTCGTGCGTCCACGAACCCATCACGAGAAGCAAGAGCGGTCTTCGTTGGTGCCAGCACTCTTGTTCTCCTGGCACCCCCTGCACGATCACTTCTCTTCGTCTCAACATCGCTATTCTCAACGTCACTGTCCCGTGGTAGTTTGGGTTCCCCACACACACTGACCTCCATTGGAGGGGCTGCGGACTCTTCCTTTTCATCGCTGCTGCCGTGCTTCTTGGTCTGAAATTGTGCGCATGAAGAGCACAGGCTTCAATGTTGCCATGGATGTGACTGGATCCCAGTCATGTAGTCGTCGGCGATTTTGCTCGAAAAAGAATGCTGCAATCTCTGGCACTCTGCCGGTGATCTCTTTGATGCGGTATGAGAAGATTTTCCGCGCTTGCAGCATGGTATCTCCAAGGCATAGTACCACGTGTAGAAACATATGTCTTTCCCTGGAGATTCGGTCAGGTGGGATTTCCACTGTCATCCGAAAGCATTGACTCCGCGTGGAGTACCATGGAAGTCCAGCTTCTCCCGCTTTTCGCTTCGGCATGGCTGGTTTTACTACTATGAAATTCACTTAAAAGGAACCAAAACAGCAGCAAAAGAACGCTCATATGCAGGCCGGTAAGTAGTGAGCAACTGAAACCTTGAGTGTTGCTCGATCTTCTTTTTGATGGTCACTGATTTGCCACACGTCTTAGTCGGTGTCATGAATCCAGCAGAGATGCCGTCCCTGTCGCTGGTGATGTTCTTCAGAGCTCTGCAATAGCGATGTATGGGAGCAGTACATGATGGCAAGCTCGGGGTTGCTGCGATGTTCAACCTCACATTGTTGACAGTTGCATGTGCAGTTGACGCCCCCGAACATGTAGCGTGACTCGTGCGCGATTTTTCGGATGATATACTCCGCGAGTTCTAGTAGCTGCACCATGCTGAATGCTGAGCTGATTGACGATGCTGTACAGGGTGTCGAGCTGTGAGGGTCCTGCTTGACGTGGTCCTTCCTCTTGGCGCTCCCCATCCCATGTGCGTCTTCCCCGGCGCATTGCTACGAGGTTACGGTTGCTGGGTCAGGAAAAAGAAGCTCTATGCTTGAGACGAGTGGCTTACTAGGTACGTATAACCGACAAGTCAAATCAAAACTGCTGAGGTGAAGTCGTAATGCTCGATCTTTTTCGGCTCGCTCTCTCTGGTTGTGTGTGTCTGCTTCCTTAGTCCGCGTGGTACCAGCAAAGATGCCGTCCATGCCAAATGTGATTTTCTTCCGAACTTTGTGAGTGCGACGTGTGGGCACATGTTTGGACGACGTAGTTGGGGTCGCAGTAGTTGGCAGCTTCACACTGTTGGCATGGAATGCAGCACCTGACTCCACCGAACATGAATCGGGTTGCGTTTCGCAATCTGCGCGCCACGTACTCCGCCAACTCCAGGAGTTGTGAAATGCTGAGCTGGTTGACCACCTGGTACATGTCGTTGAGCTGGGCTGTCGGCACATCTGTGCGGTGCTCGGCTCCGTCTGAGTACCACGCGTTGCGGTCACGAAGCATTGATGCTGTCACTGGTTGGATCGCAAGGACTGGAGGACTTTACAAGCTTGAGACACGGCCACCCGAAATACCTAAGGTACGAACCTGAAATCGCAAAGCGTTGAGGAGACTGCTCTGTTTTCCGTAGTCTCGTCCTGCTTCTGGCACTGAATTTTGTCCACAGCGTTGTGCTGATTCTAATTATGCGAGGTTAAAGCCGAGCATGCGAAGGTATCTTTTGTCTTCTCGACAAATGTCCTCGGTGCGGTTGGTGGTGTAGGCCGAGATGATCAGGCGGTCGGATTTCCATGGACATGTGCCGTGAAGCTTGAATGGACTAAACTCGATTCCGGGTAGTTTGATCTCAAGGTTGCGGCCACGATGTTGTCCGTTTGGAGATAGATCGGGTCCGTCGTCTTCTTCAATCCATAGGTGTCCTTGTCTGAAGGTAGAGACCGGAATCACGATGTTGAGGCTTCCTGGTTTGTTGTACTTGTCTCGATGTGTGCGCATATGTACATTGCGAAGTAGGGAAACAGTCGAGAATGGAGTATGGGTGCAAGCTCGTACCAGGTATGCTAGTATCGCTGCCGTCCAAGGTCTTTGTCTCGTGTTGGTGCGCACGCCAATGCTGCCCGCGTGGTAGTAGGTGCCGACTGTGTATGCCGTTGCTCTTCTGCCTGCTTTCGTGAGTGCCGAAGCTCGAAGGAACTCGGAGTTGAGCTGGGTGGAGAGCCAATGGGAAGAGCTCGAAGGGAATATATCTTTGTTGGAGGAGCAGTTCACATTCTTGCTCTACTGGATCATCTTTTGCTGCTAAGACTGCGGGGGCACTCATGTCTAGCGGTAGTCCATGTGGTAGTCTAACTGCGTATTCCGCGGTCTCGGAGTCGGTGTCGATCTCGGTGAGCTCTGCGGCGTTTGCAGTGCCATTGATGCGCTGCTTTTTAGTCATATTAACTCTGCATCCTACCAATGCCCTCTTGAACCAAAATACTGAAGAAACTGAAGAAAAGTGGCTGAGTCATCACAATTGCTAAGACCTTGCATGTGTCGGGACTCTGCTGAGTTTTCGAGAAGGCGCGCAAATCCCAAGTCGCCGTAGAGGTCGTCCAGCTCTTGTAGTTGTCTCTTGGCTACATCTTCAGGGTAGGCAATGGTGCGGATGAGGTGTTTTCTGCTGTGGTGCCCGCTGAGGCGTAGCTTTGTGGAGCCGGCTGACTGGGGAAGTCGACATCTCCAAGCTTCTCGGTGGAGATTGTAGGTAATTTGGCGATTATCTGCGTGAATGCGAAATCCCAGAAAATCATCACACGCTTCATCTTCCAGTTGTACTGGCTTCTTGTAGAAGTGTAGGGATGCAAGCTGCTGGATGTAGGGGTTGTGCTGAAGCTCATCTTCATCGACTATGATGGCTCTGTTGTCGACGTACCTGCGAATCCAGAACTTGTCGTGGAGATGGGCGTTGCTGACGAACTGGCCATACATTCTTAGCCATGTGATTTCTGTGGCCACTATTGCACATGTCGAGAGGATGGGACTGATTTGGTTTCCCATGGAGGTGCCACAAGTCTGCTGAAAGACCTCCCCAATGGCTGTGAAAGCGCAAGCATCGAAGCTGAACTGGATGATGGCGGGTATGTGTTCTGCCTGCACCTTGACCATGTTGGACTTCAGGCTGTGCGTTGATCTGCCGGAATGTGCGGGTGCGATCTTGCTGTGAGGATCGACGCTGATGGTGGAGTTGTGCTCGTCAAGGAACTGGGAGGTGAGGAAGTGGATGCTTTGTAGGATATCGGATTGTGGTATCGAATTAAAGAAGCCGACCAAATCGTGGTTGAGAAATTTCAAGTGTCGCTCCGGGTACAGGTGCTCGTTGTTGTGGAAGAGTTGGTGTTGGGCCAGGTTATCCTCAACATCTGTTGTAGTGCTAGGGCCGCGATCTTCAGCAATTTGCCGATGCACGTATTGCTATACGCGATAATAGTCCTCCCTTTGGCCCATCGCTTTTTCCGTTTCATGAGTATATACCCATACGGTAGGGGCTTTTCGTAGGCGAGGAGCTTGGCATAGTGCTTGGCGACCACCTTGGGGGTATTGTTCTGCATGTTCTGCTTGATCTCGTCAGGGTCGGCGTCTAACATTCGGAATGTTTGTTTGTCCATCCAAGTATTGTAGGCTGCTTGGTTGTAGATGTTCGGGCAGTAGATCATGAGGTGCGCGTTGGCATGGTCCTCGTTGTGCACGATGTAGTCGTCAGGGATCATGGCCAAGATGTTTTTTGCCAGTCTGTGCGTGAGTCGTGGCTCTCGCTGAAGCTGTAGTTTATGATGCTTCCACTCTTGTTCGAAGAAAGCGTCAAAGTCGTCAAGTATGCGTTGATCTCGAGGAAATTGGTGGTGCTTGAGCCATCGTTGGAATTGTTCTTGATGTTGTCTCTTGATGCGCTGCTTGGAGGAGTAGAAGGCATTCCCGGCCCCAACGTTGCGGAAGGTCTGGTGTGTGTGGGGTAGCTGCAGGGTTTCCAAGCCAGTGACTACGTGTCCTTCATGTACTTGTGCTCGCGGATGTTGCTTGATGAATTTGGCGCACTGACACTCTGTAGCCTTCCAGTGTCTGCCCATATCGGTGACTTTCCGCTTGTGGTTCCAAAGAACTTGCTGTAGAGAGGGATGCGTTGCCTCCTGGACTGTCTTGGTGGGTAGATGGTATGGTATAAGTACATGTCGGTGAGTACTGCTGAGTCGCACCAGGTACTTTTCCATGTTGGTGCGATGCGACGCATGTGCAAGGAGAGGAACTTTTAGGGGCTTGTTGTGCTTTGGGATCGACGCGTTCTTGAACTGCAGGACTTTGCGTAGTCTGGCTCGGGCTTTTGATCTCCACGGCTGCTCCATGTGGTTGGCGAGTCTGTAGAGCAGGGTAGCTGTTTCCGCGTCGTGCTTGCCGCTGCGCAGCTCCTTGGAGGCCTCAAATTCTTGCTTGGTGTCGCTGGATATGGAATACAAGAGCTTCCAGAATTGGGCCTGCTTAGGTAGAGCATTGACAAGCGAAGGTCTCTGTCCTTGTACTCTTCGTCGGAGTTTTTTGAAAAGCTGTCGTCCCAGAGAATCTGGTGGGTGGCGAAGATGTGGTTGTTGGTGTTTGGGGACCAAGCCATGCGCCTTCTTGACCAGCTCCTTCGTGACATACGGGTAGTTCAGCTTGGGCTGCCATCTCTGAATCAGGCTGTGTTCTTCGGCCCAGGCGTCAATGTACTCCGAGTGTTGCGAAAGAAGAATGGTGCTGTAGTGCTGGTAGGTCTGGGAGTCGTTCCAATATCGAATGGCAATCTCGGTTTTGGGTAGTTTGAGTTGTTGTAGTTGACGAAGTTTTGCGACTCTGTTGTATTCTCTCTTGGCCACAGTGATGTTGGTGGATCCGATGTAACAAAAGGATGCATCTCGGGTAGCAGCCGCATAGGCTTGCTTGTTGAGCCTTGGAAATAAAAGCTTGACGTACACTGCACAGGGCTGGGAGAATTTCTCGAACGTGTAGAGCTCTGGAACCGCGCCTTTTTCTCGAAGTCGCTCTTTTAGTTGCTCTGCTGCAGGCGATTGCCGCATTCTGTGGAAGGTGAATACTAGATGAATAAGTCCAACTAACCACATCAAAACTTCTTTATTAATAGCAGGAACATGAAAAAGCAAAAACTGCCCCCAATCCACTATCTGCTGTAGCTGCTGGAAGATATTGGCACTTTCTTGATGTGCTATGGGTCCTCTCAGGATTTTCTGCACGTGTCACACGGCGAGGTAGGTGACGGCCGCGATCAGCTGCTGAAGGTTCTTGGGCGAAGCCTTTGGCGCTGTAGTGAGAGAAATGGGGAGTCCCCATCGTGTCGCCATCTCCTGTAGCTCTGCCTTGGTGTACTTAGCGCCTTCGAGGATGGTCTGCACGGACTGTATGTGACTGTCCACTTCCGCATGCTTTTCTCGGGGAGGTTCTTCTTGAGATTGGTGACCCAGGTTGCAATCGAGGTCATACTTGTCGGTGGCTCTTGTCCACTGGTACGGATTACGTTGTGGGGCTCGGCGAGGATGTCCTCGTTGCGCTGCTTGATAGCTCCCTTTGTAAGGCGTCTTCGCTTTGGTGGTGCCGCTGTTGTTTCTGGGCCATCTGTTGGCTCATTCTGCAGCGGCAGGGACTTCTGGGGGGTGACCTCGATGCCGGCGCTGCGCAGGCGTTGTTTGTACTTTGCGGTCTGCTCCTCCAGGGCCTGCATGCGCTGAGCTGCTTGGTTGTCGCCGTCGGTGTTCTTGGTGGCATAGTTGCGTACCTGTGCCCAAGGCTTGATGGCGTCAAGGATGGTGTCGACGAAGGGTGTGACAAAGGTAATGGCCTCTTTCACCTTGTCAGGGGCTTTTTGTCCTTTGCTTTTGTAGAGGGCGTCGACGGTGGCATCGACGTCGATGTTGTTCTCGCGGAGCTTCTTTTGAAGCTGGGAGAGGAAGACGCTCTCGGCGATGTTGCGGGTCAAAATCATGCCGGTGAACTTGCCGTGGGAAAGTCCTCGAAGTCCAAATTCCTCCATGCCATGTCTGCAAAGATGTGCAACGGTGACATCGCGGATGTCCATGCCTGCAAGTCCTTTGGCACGGCTCCAAGCCGTGGGCTCTATGGTCCTCTTCAAAGTTGCTTTGAATACGAGGTTCGTATCATAATGGTCCGGGTCCTCTGAAAACTGACTAGGAAGTGGTACCCGTGCCGTGGTTGCCGGTGTCGCCGGTGTGCCTGCTGCATTCGTTGGTTCAGGCGGTGTGTTGCACGGTGGTGGCGGTGGCGGCAAAGGTTGAGTAGATGGACTAGCGGCGGGTGGAGGCATAGGTGGCCACGTCGGTAAGGATGCTGGTGTCGACAAGA
>CAJNDT010005895.1:277153-284653 GCA_905221615.1 Symbiodinium sp. CCMP2592 | reverse complement strand
GGACGGCCGCTCAGCGCTTTGTGGCTCGGCTGCAATCTGCCAGTCATGGCACTTTTATACATGATGATGCCTCAGTTAATCCCTGTAAATGGCTGCGGGAAACACTGTGTTGGTACAAGGCGTCTCACATGTTGCAAAGTTGCATGACTCTGGACGCACGCACTGCAACTTGGCACAGTGTTTTTGCTTACAGCTGTTGATCAGTATAGCCGGCAGCGATGTACAGATCGCGCATGGCTCGAATGGCTGATGTGGCCTCGCTGCATGGTGTTGTCACTCTGCGTACCATGCGTGTGCGGGCCTGAAAACTGCTGCGAAGTGTTGCAACAGAGGTGGCTGACTGTGGGTGTAAAATATCCGCCTTGTGCAAAGTGCATTGATGCGTAAGGCTTCTGTGCTGAGGGTTTATGGCGAAACCCAGGAAAATGTTGGCCGGTTCAGTTTCAAGCTGAACCGGTGGCTTGTAGAAAGATGCGTCGGTAAGCTGTGCAAAAGGAGGCAGTCGGGTCAGCTGTGCAGGTAAAAGAAGGACGCGGTTGTCGACGTATCTGGTAGCAAAAAAGAAAGCTTGATCCTGCTTGTTGTGGTCTGGAAAATGCTTGTGGTTCGTGAAAAGTTGCTTGTATGTGTGGTGCCAACACTGCTCTTCTACAGCAACCACGATGTTGCATAAAGCTGGGCTGCAGGGCGAGCCCATAGGTGCTCCACGAAATTTCTCAATGAGTGATGTACCGACAGTGAAATAGTTGAGCCTGAGCACTGCAATGATGAGTTGTGGTATGTGTTGTAATTGTATGCAAAGTTTGTTGCCGGAGGAGGCTTCCTGCTGCTTTTGTTTGCTTTTACCTCTGTGAACTCGATGTGTGGGGTCTTTCTGTGAGTGGTCAATGAAGAATTTGGAAGAGTGCAGTGGGTTCTTCTCTCTGTACCATCGAACCATGATGCTGTATGCTGAAAGAAACCGGCTTTGATCGACCGATGTAAAGAATCCAGCTAAATCCTGATTGTACAGGATGTAATCTGTTGAATCGTGTAGTTTTCTGCGCTGATGCAAAAAGAGCGCTGTTTGTTTGAGCTGGGTTATCCCATCTCCTTGGTGAAAGGAGTTTGGGCATGCTTGAAGGGTCATCAGCTGCAGTACGTCTGCTAAGGCTTCCCATAATTTCCTGCCCATGGTGTCGATGAATGCCACTATAGGACGTCCTTTTGTGAATTGCTTCTTTCTTTTCGGTAAAATGTAGGCACGTGGGATGCGTCCCCACTGTGGAAACGCCCATGTGTATGCTGGTAGAAGACTGCGGATGTCTGTGTAGACATCGAAGTGGTGTTGTAGAGGTTGGTGCTGCGACATCCGAAAAATCTCTTTGTCTAAAAAAGTGTTGTGTATGGCAGTGTGGTATAGTGCTGGGCAGTACCACGTGAGTCGGTTCGGGAAGTGATCTTCGCAATGGATGATGCCCGTTGGTATTTTGTGTTGGACTTGCTTGATCCTCTTGACCTGTAGTATGTTGTTTTGAATGCAGTGTGTATTGTGTTGTGGTATTTGTTCAGATACAAACTGCTTTGCAGTTTGATGGTTGTAGGGTAGTCCATAGTGTCGGTGCCATGTGCGTATGGCTCGGCATAATTGTGACGCCAACTGTGTGGGCTTCTGAAGGCAATTGCTTTTGCCGGAGTATGCCAAAAACTGGTGTTGTGGTTGTAGTTCTGCAAGTTGGATAGCAATGTGATTGTGGAAAATGTGTTCCTGGGGTACTTGTGACTGGTGAGCATGTACAGGGTGGTGGTGTATCAGGTTGCCATGTGGTGTGGGCATCGCGCCAATTGTGTAGGAGTTGTTGCATAGGTGGGTGCTTCTTGTAGACCGGTTTCGTGCTGGGTAGGTGGAATGGTGGAATGTGTTGTTTGTTGCTTGTTAAACGAGAGCGCAAATATTGTCGTAGGTGTTGGGTGAAGGTGGGGTGTAAGAGTGGCTGTAGGTAAATGGGTTTAGTGATAGGAGGTGGTTTTAGTCGCCGCTTCTTAAAAACGGTGTTGAGAGCTTTGTGAGCGTGTCTGCGGTCGCGTCGTGGTAAGTTGTTTGAGAGTTTGTGTAAAGCATAAACGGTGGCTGCTGGTGTGTCGGAGCAAAGCAGTTGTTTTGTTGTGTCGAATCTGGTGCGAGTGTTGGAAGTAAGATGTGAGACAGTGGTCCATGCCTTTTTCCTGGTTTTGAATAAGGGGGAATTGCTGAAGCTTCGAATGGAGTGGTGTAGTTTGCCTCGGCGCTGCTTCGCCCATAAGGTGGCTGTGCCGTTGTGCTTGTTGTTGGCTGCTTTGGTGAAGCCGGAGAAAGCTCCTTTCATGTGTGATGTAATGTAGGGAAAGTTGAGCTTGGATTGGTGGTGCTGTATAAGAGTGTTCTCCGTGGCTTCCAATTGCTCTGTGGGTATGTTGGCTTGTAGTACAATTGGTGTATATTGGTGGTAGCATTTGTGTTTAAGCCACCATCGTAAGGCAAGTTCGGCTTGTACAATCTTGTGTTGTTGAAGTTGCTTGAATTTTCGATTGCGTGTGCCCTCTCGTTGTGTGAGAGAGTGACTGGTGCTGCCGATGTAGACGTAGCCACGAAAAGGTGGTTGTGTGGTGACTCTGCAATATACCACCTGTGGCTGACGAAAGAAAGAGAGTGTGTACGATGGAAAAGAATGTGTACGATGGAAAAGAAATGTTTGAGTGTGCGAACAGTCTCTGTAGGTTGGAGAAATGTCCTTCCTCATGTTTGAGGTAGAAATGCTGTGTACGAAGTAACAAGGTCAGGCCTTGAAGCCAAAGTATGATTTGGTGGAATTGTGTAGAGACTGGTTCTGCCAATGGTGCGACAAATTGTAAGATGGATCTGCCTTGATCCAGAATGCGTATGATGTTCTTGAATTGCTTTTGTCGGAAAATTGTTGTGTGATCCAGTGTCTGTCGGTGTTGAATCAAGTACTGCCTGAGTCACTCTGTCATCTGACTGATGATAGCGACAAGTTTGATCAGTGCTGGGGAGCCAAATTTGTCGATGGCTTTGGGCGGGACACCCCAGGCGACTGCAGCGGTCTGCAGTGTCTGTTCTTGTGAGTTGCTGAGTGAAGGAAATTCCGCAGCAACAATGTCAAGGTACTTTTTTACCTGTGTTTTTTATTTGTCGCTGATGCCTTTGATGGCACCAAACCATCTGGTGATGCCGGATTCAGAGTGAACACCAGTGAAATGATCCTGAAACCAAACACTGGCTTTTTGTAGGCTGCTGAAAGATGCGCTGGGGATCCATCTTGGGATCGAGGGGTGCCGCCTTCGTTGGTGTGAGAGTTGACTGCTTCTGTCGCTTGGCGCCCAGAAGGGATCGTCCCGGAAAATGCATACCTGTGGTGGATGACGATGCTGGGGAAGCATGTAACGCGTTGGTATCTTGTTCTGCAA
Organism: Symbiodinium sp. CCMP2592; assembly: GCA_905221615.1. Classification (NCBI taxonomy): domain Eukaryota; class Dinophyceae; order Suessiales; family Symbiodiniaceae; genus Symbiodinium; species Symbiodinium sp. CCMP2592. The sequence continues at coordinate 281,209 of CAJNDT010005895.1, read as the reverse complement.
CTGTTGTTGTGGAAGGGGAGAGGCTACCAGTGGTAAGTCTGGTGTCGTTGTGTGTAGCGTCATCTATGGTAGCTCGTTTCTGTCCACGAGTGGTTGTGGTGGGGGAAATCTCAATTGTGGAAATTGAGTCAGGTGGTGGAGAGGGCGTATTGATAGGAGTGCTAGGTGCTGTGGCTCGTTTTGGTTTCTTTGGTGCTGGTGTGCTGGGTGCCTCAGTGTTTGCATCCGGAGCACGGAGAGCTTCGATTGTCTCCAGTGCTGTTGAAAGTCGTGCTTCCAGGTCACTGATACGGTGTGCAGCCAGAGTGTCTGCTTCTGTCGGCTGCGAAGATTGAAGTGGAAGATGAGGTTGTGATTTGCTGGATTGTGGTGGTGTTGGAGATTCGGTGGGTTGCGATTGTGTGTTGTCTGTGTCTGATTTGACATCTTGCTTGTCCTTTTTGTTGCCGTCGTTGTACTGGTCCTGCAGCTCTTGCAGGTATAACACCAATTCCTTGATGAGGTGTGACATTGCTGGCCGTTTTGCGAGTGTGAGCTTCTCTTGCCAGCAGAATGCGGTGGCTGCTTGGTCCAGATCAATTCTCCGTGCTCGGAGTTGACCCATAAGTTCAGTGGTAAAGACGGCTTCGCTGATATGTTTGCTGCATGTGAGATGGATGTCGAAGCCGTGTGCGGCGTAACGTTGCCAGTATGATGACCAATTGTGTCTTAAAAATGCGACCAATGGTGCTGTTGCGATCGGCATGCCTGCCGTGCGGTTGTGCACTGAATGTGGTGTAGATTGAATGTGTTTGGGTAGGTTGAGGCCGTAAAGCTGTCTGTTGTCCCAATGCTCTGGTGTTTGAACGAAGTCGTTTGGTATCTGGGGATTTGCAGGCGTGAGATTGGTGTGTTGTTGTTGTTGGGGTGTGACGGTGGCCTGAGGCAATGTATGTGAAGAAATGCTGGGGTTTTGAGTCGTCATCGGAGATGGACTCACAAATGTGTGTTGGGGAGTGGCAGGTGTGGGTGTTGGCAGTGTGGTGGGTGAAGCTGGGACGGTAAACTGCTGGGGTGGGGGAGGGGGTGGAGGGAAAGGGGGGAAAGTGGTGTTGTGGCTGTAAGGGTGAGCTGAACCCCAGGTGGGTGGGGTCTGGGGTGAGGTGTGGGGTGGGATGTTGTGGATCCCTGGTGGTGGGGAAATCGGGTGCATTGGGGTGCTGCTGGTTGAAGCTGTTTGTCGCTGCACCGCACTGATTGCTGTGCCGATGATGCCTGTTGGCATTGTTGTGTGCCACTGAGGCTGTGTCGGCTTGTACATGGTTGCACAATGGGGCACTATAATTGCCTGTGACTGCAAAAGCTGCAAATAGCACGCGCATGGACAACATAGTTGGCCTGAGTGTCAGCATCTACTTGTGGAATGCATCCAGCATGCAGCTGCATCGTCTCTTCTTTGGCTCAAAAGCGGGGTCGGAGCAAATGCTTGATTGCATACAGCTATGTGCAACGGGATTCAGGCCTGGAAGAGAAATGATACTCGAGAGTGAAAGGTAGACTCGGAAGAAGAAAGAAAGTAGTACAGAACATCACTGAATAAGGCCGAATCCAACAATGCTGAAATGCCCCGAGTGGAATCCCCACTTCTCTGGGGTCCGCACAACACCCTTTCGCCCCACGATAAAGGCCTCTCTATACATGTCCCGATACGTCATCTTGTAATGCTGATACTTAGTCCGTATTGTCCCGATGACGATCACTCCCTGTTGGCCTTTCGGCCGCCGTGTACATTGATCGGTTACTATATGGACCGTGCTTTCCGATACATCTCCTGGGGTTGCATTCCCGTAAATGACGCAAGAGGGAATGGGTGGGTAGGACTTGTCGTCAAAGCAGTGTCTGACTGAACTTGGGCGGACCAAGTCCTCGCGCATAATGCGCGCGGCACTTGCAATGCTCGTGCCGTGTCCGGCGGTGTAGATGTATGACTCTCCTGGTGGGTCAGTGGCACGGGTGCCGAACGCTCTGCGCTGCTCTCCAGCCCAAGGAATGAATAACATAGTATGCACGCCGTCCGATATTGGCGTCAGCACTGCCCCAAGTTCGTTGCACGCTGATCGCGTGCCTGATTGTAGCACTGCATGTGCAAATTCGGCTAAAGTCTCCTGCCTGAAATCGCTGTCAGCAGCTATCTCGCCCAAAGTTTTGGCGAGTTTGTGTGCTTCTTCCATGTCGACGGCGTGAGGGGTCGGCTTCTCATGTTCGTAAAGCTCAGAAAATGGCGCCACATCAATCTGTGGTGGTCTGCTCTGTTTGCCCAGTTGTTCGAGGGTTGGCTGACCCGATGGGGCAACGGCTGTTGATGCATCGTAGGTCGGGGCAGGTGTCCGAACGGAGCTGGAGGGATTGTGCTGAGCCTGTAGGCGGGAGGAGGTGCCCTGTCCGGCTGGGGGCTGCTGTTGTGCTGCTTGGCTGCCCTTGATGCGGAGGGCGATTCGTTGAACCTGCGAGGCCAATGTCCTTTGTGGGACGTTGGGTGGGGTGGGTGGCCTCTGACGTAGCTGTGTGGCTCTGTAATGCCACTTGTTGGTATCAACATCACGCACTGTAGAATAGCTGCGGAGCACAACCGAGGTCCGCGGAGGTGTCGACGAAGATCGCCTGGTGTCCCTGCGAGAACGACTTCTGCGGGTGTCGCGGGAGCGGTGGTGTCTGCGTCGGCGGTGCTGTCTCCCGCTGCTGGCAGGTCGTGCTCTGCTGCGTGTGCGTCGTCGGCGTCTAGTGCTCACGGTGCGGGTTCTGCTGCGTGTGGGTGAGCGCCGTCGCCTGCGTGGCAACGGAGGATGGTGGGAAGAAGCACGTGCTGCGAGCGGGTCAGTGTCTCCCGATCCCGTAGCGGGTGGTGATTGTGTGGGTGGCAATGTGCTGACAGAGGGGGTGTTGGCTGTGCTTATTGGCTGGGGTTGGGGGGTGATTGCCGGTGTCTGCGGGGCAATGTGTGCAGCATCGGTAGTGGTAACATTGGTGGGGTGAGATTGTGAAGCTTGTTGGAGGGTCGTGGGCGGCGGTATATGGGATTGTTGAGCGGGTTGTGTGGAAGGGATGCTGCAAGGTGCAGGTTGGGGTTGTGGAGCAGGTGGTGTGAAAGGAATGTTGTATGTGGCAGGCTGGGAGTGATGCGGTGTCAGAGGTGATGGGCTCGTGGGAAAAACTGTTGTATGGGTAGGCAAAGGACCAGGGGTCAAGAAAGTGGGGGGATGTTGCGACATGAATTGCTGGGGTGGAGGTTGTTGTGGCATCTGGGGCTGTGGTGTGCTGAGTTGTGTGTATACCATCGGATGCTGTGGTATAGGAGCATTGTGTCCACATGGCATCATGGGGAAGCTGTGTGTCTGCTCAACAGGGATCGTAGTGGGTTGCGTCGGCAGTGTGTGCTGCTGAGTGGCAGCAATGCCAGTTGGCATCATTGCTGGGTATCCTTGTGACTGCGGTACCCAGGTGTTCGGGTGAAAATGATTGAGCACCGGTCGGGTTGTTGGTGCGTATGGTGTTGCTGGTGGCTGCGTGGTAAAATAATCCGGCCACATAGCTGCAACGAAGTTGGTGAAACAAACACAGTTGCACAAGCAAAGTGCAGGCTGTCCTGGTTGTCCCTGCTGGACGGACTTGAGAGGTCGAAGACGGAGAGAAAGAAGAAGGCCGATTACTTCCCGGAGGAAGCGCTGCTTCACTTGCGTTAGACACATGTTACCACGCCTGCCCTCATGTCAGTTGCACATGCCCTTGCAGTCCCTGAGAAATAAAGAAGCGGTCGAATAGAGGACAGACTAGCGAGGTAGCACCTGCTCACTAGACGCACTTTACTGCATTAGCCGTCCATTACTGCACCTGCACTCATGTCGGACGCACATGCGAGCATCAGAGAGAGAGAGATAAAATAGCATCGGGAGAATCTGAACGATCTGAACGAAGGCTGAACACCCGGTTCATCACCGGTCTCCCCGGAGGGTCACCACGGCGCCATGACGGAAAGCCGTTGCTCTGGAGTCTCCACGACCCACGCTGATCACACTGATG
>CAJNDT010005895.1:80000-275000 GCA_905221615.1 Symbiodinium sp. CCMP2592 | reverse complement strand
TGTGCTTTGTTTTTTGCTTGTGTGTGTGACTGACTGCATGGGAGGATGTGGCGGTGTCATCCTTCCTCAGAAAAGCATCAATCTCTTCGGATCCCCATAGGCTGCTGTCGTCGTCTTCGTCCATCTGTGTGCGATCCTAAATATGTTTCAACAACTGTAGTTCTGAGAAATGGCTGCGGAGTCACAACTGCATTAAGGCGTGTGCATACGCTGATCGTCAGAAAAGAGAGAGAGATATACAAAGATACATCACTTGGGCAACCTCACCGGCTGGCATGACCTTTCAACATGGTGCTCTTAATGTTGACCCTCATCAGGGATGATGGGGTTCACATCACAGCTTTGCTGTGTGGTTGTTGGCTGCCGGGGGCAGCAAATGTGCATCTAATTGTCAACTCAGCGATGCTGCTCACGGAGTTCTTGATCGCTTTCTCTTGTTGGATGTAGGAGTTGATGTAGTGGAAGCTGGCTCCTTTTGGGTCGGAGTCGTTGATGTCGGAAGCTGATCAGGTTGCTCCGAATGCTTTCGTATCCACTCTGCAGATGCGATGAAGTACTCACGCCACCATGAAGAGCCGTTAGTGGCCCAGTGCCATCTCCATTGTGATGCCGTGGGAGATCGCGATCTGGTGCGTTGGTCCATGGTGCTAACACAACTGGTTGTTTTGCAAAATGCTGCGGGAAAGAGTGTATCAATCGCTGCATACAAACACATGTGAAGAGAGTGCACTGACTGTCTCACTTGGCAAAACAACGATTGTTGTTTTCACCGTCTGCTGCAATCACCCAATGGTGGTATAAAACATGTTTGATCACCTATTGTTGCGAAGCTTCGAGTCTTTCCACTCGTTGCTTTAGCTCTGTAATCTGCCGGGTTGTTTGCAGAATAAACTCGGCTAATTGGTCGCGTAGAGCCTCGTCACTGAATGTGGAAGGTTCACTTCCGGTTTCGGACTCATAGTCCCGATGCTGTGTCAAAATCTCCATGAGGGCTGCGGAGAGAGCTTCACGTCGTGCCTCATCGACGGGTGGCGAATCTGTAGTCGCTGTGTTTGGCGGAAGAGGTGAGTCGCTCATGGCTCGATGTCGGGATTCAAATAGGTGTCACTGTGAGGCAAAACTTCAGAAGGCAGAGTTATGGTATTGTCTGAAAGCAACATGTGTTGAAAAGTGAGACGTATGCACTACCTGGCACTTTTTATACCGGCTTGCCTTAGCAGCATATTCACGACCAATCAGGCGCGTTTTGCCTGATGAGGCTTTCAAGTACGTCGAGCTGCTGTTTGCACGAGGAGAGGATCGCCGTGGTAGCCTCGTGCTGAGTAGTCAACACCGTTGTAGCCTGTTGTATCAGGCGCTCGAGTTTGGCATTCGACTCAAGCAACGAATTGTGAAACTGCGTCATTGCTGCCATAATCTCAGCCGATGAATCCGGATCAGGGTGATGCGGAGGTGGAAATGGCGGAGTCGCCGGTGCAGCCACTGCTGCGTCCTGTTGTTCTTCCGGATCTTGGTGTTGCTCTTGGTAGTCTTGGAAATCTTCGTCTTCTGCAACACGTAGAAACTGAGAGCGCAAAAGCGCCGGCTGTGGGTTGTGGCTGCCCACCGCAGGTTGCTCGTTGCGGCGTCTGCTGTGCTTGGAGATGGATGGCCGAGGACGGCCGCTCAGCGCTTTGTGGCTCGGCTGCAATCTGCCAGTCATGGCACTTTTATACATGATGATGCCTCAGTTAACCCTGAAAATGGCTGCGGGAAACACTGTGTTAATACAAGGCTGCTCTCATGTTGCAAAATTGCACGGCTCTGGACCCACGCACGGCAAGCTGGCGCAGTGTTTTGCTTACAGCTGTTGATCAGTATAGCCGGCAGCGATGTAGAGATCGCGCATGGCTCGAATGGCTGATGTGGCCTCGCTGCATGGTGTTGTCACTCTGCGTACCATGCGTGTGCGGGCCTGAAAACTGCTGCGAAGTGTTGAAACAGAGGTGGCTGACTGTGGGTGCAAAATGTCCGCCTTGTGCAAAGTGCATTGATGCGTGAGGCTGCTGTGCTGAGGGTTTATTGCGAAACCCAGGAAAATGTTGGCCGGTTCAGTTTCAAGCTGAACCGGTGGTTTGTAAAAAGATGCATCAGTGAGCTGTGCAAAAGGAGGCAGTCGGGTCAGCTGTGCAGGTAAAAGAAGGACGCGGTTGTCGACGTATCTGGTAGCAAAAAAGAAAGCTTGATCCTGCTTGTTGTGATCTGGAAAATGCTTGTGGTTCGTGAAAAGCTGTTTGTATGTGTGGTGCCAACACTGTTCCTCGACCGCAACAACGATGTTGCATAGGGCTGGGCTGCAGGGCGAGCCCATAGGTGCACCGCGAAATTGCTCAATAAGTGATGTACCGACAGTGAAGTAGTTGAGTCGGAGCACTGCAATGATAAGTTGTGGTATATGTTGTAATTGAATGCATAGTTTGTTGCCTGAGGAGGCTTCTTGCTTCTTTTGTCTGCTTTTGCCCCTGTGGACTCGATGTGTGGGGTCTTTCTGTGAGTGGTCAATGAAGAATTTGGAAGAGTGTAGGGGGTTCTTTTCTCTGTACCATCGAACCATAATGCTGTATGCTGAAAGAAACCGGCTCTGATCGACCGATGTAAAGAAGCCAGCCAAATCCTGGTTGTACAGGATGTAATCTGTTGAATCGTGTAATTTCCTGCGCTGATGCAGGAAGAGTGCTGTTTGTTTGAGCTGTGTTATGCCATCTCCTTGGTGAAAGGAGTTTGGGCATGCTTGAAAAGTCATCAGCTGCAGTACGTCCGCTAAGGCTTCCCACAATTTCCTGCCCATGGTGTCGATGAACGCCACTATGGGACGGCCTTTTGTGAATTGCTTCTTTCTTTTCGGTAAAATGTAGGCGCGTGGGATGCGTCCCCATTGTGGAAAAGCCCATATGTAAGCTGGAAGGAGGCTGCGGATGTCTGTGTAGACATCAAAGTGGTGTTGTAGAGGTTGGTGCTGCGAGATCCGAAAGATCTCCTTGTCTAAAAAAGTGTTGTGTATGGCAGTGTGATATAGTGCTGGGCAGTACCACGTGAGGCGGTTCGGGAAGTGATCTTCGCAGTGGATGATGCCCGAAGGTATTTTGTGTTGGACTTGCTTGATCATCTTGACCTGGAGTATGTTGTGTTGGTTGCAGTGTGCGTTGTGTTGTGGTATTTGTTCAGATACAAACTGCTTTGCAGTTTGGTGGTTGTAAGGCAGTCCATAGTATCGATGCCATGTGCGTATGGCTCGGCATAATTGTGAAGCCAACTGTGTGGGCTTCTGAAGGCAATTACTTTTGCCGGAGTATGCCAAAAATTGGTGTTGTGGTTGTAGTTCTGCAAGTTGGATAGCAATGTGATTGTTGAAAATATGCTCCTGGGGAACTTGTGAGTGTAATGGTGAGCAGGTACAGGGTGGTGGTGAATCGGGTTGCATGTAGTATGGGCGTCGCGCCAATTGTGTAGAAGTTGTTGCATGGGTGGGTGTTTCTTGTAGACAGGTTTTGTGCTGGGGAGATGGAATGGTGGAATGTGTTGTTTGTTGCTTGTTAACCGAGAACGCAAAAATTGTCGTAGTTGTTGGGTGAAGGTGGGGTGTAAGAGTGGCTGTAGGTAAATGGGTTTTGTGACAGGAGGTGGTTTAAGTCGTCGTTTCTTGAAGACGGTGTTGAGCGCTTTTTGAGCGTGTCTGCGGTCGCGTCGTGGTAAGTTGTTTGAGAGTTTGTGTAAAGCGTAAACTGTGGCTGCTGGTGTATCTGAGCGAAGGAGTTGCTTTGTTGTGTCGAATCTGGTGCGGGTGTTGGAAGTAAGATGTGAGACTGTGGTCCAGGCCTGTTTTCTGGTGTTGAATAAGGTGGAGTTGGTGAAGCTTCGAATGGAGTGGTGTAGTTTGCCTCGGCGTTGCTTCGCCCATAAAGTGGCTGTGCCGTTGTGCTTGTTGTTGGCTGCTTTTGTGAAGCCGGAAAAAGCTCCTTTCATGTGTGATGTGATGTAGGGAAAGTTGAGCTTGGATTGGTGATGTTGTATGAGAGTGTTCTCTGTGGCTTCTAATTGCTCGGTGGGTATGTTGGCTTGTAATACAATTGGTGTGTATTGGTGGTAGCATTTGTGTTTATGCCACCATCGTAAAGAAAGTTCGGCTTGTACAATCTTGTGTTGTTGAAGTTGCTTGAATTTTCGATTACGTGTACCCTCTCGCTGTGTGAGAGAGTGACTTGTACTGCCGATGTAAACGTAGCCACGAAAAGGTTGTTGCGTGGTAACTCTGCAGTATACCACCTGTGGCTGACGAAAGAAAGAGAGTGTGTACGATGGAAAGGAAATGTTTGAATGTGCAAACAGTCTCTGTAGGTTGGAGAAATGTCCTTCCTCATGTTTGAGGTAGAAATGCTGTGTGCGAAGTAACAAAGTCAGGCCTTGAAGCCAGAGTATGATTTGATAGAATTGTGTGGAGACTGGTTCTGCCAAAGGTGCGACGAATTGTAAGATGGATCTGCCTTGATCCAGAATGCGTGTGATGTTCTTGAATTGTTTTTGTCGGAAAATTGTTGTGTGATCAAGTGTTTGTCGGTGTTGAAGCAAGTGCTGTCGGAGTCACTCTGTCATCTGACTGATGATGGCGACGAGTTTGATCAGTGCTGGGGAGCCAAATTTGTCGATGGCTTTGGGTGGGACACCCCAGGCGACTGCAGCGGTCTGCAGTGTTTGCTCTTGTGAGCTGCTGAGTGAAGGAAATTCCGAAGCAACAATGTCAAGGTACTTTTTTACCTGTGTTTTTTGTTTGTCGCTGATGCCTTTTATGGCACCAAACCATCTGGTGATGCCGGATTCGGAGTGAACGCCAGTGAAGTGATCTTGAAACCAAACACTGGCTTTTGTGGGCTGCTGAAAGATGCGCTGGGGATCCATCTTGGGATCCAGGGGTGCTGCCTTCGTTGGTGTAAGAGTTGACTGCTTCTGTCGCTTGGCGCCCAGAGTGGAGCGTCCCGGGAAGTGCATACCTGTGGTGGATGACGATGCTGGGGAAGCGTGTACCGGGTTGTTGTCTTGTTCTGCAGCAGTTGTGGTGAATGGGGATAGGCCCTCAGTGGTAGGCCTGGTGTCAGTGTGTGTAGGGTCATCGATGGTGGCTCGTTTTTGTCCACGGGTGGTTGTGGTGGGGGAGATCTCAATTGTGGAAACTGAGAGAGGTGGTGGGGAGGGCGTGTTGATGGGAGTGCTGGGCGTGGTGGATCGTTTTGGTTTCTTTGATGCTGGTGTGCTGGGGGCCACATTGTGTGCTTCCGGCGCACGGAGAGTTTCAATTGTCTCCAGTGCTGTTGAAAGTCGTGCTTCAAGGTCGCTGATGCGATGGGCCGCCAGAGTGTCAGTCTCTGTCGGCTGCGAAGGTTGGAGTGGGAGATGAGGTTGTGGTTTGCTGGATTGTGGTGGTGTTGGAGATTCGGTGGGTTGCGATTGTGTGTTGTCTGTGTCTGCTTTGACATTTTGCTTGTCCTTTTTGTTGCCGTCGTTGTACTGGTCCTGCAGCTCCTGCAGGTACAACACCAATTCCTTGATAAGGTGTGACATTGCTGGTCGTTTTGCAAGTGTGAGCTTTTCTTGCCAGCAGAATGCAGTGGCCGCTTGGTCCAGATCAATTCTCCTTGCTCGGAGTTGACCCATAAGTTCAGTGGTAAAAACGGCTTCGCTGACGTGTTTGCTGCATGTGAGATGGATGTCGAAGCCATGTGCAGCGTACCGTAGCCAGTACGAGGACCAATTGTGTCGCAAAAATGCGACCAATGGTGCTGTTGCGATTGGCATGCCTGCTGTGCGGTTATGCACTGAATGTGGTGTAGATTGAATGTGTTTGGGGAGGTTGAGGCCAAAAAGCTGCCTGTTGTCCCAATGCTCCGGTGTTTGAACAAAGTCGTTTGGTATCTGGGGATTTGCAGGCGTGGGATTGGGGTGTTGCTGTTGTTGGGTTGCGACGGTGGCTTGAGGTAATGTATGTGACGAAATGCTGGGGTTTCGAGTCGTCATCGGAGATGGACTCACAAATGTGTGTTGGGGAGTGGCAGGTGTGGGGGTTGGCAGTGTGGTGGGCGGAATTGGTCCGGGAAACTGTTGGGGTGGGGGAGGGGGTGGAGGGAAAGGTGGGAACGTGTTGTTGTGGCTGTACATGTGAGCTGAACCCCAAGTAGTCGGGATTGGTGATGAGGTGTGTGGTGGGATGTTGTGTATCCCTGGTGGTGGGGAGATCGGGTGCAATGGGGTACTGCTGGTCGAGGTTGTTTGTCTCTGCACGGTACTGATTGCTGTACCGATGATGCCTGTTGGCATTGTTGTATGCCACTGAGGCTGTGTCGGCTTGTACATGGTTGCACAGTGGGGCACTACAGTTGCCTGTGACTGCAAAAGCTGCACATGGAACATGCATGATCAACCTGGTTGGCTTGAGCGTCAACATCAACTTGTGCGAGGCATCCAGCATGCAGCTGCATCGAGTCTTCTTTGGCTCAAAAGCGAGGTCGGAGCAAATGCCTGATTGCAAACGACTATGTGTACAGGGATTCAGGCCTGGAAGAAAAAGTACTAGAGAGTTACAGGAAGACACAGAAGAAGAAATCAACATCACTGAATGAGGCCGAATCCAACGATGCTGAAGTGCCCGGAATGGAATCCCCACTTCTCCGGGGTCCGCACAACACCCTTTCGCCCCACGATGAAGGCTTCTCTGTACATGTCCCGATACGTCATCTTGTAATGCTGATACTTAGTCCGTATTGTCCCGATGACGATCACTCCCTGTTGGCCCTTGGGCCGCCGCGTACATTGATCGGTAACTATATGTACCGTGCTTTCCGACACATCTCCTGGGGTCGCATTCCCGTATATGACGCAAGAGGGAATGGGTGGATAGGACTTGTCGTCGAAGCAATGGCTGACAGAACTTGGGCGGACCAAGTCCTCACGCATTATGCGTGCGGCACTTGCAATGCTCGTGCCGTGTCCGGCGGTGTAGATGTATGTTTCCCCTGGTGGGTCAGTGGCACGAGTGCCGAATGCTCTGCGAGTCTCACCAGCCCACGGGATGAATAACATAGTATGCACGCCGTCCGATATTGGCGTCAGCGTTGCTCCCAATTCGTTGCACGCTGAGCGCGTGCCCGACTGTAATACGGCATGCGCGAAATCGGCTAAAGTCTCCTGCCTGAAATCGCTGTCAGCAGCTATCTCGCCCAAAGTTTTGGCGAGTTTGTGCGCTTCCTCCAAGTCGACAGCGTGGGGTGTCGGCTTTTCATGATCATAAAGCTCAGAGAAAGGCGCCACATCAATCTGTGGTGGTCTGCTCTGTTTGCCCAGTTGTTCGAGGGTTGGCTGACCCGATGGGGCAGCAGTTGTGGATGCATCGAAAGTCGGAGCAGGTGTCCGAACAGAGCTGGGGGGATTGTGCCGAAGCTGTTGGCGCGAGGATGTGCCCTGGCTTGTTGGGGGCTGCTGTTGTGCGGCTTGGCTGCCCTTGATGCGGAGGGCGATGCGCTGAACCTGCGAAGCCAATGTTTTTTGTGGGACCTTGGGTGGGGTAGGTGGCCTTTGACGTGGCTGTGTGGCTCTGTAATGCCACTTGTTGGCATCATCATCACGCACTGTAGAATAGCTGCGGAGCACAACCGAGGTCCGAGGAGGTGTCGATGAAGCACGCCTGGTGTCCCTGCGAGAACGGCTTCTGCGAGTGTCGCGGGATCGATGGTGTCTGCGTCGGCGGTGCTGTCTGCCGCTGCTTGCAGGTCGTGCTCGGCTGCGCGTGTGTCGACGGCGTCTAGTGCTCACGGTGCGAGTTCTGCTGCGTGTGGGTGAATGCCGTCGTCTGCGTGGCAGCGGAGGGTGATGGGGAGAAGTACGGGCTGCGAGCTGGTCAGTGTCTGCCGATCCCGTATCTGGGGGTGGTTGTGCGGGTGGCACTGTATTGACGGAAGGGGTGTTGGCTGTGTTTGTTGGTTGTTGTTGTTGGGGCGTCATTGCCGGTGTCTGCGGGGCAGTGTGTGCAGCATCGGCAGTGGGAACACTGGTGGGGTGGGGTTGTGGAGCTTGTTGAATTGTTGTTGGCGGCGGTATGTGGGATTGTTGAATGGGTTGTGTGGGAGGGATGTTGCAAGGTGCAAGTTGGGGTTGTGGGGCAGGTGGTGTAAAAGGAAAGTTGAATGTGGTAGGTTGGGCCTGATGCTGTGTCGAAGCAGATGGGCTCATGGGAAAAGCTGTTGGATGGGTAGGCAAAAGAGCAGGATTCATGAGCGGTGTGGGTTGTTGTGACATGAATTGCTGGGGTGGAGGTTGTTGTGGCATCTGGGGTTGTGGTGTGCTGAGATGTGCGTAGATCGTCGGATGCTGTGGAATAGGAGCGGTGTGTCCACACGGCATCATGGGGAAGCCGTGTGTTTGCTCAAGAGGAATCGTAGTGGGTTGTGTCGGCAGTGTGGGCTGCTGAGTGGCAGCAATGCCGGTTGGCATCATTGCTGGGTAGCTTTGAGACTGCGGTACCCAGGTGTTCTGGTGAAATTGATTAAGCACCGGTCGGGCTGTTGGTGCATATGGTGTTGCTGGTGGCTGCGCGGCAAAATAATCCGGCCACATAGCTGCAACGAAGCGGGTGAAACACACACAGTTGCACAAGCAAAGTGCAGGCTGTCCTGATTGTCCCTGCTGGACTGATTTGAGAGGTCGTAGACGGAGAGAAGGAAGGTAGAGGGCCGAGTACTCTCCGGAGAGAGCGCTGCTTCACTTGCTGTAGACATCTTTACCACGTCTGCACTCATGTCAGATGCACATGCCCTTGCAGTCCCTGAGGAATAAAGAAGTGAAAAAATACGGGGCAGACTAGAGAGGTAGCACCTGCTCACTAGACGCACTTTACCGCATTAGCCGTCCCTTACTGCACCTGCACTCATGTCAGACTCACATGCGAGCATCAGAGAGAGAGAGATAAAGTAGCATCTGGAGAATCTGAACGATCTGAACGAAGGCTGAACACCCGGTTCATCACCGGTCTCCCCGGAGGGTCACCACGGCGCCATGACGGAAAGCCGTTGCTCTGGAGTCTCATAGACCCACGCTGATCACACTGATGGATTCGGCCAAGAGTACGAGTGCAAGAGGAAAAAGAGAGGCATGTTGTTCATGTTGCAAAAGCTTGTCAGATTGTGGCAACCGTACAACTTGTTTGTTGTCGAATCAACCGCCAAAAGTGGCAACTGAAAACTCTCTAATCTTGGCACAGGGGCCTTCTAATCGGGCTGGCACAGGGGCCCCAGCTCAATTTTGTGCAGGTACAAGGTTTGGCGTCCCAAACCTCTTCCCATGGTGTTGCTAGCTTCGTTGGCCAGCGTCACAACACCATGCGCTGGCCCCCTGCAACATTTGATTCGGTAAATGTCAAATGTCTGATTGAGTTGCAAAGCAAAAATTGCAAACAGTGTAGGAGTGACCCTCTGCTCCCATGTGCTAGGGAGGTTCACACACACACACACACACACACACACACACACACACACACACACACACACACACACACACACACACACACACATGCACACACAAACACACATGCACACACAAACACACACACAAACACACACACACACACACACAAACACACACACACACACACACAACCACACACACAGACACAACCACACACACACACAGACACACACAACCACACACACACACAACCACACACACACACACACAACCACACACACAACCACACACACACACACAACCACACACACGCAACCACACACACACACACAACCGCACACACACACACACACACAACCACACACACACACAACCACACACACACACACACAACCACACACACACACAACCACACACACACAACCACACACACACACAATCACACACACACACACACACCCACACACACACACACAACCACACACACACACACAACCACACACACACACACACCCACACACACACACACACATACACACACCACACACACACACCACACACACACACACATACACACATACACACATGCACACATACACACATATACATACAAATCTACAAATACACAATATGGACGGACCATAGATACAATTTAAGATAAGATGCAAGAACAGAATATGATGCAATCTAGCAACTGTGTGAAATATGTTCAACGCTGATAAAGTATGGTTCAGGATGGTGTAATATGAGTTAGTGTGATATCAAATGATGTAAAGCGATGCAACATGATATAATTTCTTAGGTTATGCCATAATGTCATATCATTAATTCACTGAATGCAGTACCATTTAATGTCATATAATATCATGCCATACTGCATCTTATTTTCTCATATCTATCACACCTTATGCTATCACACATTATCTTCATAGAATGTTGTACGTTATCATATACATTCATATATATAGATATATAGATATATAGATATATAGATATATAGATATATAGATATATAGATATATAGATATATAGATATATAGATATATAGATACATATATTCATCATAAGGAAAGAAGGCATGAACTTTCTATGCAATGCTTGGGATTCTTGACATTCGCCATGTGTTGCCGCTCATAATTTCAGGCTGAGCTTCGTGATCACCCCAGGCCAGAACTCTTGACTTGCCATTGACTCTTCGCAAGTCTTGGCATGCGCACTCGGATGTTTCCACCCGGCTTTGTGACAGACTCTACGAACCGCCGCGTGCCAACTGCAGACGTCACCGCGGCCAAGGCCGCCGGATTCGGTCGATCCCGCTTGTTTTGTCTTACTGAGCCGGCAGGTCGCTGCCCCTGCAGCAGAGACAGGCCGGAGCTCCAAAGCACGGTCGCGAGTCGCAGGCACTGTCAGATCCCTGCCTGAAGGCAGCCCCTTCACTGTGGGCGCAGCGGCAGCCACCGCCGCGGGTGCCGTGGCGGCGTCCACCCGACGCAAGACCCGAGCGAGCAGAGCAGGGGCCCTGACAGGGCAGGCGGCGGCAGGTTTCAGGCCCACGCCGTCCAACCTTTCCGTTCTCAGGTCGCTGCCCGGGCCGAAGTGGGACCTGGCGAGAAGGTCGTGGGCATCGACCTGGGCACCACCAACTCCGCAGTGGCGGCCATGGAGGACGCTCAATCTGAAAGCTCGTGAGATCATGCATGAGCTGCAACTGCCAAGGGCAAAGGGCTCAGTCTTGCCTAGAGGCCGGCGCCCCCACCATCATCCCCAACGCGGAGGGCGCACGGACCACGCCCAGTGTTGTGGCCTATTCCAAGAGCGGTGAGCTGCTGGTGGGGCAGATCGCCAAGCGCCAGGTGCACGGCCCACTTGTTTGTTGTGTGGGTCCACAGGTGTTGCTCTGAAGTTTCATATTGCTGCAACAAATCGTCTGCGGAGCAGGCCGTTGTGAACCCAGAGAACACCTTCTACTCCGTCAAGCGCTTCGTCGGCCGCCAGCCCAACGAGGTGGGTGAAGAGCTGAAGGAGGTGTCCTACAAGGTGGATTTTGAAGGCCAGAAGGTGAAGATCGACTGCCCGGTCTTGAGCAAGAAGTTCGCGCCGGAGGAGGTCTCTGCACAGGTGCTGCGCAAGCTCAGCGGCGATGCCGGCACTTACTTGAGTGCCACCGTCCAGAAGGCAGGCTGCCTTCGCACGACCGAGTATAAGGAAAGGGCCTGTGCACCTCGTTCGTGTGTCCGTTTCCTGGCTTCTTCACAGGCCGTCGTGACCGTTCCTGCCTATTTCAACGATTCGCAGCGACAGGCACACGCAACGGGACGGAGTGATGATGGAGAGGGTTAGTGTCTTGAGATAGGTTGTGAAGGTCACGTGAGGGCAGGTTCAGGCAGGTTGAGGCTGCTGTTGACATGTCAATCACCACTAGTAGCATCAGTTGAGGCCACGAAGGATGCCGGGAAGATTGCTGGTCTGGACGTGCTGAGAATTGTGAACGAGCCCACCGCTGCCTCCTTGGCATATGGCTTGGAGAAGGCGAACAACGAGACAATTTTGGTCTTCGATCTCGGAGGAGGAACCTTCGACGTCTCCGTGCTGGAGGTCGGCGACGGAGTCTGTGAGGTGCTCGCCACCAACGGCGACACCCACCTGGGCGGCGACGACTTCGACAAGGTCATCGTGGACTGGCTGGCGGAAGACTTCCAGAAGACCGAGGCGGGGCAATGTAGTACTAAGTACGAAAAACTTTGGAGAGTTTGGTGCAGTGACAGTGGGACTCAGTGAGACCCAGACGGCCCAGGGCATCGAGCTCCTCAAGGACAGGCAGGCACTGCAGCGCCTGACGGAGGCTGCAGAGAAGGCCAAGATCGAGCTCTCCGGTGTGCAGGAGGCGCGCCGAGAAGCAGCACGCAGCCTTCACGGCCATTCAGTTTCTCGGTGTATGTTCCCTGTGTGAGGCCAAGATTTCCCTGCCCTTCATCACGGCCGATGCCACCGGCCCCAAGCACATCGAGCAGAGCTTGTCCCGTGCCAAGTTCGAGCAGCTCGCCAGCAAGCTCATCGCTCGCTGCAGGACGCCAGTGAAGCCTCACACTATCGTCTCGCAAAGTTTTAGGCTGAAGCAGCCTTGAGATGTCGAAGGATGTGATAATATGTGATAACCATGCGATCCGTGAGTTGCGCAGCGGCTGCATGCAGGACTCCAGTGGAGAATGCCCTGAAGGATTCCAAGATCAGTGCCAGTGAGATCAACGAGATCGTGCTCGTGGGCGGCTCCACCCGAATCCCGTCCATCCAGTCCCTGGCCTCGGAGCTTGTCGGTGGCAAGAAGCCCAACCAGAGCGTGAACCCGGACGAGGTCGTGGCTGTGGGTGCGGCAGTTCAGGCTGGCGTCTTGGCAGGTGATGTGAAGGACATCGTCCTGCTGGATGTGACGCCCCTGTCCCTGGGTGTCGAGACTCTGGGTGGCGTGGCCACGGTGCTGATTCCTCGAAACACCACCATTCCCACCAAGAAAACCGAGGCCGGCTGTTCGCTGCAAACTTGAGCAGCATGTCGTAGAAACCAATTGAACGGGCGTTGCTCAAGTCTTGGTGCTGGGTTGGTGAGATGCTTGCCTTGCAGGTCTTCTCCACAGCCACGGACTCCCAGCCATCCGTGGAGATTGTTGTGCTGCAGGGCGAGCGGCAGTTCGCGAAGGACAACAAGATTCTGGGAACCTTCCGCCTGGATGGCGTCCCGCCGGCACCCCGAGGCGTGCCCCAGATCGAGGTGACCTTTGACATCGACGCCAACGGCATCCTGAACGTCGGCGCGAAGGACCGCGGCACTGGCAAGGAGCAGACCATCACCATCGCTGGATCCTCCACCCTGGACAAGACGGACGTCGACAAGATGGTGCAGGATGCAGAAGCCAACGCTGCGGAGGATAACAAGCGCAAGGACGCCGTGGAGACCAAGAACAACGCAGAGAGCCTGGTGTACCAGACGGAAAAGCAGCTGTCCGACCTGGGAGACAAGGTGCCTGCAGATCTGAAGGCCAGCATCGACCCCAAGCTGCAGGCCCTGAAAGACAAGGTCGCAGAGGCCGAGCCAGACACCGAGCTCCTGAAGACCATGACCAAGGACCTCCAGGAGGAGCTGATGAAGGTCGGCCAGGCGGCCTACGCCAACACCGGCGCTGCAGCGCCCGAGGGCGCTCCCGAGGGAGCGGCCGGCGATGCCGGGGCGCCCCCGCCCGGCGATGCCAAGGGCAAGGACGACGTCATCGACGTGGATGGCCAGTGATGGGGTTGAAGAAAGTTGATGCAGAAGAGAATCAGAAGGATGTACTCCTAGTTCGCTTTTGAAGCTTGGTTTCAAGGAAGCTTGATCTCGTGGTGTCAGTTTAGCAGAGCAGACGGCAATTTGCCAGAGATCGCTGCCATGTCGGCATTTGAGATCACGAGCCAAATGTCAGACACATGCAGTGCTGAGACATGCACAAATTGCTAAAAGGAAGCTCTGGTCAAATTGCTGGTTGGGTAGAGCATGATGTACAAAGGTGCACCATGACCACACAGCTCCCCTCAGCCTTTTTGCAAAGGCAAGTTCTCCCCTCAGACAGCGGATGATGAGTCGAACTGCCTGAGGCAGCGCAAGTCTGGCTGAACAGCCGATACAGACTAGATACCCTTCGCGCCGAGACGAAAGGCTGAACGGCTAAACGGGCTCGAGGAAGCTTGGGCTTTGTCGAGCCAAGTGCTGAAGAGCTTGAGACTCGCCGTTTCGTCGGGGTGCTGGCATGCCTGGCAGCTTTGGATCAAGCAGCCTAGCCCCTCCTTGAGGCGTGCACCCTCCCAGACTTTGGCAGAGGCTACGAGTTTGCTTTTAAAGGATTTTTTGGTTGGCAGGCTTAGAAGACTGCAAAGCTTCAATAAAACCCCCCAAAGACGACAGGCACTGGAGGTCTCCTGCCGGAGGCCGTTGCAGTGACGGAGGCTCGGAAGGGCGAGTTGGTGTGGGCCCGGGGAGGATTCGGATCCTCCGCCTGTGAAAGGGGGTGGCTGCTGCGGTTGGCGACACCAGCAAGTTGCCAATTCGGAAGAACCGTGCTGGGAACCCAGCGTCAGCGGGCGGAGCCTTTTGAACCCTGAACCGTCAAGCCCCACAGTGTCAGCCTCGGAAAAGCGATTTTCTTGAGGTGCGCCAGCCGAAGCTTGCTTCCAGCAACAGTCCGAAGAAAGAGAACAAAGAGGCTCTCGCGGAGAAGTGTCTTGTTAGACCTGGTCTGGTGGACCGATTCTATGGTTTTCAAAGTACTCCTCCATGTGGCTGCCAGTGCCATCAGCAAATGAGTGTAGCCTCCTTGACAAGGGCGGGGCTGAAGATGATCTGGGTTGTCCGCAGAGATCCGGACACTGCGCCCTAGATTTGTACTGGCTTCTCTCAGATTCCCTCTTGCAAATATATGGTGAATCTCAAAAGTTCTGTCTACCTCTGTTCTTTTTCTTCCAGCTACAGCTGTCGTAGCCGGCATCACTACAGCTGCCACTGCCGTTGCCACGGCCGTTGCCACAGCCACCCCATCTCACACTCCCACTAACCATACCCCCCTACTACCACCGCCACTACAACTACTTCTATATATCTCTCCAACTACTGCCACCCCAGTGCCCGACTGCCACCGCCAGCGCCCGCCAGCGCCCGCCAGCGCCCGTAAGCACCCGCCGCAGCCGCCGCCATCGCCACCATCACGGCCACCTCCACTGGCGTCACTACCGCCACCACTCCCGCCACTGACGCCACTACAACCACAAACACCACCGCTCCTACCAGCACTGACTGTACTAGCTAGAACAACTACATCTACGACGACGGCAACGACTACTACTGCGGCTACTGCTACTACGACGACTGATACTACTACCACTCCTACTTCTACTCCTCGAACTACTACTGCTGCTGCTACTACTACTGCTGCTGCTACTACTACTACTACTACTACTACTGCTACTGTTTGCTACTGCTACGGCTACTGCTACTGCTACTGCTACTGCTACTGCTACTGCTACTGCTACTGCTACTGCTGCTGCTGCTGCTCCTGCTACTGCTCCTGCTACTGCTACTGCTACTGCTACTGCTACTGCTACTGCTACTGCTACTGCTACTGCTACTGCTACTGCTACTGCTGCTACTACTACTACTACTACTAGTACTAGTACTAGTACTAGTACGAGTCTAGTACTAGTACTAGTACAAGTACTAGTACTAGTACTAGTACTAGCACTGCTACTAGTACCGCTCCTGCTACCACGACGACTACTACTACTACTACTACTGCTACTGCTACTGCTACTGCTACTGCTACTGCTACTGCTACTACTGCTACTCCTGCTACCACTACTACTACTACTACTACTGCTGCTGCTGCTGCTGCTGCTACTACTAGTATTGCTACGACGACGACGACGACGACGACGACGACTACTACTACTACTACTACCACTACTACTACTGCTGTTACTACTTCTACCACCAGAAGCCGCAGTAGCAGTCGACGCCGTTGACTACTACTAGTGCTAGTGTACTAGTATAGTGGCGCTCCACGCAGGGCCCCACTCCTGGGCGAATGGCGCAGCCGCCTCCTCCGAGACCATCGGGACTGGCCCTTGGCTAGACGGGGCAGCATCGCATAGGAATGAGGGCTTAGGGTTTAGTGTTTAGGGTAGTAGAGCCGTGTAGAACGTTAGACTCGAAGACTCGATGAGTGGTGTGATCATGTTAATGGAGCAGCGGCATGATGCAGCAGTCCGGAAGTCTTTGGCCTTTTCCCGAGCCCCGCGGTTCAAAGATGTTCGCAGCTGTGCCCGTATGATGTAAGAATCGACATGTCTAAAGTACATATTGCTCATATACAAGGGTGTTGCTGATACTCTCGTTATACCGAGTATGTAACTACTGCCCTCACCAGCTTTGCGTAAGAAGAAGGCGGGGCTCCCAACCCGCTCGGCAGGATACTTCGAGAAGAAGGGTGAAGTTCATGAGCTACGGCAGTTGCTCCGAGGCAGGTTCCAAGCCTCTGACCCAGCGGGCCGTTTTCTCGATTCTGAGCCGGACAGACTGTGTGAGAATCAAAAGCAGAGAAACGCCGCATGGCACCATCTTGCACATCACATCCGCATAGATGAAACCTAAGGCAGTGAATGTGTCACTTTCTGAAGCATTCTTGGCGCAGCGGTGATGCGCAGTGCGAAGAACCGGACAGCGGAACACCCTTTGTCCGCAACCTTCGTCGTCAAAATGCATTTCGGGACTATGAAGGTGGAGGAATGTCACAGTTTGCGGAACAGTGCAAGCCGGCACAGTGTGGCTTCTGCAAGAGCATTGCTGGGACAAGGCCAAGCCAAGCGAACTGTGACAGCTCGCTTCACGGGGCTTTGTCCGGAGTGTACGGCATCCGCAAACTCCGAGTTCAGCTTTGCAGAGAGAGCGAGAGAGAGGACAGTGTTTTCAGGCACCTGAAGTCTCGCAACGGCGATGAGATAGATAGGTTTCGCAATCTATCATTGCTGCGAGATGCAACAGATGCACAGACGGCGGCATGTTCGAGCAGCATGGAGCAATATGAAGCCGGATCATCGTTGTTGTGCTGTGCTTCCCGAGCAGGCGCATCGGCGGACCGTGACCAGCAGAAGAAGCGGGATGCCATCAAAAAGGCTTGGACAGGGTCGGGGTGTTTGCTGTTGATTTGAAGGGGTGTAAGGGATGAAGAAGACTTCTGAAGGTAGTAGCCCGGTTATTCAGCCACCGTCATAAGAAGAACGATGGGTGTTTTGAGTCTGAAAGAGGTAAGAAGATAAGCAGCGAATCTGAATGCGAAGGGTTTTGTTATGGAACTAATTGGAAGAGTCGAGCATCAAGGCTCACTGCGTAGCCACCGTATCTGTACTGTCGGTGACATGGAAATCAGCATCCCTCATTCGGCATGTCTTGCCCCAGTCGCTGTTCCTCAGGAGCTTTGTCTTAGCCCGAAGCCCGAACCGCCTTGGGCAGCACAGTGCCAACAGCAGAAGGGGCAGCAAGCAAGAGCGAGTACTGATGTAGGCTTCGGACTGCTGTACTACCGCCAGTAGTGATCATACTGTTTCTAGTGATCATGTGAGGAAAGCATGCAATATGGGCAGTAGTTGCACGAACCACAACATTAGAAAGACAGTGCTAGCAATACACGTAGCGCAATGGTAATGGCATGATGATCTGTAGTCACCGAAGCCATCATCCTGGGCGTGATTATTGGCAACTAATACCAGCTAGGAGTGTTATGCGCTTCCATGGGAGAAGCAGCAGAAGTGGAAGAGTCGTTGTGGTCATCGTCCTGCATTCGGGTAGATTCGTTGTATATGAAGCCTTCAACCAGAACAACCGGCAGAGCCGGCAAACCAGGGACTAGTCGGAGCTCAGGTCATCGCGTACATGACCCTTGGAATCGATGTCTCCCCTCTCTTCAGCGAGATGGTCATGGCAGGGGGTCCCAGGCTTTTGGGACGAGGCTACGACTTGACAATGGGCCTCCCAAAGCTCATGAGGTTTTTCTTAGATGTTGGCTTGGGTTTGGGCCAAGTGCCTCAGAATGGTTTAAGCTTCTCTACATTGCTGAGTCGTGTTTCTCGACCTGCGGCTCAGGGTTTCTGAAGTTTGCGCCCGTGTAAAAGAGTATTTGACATTTGATGTTGGCAGCTTGGATAGGTGAGTTAATGCTGAGGTCTAGATTCTAGATGGCGATGCAAAAGCTTTGAGTTTCGATCGGGCTCCATCGAGGGGCATACCCATTACCAGTCTCTCAAGAAGTTGAGGCGAGTGCCACCACGGATCTCGTGCAGAAGAAGATGGTGTTGAACTCAAAGTAGTGCGAAAGCGCAGGGTGTGCACCTGCTTTCCTTTGAGTACAGCTGCCCATCCGTGTTTTCATTCCAAGGCGCAGGGCAAAGCATCAATTGAGCATTGCTAGATTTTTTGGCCCCTTCAGCCAATGCTGTTTTTCAAAGCCAGCTGTAACTTCCTCGCGAGGTGTATCTTTATCTGGTGAATTATGCGGAGAGCAACTCGGACTTGGCCATCCTGGCCATCAACACCCTTCAGAAGGAGCCGATGAAGTGAAGTTGAGACGAAAGGCGTATGTCAAGGCTCAGGCCCAGCGGCTCAAAAGCCCGCGATCCGCCGAGCTCCGGAGTTTTTGCAAGAGATTTGGATGAGGACTGCCGGGATGACGATCCCATGATCCGGGGCCTGGCCCTGCGATCACTGTGTCTTGAGCCCAGTCTACTTCACGTGTCATCTGAAGTGGTCGGATGTGCAGTGAGATCTGCTGACGTGTTCTGGAAGGCTCCCTGAGCTTAGTCAACGTGATTGAGTGCCCCGCCAAAAAGCCTCTGTCAATGGGCCCTGTCCAGGGGAGACTCCACAGCAGATCAAGGCAGGCGAGCCCGATTCCGTCTGACTTTTCAGGTACCTGCAGCCTGCTGTGCAGAGAGCTCTGGAGGCTTGTCGAGCTTCGCAGCGTCGGAAGACTTGTCCAAAGCCACCCAGCGCAGCACGGCTGCAGCCGAGAAAGCTCGAGCCATCGGTAGACAAGATCTTCACTTCAGAGCGTGACTTCGCTCGCGATCTGTGGCCATGATGGCCGCGGCCAGAGCGCGTGCCGTCCCTTTGAGGCGGCTCCGCTTGAAGAGCCCTCGAGGCCCTTGCTCTGGCTGGGGCACCGGCTGCGGGGTCACCCCACACAGCCCTTACCGAATTGGCCGTGGCCGTGGCAGGGCCGAGTTTCCTAAGCACCTTGTTGATTCTCCGTGCGCGGCAAGCTCCACTTGGTTCGGGCTTCTGCTGCCTGCCTCGTTGGCACCGTTGCTGCCTGCTGGTTCGCTGGCTGAGAGTCCCTACCGGTGGATCTTCGAGGACTTCGTGCACGTTGGCAGCGTCAGCATGGGCCTTCCTGGCCTCGTATCGCTAGGGATCTTCTTGAATCCCATGTTTGAGGCCATGGTGCGTATCAGACAGGCCGGAGATGTCCGGCAGATGCCGATGCTGCCATACTCCGCGATGGCCTCGCAAGGTGTTGTGTGGACGGCCTATGGCTTTCTCTTAGGGAATCCGGCGGTCTGGACACCAAACCTCTGTGCTGCTGGCCTTGGCGTGTACTACATGTACGTGTATAGCAAGTACTGGCAAAATCCTGGGCACCTTTTAGTAAGTCATGTCGTCAAGGTGGCATCGACAATGGCATTTTCGGCTTTGGCATGCGGCCTCCCACACGATTGGGCGATGAATCTTCTCGGCATTACCGGGAACATGATGACCCTCTTCATGTTCGGGGGTCCGCTGGCCGCCATCCGCACGGTTGTGCGAGAGCGAAACACTGGAGCCCTCAATCTGGGATTCACATGCATAGTGAATCTGAACTGCGTCCTTTGGTTTTTCTATGCATACTTCATGCTGAATGACCCGTACATCTACCTGCAGGACGGCTTGGGAATTCTGCTGGCAACCTTTCAGCTAGGCTTGTTTGCCCGATACGGCGTCCAGCGGCACTAAGACAGGTGCGAAAGACTGAGATCGGATCGGGGTACAGGACCAGATCTTCGGACGTCCAAGAGGCTGTACATTACGGCTGCACTTCCTGGGAATGATCGCAGCATGTAACGCCATCGTGTCCGACCGAGCAGGTTTCAAATCGAGTTCTGGATAGCGGCTCTTCAACACGCACTCGAACTCCAACCATTCCCAGTCTCGGAAGCTTGAAGACGTCATGATGGGGGTCCTGTGGCTGTGGGAGCATACCAACTAGCCGCAGAAGAAAAGGATCAGTCTTCGTGTAACCGGGTCAGGGAAAGTCAACTGATCACACACGCCGTGTGAGCTTCTCGAGCTTGGAAAAGGAAGGCATTCCCAGCTTGTGACTGCCTGTCACTGTCGACATCGCACTGCACACAGGATGTCAATGGCTACGTCCGAAAGACGGCAGTTATCGGAGTGCGCCTGACGTCGAGTTGGAAGATATCTTGTCCTGTCTTGCAGATTTGGGACTCTCGCATGAAGCCTTAGGACTTAAGGCTTTGTGGTCTTGCGTTGCCAGGTTGTGAAGCTCTTTTACATCTCCCCGTCTGTAGCCACTCGGCAAACATGCTTCTGTTCATCGCCTGAGCTCACCTAGTATTTTTTCAGACGACTGCAGGCCTTCAGTTGCAGGAACATTTGCGATTGCTGGGCCGACCTTGGACAATGATGTTTTTTAAGGTCATGGAAACTGACCTGCTGCCCATGCTGAAGCGGCACATGCCTCGGACTGCCGAGACAAGAGTGAGTAACATTCTGCCGACTAGCAGCATGTACGCTTCGCGAAGGCTTGTGAGTGATAGCGATGCGCACGTGGTCTCCAACACGATCAGTGCCTTGGAGGAGGCCTGAACCGACTTGGTCACAGAAGCGAATCGCCACCATCTCTTGGAATGGCTGGATGATTAAATGGTTGCGGAGGCACCAGCCCACCCAAGTCTCACGCAGGTCTTAGCCAGCGAGGGCGGCTATCACCCCACTGAGGAAATAGCCGGTAACTTGGAGATGCAGTTTGTCGATCCCGCTTTGGCATGAACTCGACGTGCTCCTTTGCCTGGGTCAAACGGCCCCTAGCTTTCTGGATCCGAGATCACGGCCCTGCTGAACCGCATCATGCACTTCTCTGAGTGGGGCCAATGTGCCATTCTGAGGCTGCTGACAAAGTGCCCCTTGTCACTTCGTCCTTAGTGAGACTTGGGACCTTATAGAGGCCCGTGTTTGAGGCCGGTGACCAGACTTGTGCTGCATGTGGTCCCACTGGCGGAGGTACTGTGTGGCTGGCGAGGCAGAGATGTTCGACATTATGAATATCCTCGATGGCTCGATACTGAGTATGCACTGGTGACCAACAAGCAGTTGGATGCACGGTGTACACACCAGCCCGCACGATGCACATGCCAAGAGATGCGTGGTGAATCACCAGGCTTGTTGAAGCAGTCCAGCAGCGCTGTAGTCTTGTCCGTGACGAAGGCTCGGCAGCGGGATACTTGGGATTGCTTTGGAGACCCACTAAATGTGTGGATTCTCGATGGAGTGCCTTTTCCGTTGCTGTGGCGAGCTCCTTCCCACCAGCGATGCCATCCAACAAACACTCTTGCTACCTCTGCAGATCTTCGTCGACCTCACTAGCAATCGCCCGGACCTCCAGCAGGATGTGCTACAGAGACTGAAGGCCGCGTCGGCTTGGGGGGACCCCGCATGTTATGTCCTAAGCACAAGAGATCACTGAGCCCCTCTTGGTGTCGTGGCAGTGCAAGGCTTCAAGCCCCTCGTGCCAACTCTGCCCCTCAGATCCTAAGGAGATACGGAAGAAGAGGAAGTATTAGTATGAGTATGAGTACTAGTACTGGTACTATTAGTACTAGTACCAGTATTAGTGCTAGTAATAGTATGAGTATTAGTATGAGTATGAGTAATTTGTATCAGTATTAGTATTTCTACTATTATTAGAATAGAGTAGAGTAGCAGCAGCAGTAGTAGTAGTAGTAGTAGTGGTAGTGGTAGTGGTAGTGGTAGTGGTAGTGGTAGTGGTAGTGGTAGTGGTAGTGGTAGTGGTAGTGGTAGTGGTAGTAGTAGTAGTAGGAGTAGTAGTAGTAGTAGTCGTAGTAGTAGTAGTAGTAGTAGTAGTAGTAGTAGTAGTAGTTGTAGTAGTAGTAGTAGTAGTAGTAGTGGTGGTAGCGGTGGGTGGCAGTGGTGGTGGCAGTAGTAGTAGTATGAGAAACCGAAGTCCAAGTGACGAGCCTATGTCAATTACCAGAGTTCTTGCACAGGGCCCGCTTCTGACACTCATGGCTGCGGCCAGCACTGAGCTGTCTTACACGGTGAGGGCCTTGGAGCACGAGATTGTTCATTACGATGCCATGTTTAAGTGCGCATGCTCTCGGTTTCTGCACGAGGAAGTATAGTATTCCACATGCGAAAAAGAAGATCCGCCAATGTGCAAGCCCATGCTCATGTGCCTACATACGAACAAACATGCATACACGCACATATGCAGAGATGTGTCGTCCTTACGTGATACAGAGAGACCCATGTGCACAGCAGACATATGTGTGAACGAGTACACATTGGACAGCGTCTACCTGGTCTACCTACGACCTAGCATCATCGTACCTTGTCTCTGCAGGGGTGTAAAAGTGTAGGGGGGGTATGGGTCTGAAGACCATATTACCAGAGGGCAAGCCCTATGCTAACTAGATTATGCCGAGATGCGCATCTTCGTTTCTGTCTGCGACACGCAATAAAGTTACAAGTTACACTGCTCTCCCATCCAGCAGTGTACCGTGGCCTTTGTAATCGGTCTTAGGTAGACTGGAGCTGTGCATGGCTGCGAAACTTCCATCACACCCCTGGTGTCCGGCTATTTGTTTCAAGGTCCTCGTGCACATCCATGCGCTTCTAACCCGCGGCCATCGTCAGATCGAGGCTTCGCGACAAGACACCTGCAGACAGCCGCAAGCAGATGCTGAGTTTGTTCTTCCATACAGTTGGGTAAGGGCTCGGAGCTGTCATATGGACACTCACAGCATGCTCTTTCGAGCTCTAGCCGCTGGCCACATCTAGCGAATTGTGGAGTGGTTTTTGATTCTTGAGCCTTGGGAAAACTTTCACTAGCAGAATCTTGGCTACTGTCAGGATGAGCTTTGGGCAGGTTGACAGCGGTTCGGACATGTATTTTCTCTGCTACGCGACTCCATAACGCCTTACAGTAGAAACCACTAAGCAGGTATGCCCTTTGATGCATTTCATCTCTGTTGGCAATTCTGCTCAAGCGATTACACGCCCCAGCCCGCCTGTCTCACTGTGTTCTCAGTATGGCCGGCAGCATCACACGCGAGGAAGTGGCGAAGCATAACAAGGCTGATGATGCTTGGATCATTGTGGACGGCGACGTGTTCCTCGCCTCTTGAAGTTCTGGTGGACAAGATATGCTGTTGCCGGCCTTATCCTTGTAGAACAACAGCAGGTACCCCGATTTCATGCCAAAGCTAACATAGGTTGATTCGTTCATTTCAAAACTGATTACGCAAGGTACGATGTTACCAAGTTCGCTGGAGTTCATCCCGGTGGCACCAATATCCTTTTGGAATATGCCGGCAAGGCACCGGCTTTCACAAAGGTAAGCCAACATCAGCATGTATGGCTAATGCATGTGTGCTTGCAGTAGAAGATTCGGTCCCGGGTTTTTGTCGATCCTGGGTGTCGAAGCTCTGGGATGAAGGTTCTTCAGGCTTCCTGGACCATTCGGACCTGGTTACTCGTAGGAGACTGTGTTCTGTGTGAAGGATGCGACGGAGGACTTCTTTGGACTTCATCGCGTTGAGGTTTTGGACAAGTCCCCTGGCTCGGGGACTTTGGTTTCACGTGCTGTCAAGATTTCAAGCTAGCCTAGGCTATCCTAAGCCCTGAGCTGCAAAGCCCTAAACTCCTGCGCAACACATCTTTCAAGGCTTGCAGAACGCACTAAATGCCTTTTCCAAGGCCTGCCAAACGCATTTGGCCCTGGTTTCAACAAATCTGGAACTCAATGCTGTCCCTACAGCCAAAATCGCTTCGAAAATGCTGTAGCTTGGTTTTCCAAAATACGTTTTCAAGGCTTAGAACATGCAAACTCATTAAGTGGCTGATGACCTTGGCCACACTCCCGAGGCTTTAATTAAGCCTCCGAAGCCACCGACCAAGCCCAGATGCAATTTCCAAGACCCGCTAAACGCATGTGGTTTTGTTCCAACAAATCTGGAGCTGAATGCCGTTATCCAAACCCGAAAATCGGACTGCAAATACTTTGATTCAGTTTCCAGGGCTCCGCAATGCATTGTTCAAGGCTTGGAAACACATTTAGGTCGGTTTCAGCTTTGCTGGCGCCCCTGGCCCCAATCTCCGAACCCAAATCGAGCTCCCGAAGCCTTCGACCAAGCCCAATTGAATTTTCCAAGGCCTGCTCAACGCCTGTGGCTCTGGTTTCAACAAATCTGGACCTCAATGCCATCCCTACAGCCGACATCGCTCCGAAAATGCTGTAGTTTGGTTCCCAGTGCTCCACACTCCGGAGGCTTCTGTTGAGCTCTCGAAGCCACCGACCAAGCCCAATGCAAATGCATTTTGAAAGGCCTGCTAAGCCCATTTGGCCCTGGTTTCAACAAATCTGGAGCTCAATGCTATCCCTACAGCCGATAATGCAGCCGCCCAGAAACTGCTCGAATCAGTTGCCGGCGCTCCGACCAAGCCCAAATTGGTTTTCCAAGGCCTGCTAAACGCATTCGGCCCTACTTTCAGCAAAACTGCCGGTCAATGCCATCCCCACCCGAACATGCTTTAAGTTGCCCGATTCAGCGACATCAGCGACAACCCATGCGCTGCTTTGATTGAGCTCTCGGAGCTTCTCGCAAATCCGGATGCATTTTCCGAGGCCTGTTAAACGCATTCGGCCCTAGTTTCAGCAAATGTTTTGTTCAATGCTCGGCCGAGCATGGACAAGCTGGTCTGGTGCCCTTCAACGACAACCATTCCGCTGTTGGGGATGTTGAATGGAAATATTTACAGGCTGTTGAAGGGGATTGCCGGTCGGGCCAAGGTACGCGCGCCTCAAGAAGGGTCGCCTGACGGATGCCGGCCCTCCTCCCAAGCAGGCCATGTCAGAGCGAGTTTTTGTGGATCTGGGGTCTATGACAGCGAGCGTTTGGGCGCATGGAGCTTTCCGTGATGGGCGACAAATGTCATGCCCAGGTGATGGAGCGCGTCACAGAAGTCAGCCGCTGGCCTGAGATGCTCAGGCGTTTTTCTGGGGTGATGCGCATCATCTCTATAGCAGCAACATTGCCGAGTAAGGGATTACGAGGACAAGAAACCAAAACATGGCGGCTCCTGTCTTTTCAATTGCACTGAAAGCTGCGACGGTCATAAATCGGTACATATGCTAGCTGAGGTGCATGTCATGAGAGGGAGGCCAGGGGTTGGGCCGTGCGGGAAGTGGCATGCGACCCAATGCACGTTGGACCCGAAGGATTCCCAGCACGGTTCGCTCGGAGCCGAGGCAAGGTGCCCTTCGCAGAACCCAGCTACATGCAGGGCTTCAAGTCTCCCTACTTCGATGAGCCGCTTGGCGGCTCTTGGCGAGCACCTCTGTTTTCGGTTCTTTCTGGCTTTTGTTTCCCAGGTCTCACGTGAAGCTGCGTCTGGCAGCTCGCAAGTTCTTCAGCGGCGAAGCCCGCGAGGAGGCTCTGGAGTGCGAGGTGAAGTCGACGCCACCCAGCAAGGAGAGGGAGACCTCCGCAGTCTCAGAGACAGAGGCCGCCATTTTCTATGGCCGCTAGAGTTAGAGCCCGCAGGAGATGCGAAAGCGCATGGGCGACCTGGGCCTCATTGCCATGGTCCAGGGCCCCGGCGAACACTTGATGCCCGGCATAGAAAAGCCAGGATCACCGTTCGGCCAGCGGGGCTCTGCGGGTCATCGCAGGTCTTGCTGGCCGGTACAGCTTAGCTTTCGCAAACCTGAGCTTTCAGCCCATGGCTTCCATTTATCTCTGTCGTCAAGGTTTTCCATGCCGGTCTCCTGCATTTAGACTAGAAGGCTTCAAGGTCCCTGACCCGAGGTTCACCAAACGTAGCAGCAGGCTTCAGCTCAAACCCCCAATCCTGAGCCCCGCCACCCTAAACCCGGAATGGGTAAAGCCCTGAACCCTCCGAAGCCCTGCTCCCCCTTGAAGCCCCAACCCCGAACCTCTGACTCCAGAGCCTTCTGGGGGAGCCTAGGAAGATTCCCGCGAGCCTCTGCGGCGGCGTCGTGAAGCCGGAAGAGTTCACCTACTTCCACGAGCTGGCGTCTGGGATGCACTGTTCAAGACCTCGACTTCTTGGGGTCTTTAGTGTGACTTTGGGGAGTTTGGGCCTTGGGGGTCATGTCCCAGCTCTTCCCAACAGACAGGCCAAGCAAATAACTCGAAACTGCAACTCCCAATAAAAGCCCAAAGACCTGCTAGATCCGCCAAAGACCTTGGAGTGACCTCCTCCCAACACCGTACACACAGTCAATATCCTTGAACTCCCTCTCCCAGAAGACGTTTCTGCTCAAACCTTTTGTATCGGCTTCATCGACGAACTTGCATGACTACTGGTATCTCGCAACCGAAGAAGTTACAATAGATGTTGAAGGAGATGATGAACAAGGCAAGACAACAGCAACATGAAAGCCAGCAGGAGATTGTCAGTCTGATGAGTTTGTTAGTTGCTCGATGTTGCTTTACGAGACACTGCTCAAGTTCCAAAAGGAGTTGGAGATCACACAACATGCTGACGGAAAGAACAGTCGTGTTTGCATGTTAGTTTAAGCGAAGTTTGTTCTGGAACGTCATGGCGCTGTACCGGCTGCAGGTTTTGGTTAAGGAACTTGCGGGCTTGTTGCAGTCTTGGTTGAGCTGTATGCTCTTAAGCGGCTAGAGAGTTGGGCCAAAAGCAGCTGGAGGGGAAAGGGGTGCGGTGGACCGTCTGCTTCGTCCGACCAGACGAGGGGACTACAAGAGATTGGTCACAACCGGAGTTGATGTCAGCTAGGTTCCGTTCCACACCGTGCTGCATAACCAGCACCAGCATTTGCACCTGCGTTCAGGTGGTTCAAGAGGAGCGATGCCGTGCCATGTGCCCCGGCTACGAGGACCCTTTTTCAAATCGCGCTGACGGATGCAGTGCCTCCAGCACGGGAAACGGTTCAGGATGGCCTGGATGGCGCGGTTTCCATTGGGCTGCCTGCGCCCCCGGCGTGAGAAACACTGAAGGAGTTCGTGGTGTCAGGGCGGGGCGTTCCAGCGTGGAACCTCGTGCGGGGCTTTGCTGCGTAGAAACATCACTCGTCCCAGCAGCGACGGTAGTAGCAGTGGTAGTATCCGCAGAGGCGTTAGGAGGTAGAGGTACAGCAGCGAAGGCAGCAGAAGCTATACCGTAGCAGTTTTGTCGCACAGTGAAACGGGATCGGTATCGGTAGCCGTGGTAGCCAGGTGCTGCTCAAGTATGGCTCCGACTGGATGAAGCAGGAGGCAAGACCGACGTGGGAAGTGCCAGGTCGAGGTGAGGCTTCAACGTATCAGCGCCGTTACTTGTTGGCTGTTTCGGGTCTTGTTTCGATGTTTTTTGTGCTCCGGCCACTCGGGCCACTCCGGCACACCCCATTTCGCAGGTGGTGCCCCCCATCGTCAAGGGAGAACAGACGGTCGTCTTGTCTATCACTGAGGCGGGTCTCGTGGTGAAGCTGCGACAACTCAGGCTCAATATTCTGTTAATGGCTCCTCAGGCCTTTGCATTGCAGTTCCCTCAAGGGTGTAGCTGTTGTAGTCAATGTTTGGGTCCTTCCGTTCGCATCCAGGCCTTTGCTGGCTCCGACGTGGCCGGACTCCGCACCACCGCCGTGCTTGATGAATCCGGTGAGAACTATATTGTCAACGGCACCAAGAAGTGGATCACAGGCACGCGGCGTGTTCCGAAAGTCTCGCAGTCGTCGAAACATGAGCCCGAACACTCCTGCCTCATGTGCCTCTGCACCTCCGGGGACGTGTTCGCATGTTATGTGTGTGCCATGCAACTTTGTGCAGGCGGGATGTATGCGGACTGGTTCGTCACGGCGGTGCGCACAGGCAAGGCCGGCGCCGGAGGCATCTCCATGATGCTGATCCCGCGCTCCGACGCCGTGCAGACTACGCCGCTCGCCACACTTTGACTGCCAGAGTAGGGGTTCACTAAACATATATTGGGGACACAATATTCGTTCCCCAATATGTTACATAATAACAGACTATCGTTAATGGCAACAGGCAATAGGTACTCGTAGCAGTGTACCATTAGTAATGGGAAAATGATGTTATTGATAGCGGGCCTCAGGACCTCTGTAGAGTCTGGGGGTGGTGCGCGACTCTGGCTCAGGGTTATGAAGACCAAGTACTCCAGCTCCGCTGGCACCGCCTACGTGACCTACGAAAACTGCATCGTTCCCAAGAGGAACATCATTAAGGGGGTCGACAAGGCGCCATTGGGCCATGGGTCAAGAACACCGTGCATGGAGCCGCGTAATAGGGTTTTTTTCTCGACATCCCCGAGTTTAAGCCTCAAGCATATCCCCATTGAAGCCCTTTCAGGGCTTCCAGATTATCATGTCCAACTTCAACCATGAGCGAAGCTTGGCGGCCTTTTTTTCGTCGCCTCGCAAAGGCGCCCCTTGTCCCCCCCATTTTTTCTTCGTTTCTTCAGAGCACTGTGAGGCTCAGAGTAGCATCGCTCTTTCCGGTGGAGGAGCTCTCAGGCTTAGGTTTTCACAGCTGGCTTTCCGGGATTGCAGGCCAACATGCTGCCTGTGACCCAGGATGGATGATTACGGCCGTGAGCATCGCCCGGGCACGTTTTGCCACAGAGGAGACCTTCAAGTGGTCGATGCAGCGAAAGGCCTGCAGTACTTGCTCCTGTCGGCTGCTGTCGAACCCCTCCGATGTCCCATGCAATGCAGGTCTTTGGAAAGCCCCTCATCGAACAGGCAGTGATCCGTGAGAATCATGGCAACTACAGATACCGCTCTGCGATGCTGAGACAGGGTTTCAGTGGCATGGTAGTAGTGTGCGGGTAGCTCTTATAGAGGCTGAGTTCTAGGTCCATGTTGCATCGCTTTTCATGGCACTGGGAACGGGCTCTGCAAGGAAATTGGCGCAGATGTTTGCAGGCATCGAGACCTGCACACAGATGCTGTATCCCGTCTGCAGTCGCCTTTCCAAGATCTCCTGGGTGCAACGGCAACAAAGGGACTGCAGCTCTGTTTTAGGTGGGATATCACCTACAACATGACCCACGTGGGGACCCAGGGTCCTGAGATTGGAGCGCGCATCGCCCTCTGCAAGCAGCCTTGGCGCAAGCAGAGCTCGAGTTTAAGCTGCCTCTAAGGTTCTCTACATTGAGACTTTCAGAAAGTGTCCATGCGAGTTGCTTCCGTGCCCTCGAGGTATCAGACGACTCGAATGAACCATCTGGTCTGCGACAATGCAGTGCAGGCCGAGTTGCAACAGTCGGACAGCGTCTTCGATGCTGTCATCTTTGCTTCAAGCTGTTTCGCCTTGGCCCTCGCCTTTCCTGGGAGGTCTTCGGAGGACGTGGCGTGACACAAGGTGCCATGGGCCGTGCTGTGGAGATCTTCTCGAGGACACATGCCATAGAAGCTTCGTGGATTGCTGAAACCGCAGCTGCTACGAGAAAGTTCTCCGAAACTCGTTTAGATTAGTCGACCTTCCGTCAGTACCACAGCGTCAGACAGTAGTATTAGGTTGGCGAGGATGGCAGTTCGCTCGAACCCATTCCTCAGTTCTGAGACCGCGTTTACTGACTCAGAGCAGATTTTGCTGTGGGGCCCGGGCATCCGGATTCATCGCTAGGTGCTGCTTTGCAGCGGGAGGCTGCACTCGAAGCTTAGCACACGGAAGATCGAGGTAAGAAGCCTCATACTGTTCTTGAGTTCTGTTCACTTGGGAGGATGTACAAAATCCCTGCCGCGGCTCGGCTGGAAGTAAAGGCACTTCGCAGATCCAGCATCTGCTCTTGCGCCACTTGCTACCCTCGCAGTGAAACCGAACACCCCACACAGAATGTCAAAACCCCGAGTCCCCTACTTAAAGGATCATGGGACTTAGTAACTAGGATTATTGTTAGGGTAACCATACTTACAACCCCAATTAGGGTACTTATAACCTTACTTACCAAGTCCCATGATCCCCCAAGTAGTACCCTAAACCCTGAACCCTCTAGATCCTTTAAGGAACCCTACAGATCCCTTTTAAGAACCCTTACTAAGTCCCATGATCCTCCAAGTACCATAAGGTCTACGGCGGCAGCGAGGAGATCATGGCTGACCTGGCGGTTCGGACTGCCATCAAGGCCTCTGTGCCGTCTAACGAATATATATATACATATATATATACATATATATATATCTATATCTATATCTATATCTATATATATATATAGATATATATAGATATAGAGCAAATTTCTGGCAAATGCCCAAGTGCAATGTCTTTGGGTGTTGGTGGCATTCCGCTTGCGGTGCTACATATTCAGGGCTCTGCATCGAAGAGCATCGTGTGGTGCCATAGCCATCCAAGTAGCAGCTGCATGATCTCGCATTCACAACATGGTGTCGTCTTCCATCAATCCGACGAGCTGCAACCATGGCAGGCGTACCCGAAGACCGCTCGGCTGTAGAGACTTGTCGATGCCTTTGCAGGGTCACTCCTTGGATGCGAAAGGATACTGCTGAGGCGTACGGTATTTGGATTGCAAGCTCTCTTTTTCTGCTTTGGAGTCGCGATTGTTTCTCGAAGCCACTGAAGCTTTTGCAAAACCCTTGCGATGGCTTTGCGGTCTGATCGGTCTTAGATGCTGATGACTCAGGACGGTTTTGAGTCCCACTCGCCAAGCTCTTCCCAGCCTTGTTGGCCTTGGGGGGTGGTAGCCCTGGCCTTGGTCAAGTTCAAGGGAGATCTTCGAGTGCCTGTGCCTACCCTGGCTGCCCTATCCCGCTCCAGGTCGGGGGGCTGGATTAGCCTATGCACCGCAAGTCTGAGAAGCGGTGGCAAGAGCAGTGTGCAGCCCGATCTAGTGCCACATGCGCACTGACGATCATTTTGCCTTTAGATGAGCCTTGTGAAGAGCTCGTCGGTTCCCAACTGTTTGAATGAAGTGCCTGGTGCCTGGGGGCCAGAAACGAGAGCAACGAGAGCGCGCATGAGGGCAGAGGCTCATGGGCAGGTGAGTCCTGCTTCATGTAATGCGAGTTTTGTGCCATGATGGTTCCTACGAGTGCCAAGAGGATCGCAGCAGTCATGCCGTGAAGGTTTTCGCGGGAGACTTCAAGCAGTTCTTCTGCCGATATAACGAGCCGTCGTGCGCGGCTTTGTGTGGGCTGATGAATGGCAAAACCACAGCAGAATGGGGAATGTGCAAGTTGTCCAACATAGCGGGCAGCCAAACTCAGAAAGATGGATTTAATCTGTATCAATCCATGAATCTGCCTGTGGCAATATCGGTGATACAAGTAGTAGGAGCCTGCTGTTGCAGCTTTGGTCGAACCGGAAGAGGTTGCACTGACTGAGTCAGTCCAGGTACATCAAGCAGGTGAAGATCGACATCCTCACCATGCTTGCAGACTTCAACAGCGTGGGACCTAACGGTCCTGGGAACTGAACCAACATCGCAGTCCCAGCCTTTGCTCCCGAGCTGCTCAATGCCAGACACTCGCGGCTGAAGGTGCGGAGCATGTTGTGACCGAGCTCAGCGAGTGCCATGCCAAGTACAAGTGTAGAGATGAGTTCTACAGAACCTTTAGGAGAGACCTGTCACCCTTGCTAACTCAGGTATGTCACAGACGTGGATGCAGAGATTGCGCGCAGAGCGATTCAGGCAATAGGCAAAATCGCGGTGCCGGGCCTCAGAGATTTTGCTTCAAGTTTAGGCCGCAGTACATTAGCTCCCACATCATATCCCCAGGGTTCTTGTGTGACTGCAGGTGCACGTTCCTTCAACTTCTGAGATGATCGTCACTTCTTTGACGAGCCTTTTAGAGTTGGACATTGACTATGTCCGGTGACCTAACCCTCTTCGTGTTGCACATGTGTACAGACTGGGAGCAGTGTTTGATCCCGTGTTTGATGCCTGTTTGACCCCATGTTTGATGCCAGAGGTCTGCACTGAAGCAGCAGTGGTCATGAAGGATCTGGTCAGGAAGTGCGCTTCTCCAGTGCAGTTTGCATACCATCCCCGTGTCGAGTTGAGCTGAAGCTACAGGCAGCAACTTCTGTCTTCCCGCTTATATAAGACGTTGCGGGAGGTATCCTGAGCAATTCCAACAAGCCTCTGGTGCTGTGCAGTTCGGGCCCAAGTGAGCGGACGCGGTGTAATGCCGCAGGCTTCCATGAAATCACTGGATGATGGAAGGAAAGTATGTCATTGTTACACCACTCCGGACCTTGCTGTCTCATGTCTGTTTATTTGAAACTGAAAGTGTCAACATTAAGATACCTCGATCAAGTGTAGGTTTCTTTCTATCGAGAGACAGATTTTCTTGAACTTTGTTGTCGTATTCACTCGCAGAATCACACAAACTTCCGAACTATATATCTATATATCTATATATATATATATATGTACGCACACAAACATGTACGTACGCATGTAAACACACATATCAAGGTTCATGATGCAGCTGTTTTGGAAAAATCATGTGTGACCATTCAACCCTCCGCATTCATTTTTTATAGGTACACACATTTATATATACATACATACGTGAACGCACACACAAGACACTCTCCCATCCTTCCGTTATGGACTCTCCGGAAAGAGTTTTGTGAGCAAGCCCACGACCCTAGCGAGGCCCACAGAGTTTGCTCGCTGGATCCTGAGGAAGTGCCTGAGAATAGTCACGGAGCCGGACGGCAAGAGTGTCTTCAGCTCAGCTTGAGCTGGGGAGCAGGCATACGGCACACTTTCAAACGTCTCAGCTTTTCATGTTGCACTCCCGACTTAACGTTTCCACGCGGCGGGCATCTCGTGCATGTGCGGTAGAAATCTCGATGCAGTCTTGTAAGGGTTCCGCACCGCTACCCGTGCAGAGCGCCTTTGGGAGCTTTCGTTGGCTTTGTGCCTGTTGGCTGCAGAGTTTTTCGCGCTCGCATGCGGCCGGCTGCACGTTGCAACAGCGGCAGGGCTTCGAGGGCTTGGAGTTCTCTTTGTGGTCTTCCAGTCTCTGTCTCTTATGCCAACAATGTAGTACCAGTGCTCTACGTTCTTTCTGTCTGTCTGTCCGTTCTGTCTGACTCTTTGTCTCGCTCTCTCTCTTTGTCTCTCCTCTCTCTGACTCCTTCCATGATATACCCATCTGACAGATCTATTTATCTGTGTGTACATCTGTCTGTAGGCTACCCGTACATACATTGAGGCCTTGCTTTGGATCCTGGGCGAGTATGGCCTGCTCATCGAGGACATTTTCTTGCTTGAACGGGCGAAGAGGAGTGTGGGTGTACATGTTGACACCAGCCGGATTAGAGGGTTTAGGGTCCAGGGTTTAGGGCGTGTTGACAAGGGTACACTTGCACCCAGATTTGAAGGAATAATATACTGCATAGAGTCATGAGTGCGCGCGCACACACACATGACATACAAATGCTAACATGTCAGTGCTCATGCATACACATATTTTTTCATATCTATACATATACATACATACACATACACAACATGCAAATGTATGTGTACCTCTAAGGTTTTGACGCTGTACTGAAGAATTTGTTTACGCACGAACACACACACACACACACATATATATATATATATATATATATATATGTATATATGTATATATATATATATATATGTATATATGTATATATGTATATGTATATATACATATATATATATATATGTACATGCACACTTATGCTAAGAAGTCTCGGTCCTCCTGCCTGAAACATCGTCTTGAGGATGCGCCGTACCTGCTAGAGCCCATGATCGACAGCTTCATGGAGGAGAGCAGTGCAATCGATGCAGGGAAGTTGTAACAGCCGGCAGCATGTCTTCGTTCCGGCTTTCTGGATGACATTAGGAGTCTGGTGCCGTTCAGCTGGAGATGCTGACCGCAGCCGTCATGATCTGAGGGTACGGAACGCGTTGAGCTTCTGGTGAGTGGAACCATGCTGACATGTTCCGAGAAGCCATGAAATCACTGCAACAACGTACTCGCAGCTGCTGCGCTGGAATGTCTTGACTTGCTTGTGTTGCTAGGTGAAGTTGTTCTTCTGCCGTCCACCGGAAGTGCAGAGGATGCTGGGTTGCTTAATGCAGAAGGCGCGCTGAAGACTCAGAAATTTGCAGCCAGAAAATTCTAACCTCAAAGCATATCTGCTTGTGCTTTTTCCACCCCCTGCCTCGCCAGGCGATCCAGGAATGCACGCATCCGGATGTTCGAGATAGAGCTCTGTTGTACTACAGGCCAGTGCAGCCGAAGCTCTGTTTCACAATTCGGTAACAGTGCACCTTCAATCCGACTCTTTGGAAACTTTATTGAAGCCAGCCGCCACCGAAAGCAACCTTCGCAACAAACTTCAAACTGTCCAAACCGGCAGTCGCCCTACGAAAGTCTAAAACTCTGAAACCGCTCCGGAGTTATCACCAAAATCGAGACTCCAAGCTCGCAATGACCCCTAAGAGAGCCACGGCTTTTGAGCTCCGCCTATGCACATATATCCATACATATATATATATATATATATGTATATATATATATATATATATATATATATATATACATATGTATGCAACTTCTTATGTACTTATTTGTATAGATATGTATATATTTTTATTTGTATATATGTATATATGTGTATATGTATATATGTATATGTATATATATATATGTATGTATATATATATATATATATATATATACATATATATCTATATCTCGAGATATCTACCTCCCTCCCTCCCTCCCTCCTTCTCTCTCTCTCTCTCTCTCAATGTATGGATGTTCTCCTCCTCCTCCCGGCCAGGCTGCTCCAGGTCTCTCCCGAAGAGGCCCGGCGCGTGATCTGCGCGCCCAAGGAGGTGGTGGAGGAGTTCCAGGAGGAGGCGCCAAGGGTCCCAAAGGTCCCAAAGGTCTCAAAGGTGCTAAAGGTCCTAAGCCCTACAGGCCCTAGACCCTAACCCCTAAACATTAAACCCTGAACCCTGAATCTTAAGCCCTAAATCCTAAACCTTAAACCCTAAATCTTAAACCAACCCTAAAGTCCGGGCCCGGTCGCGGTCGGTGTTGGGGCGTTTGGAGTTCGAAGGCTCTACGGGTCCTAGGGTTGAGCATGACTTTGGGTCTTTATTTTGGGCTTTAGGGCTGAGCATGGGTGTGTGTGTGTGTGTGGTTTATTAAGGCAATGAGGGTTGAGCATGACTTGCGGAGCTGCTGGGGTTGATGTTGTTTTGTCTGCAGTTTGCTTGTCGTTGCTTGGTTGTAGTTTTGATTGTCGTTGCCGTTGCTGTTGCTGCTGCTGCTGTTACAGTTGCGTTTCGGTAATTGCACTTTCTCTTCGTGGTCATACGAATGAAGAAGTCATTTGAAGCATCACCGACTTCAGCAGATGATGCGAGTGCTGCTGCAGCTGCTGCTGCTGCTGCTGCTACTGCTACTACGGCTACTACTGCTACGTCGACGACGACGACCAGGACGACTAAGACGACTACGACGACAGACGACTAAAACGACTACAACGACGGCCACGGTCAGAACCACGACCGCACACGAGGATGACGACGACGGCGACGACGACTACTACGACTACTGGCTACTACGACACAGAAGCCAAGCGAATAGTCGGAATGATAGTATTAAAGATAATCCTAGCTATAGTAGCGACAGCGATCTTAGCAGTAGGTCTCGGATGTATCTCCGGCGCTCTGATCAGATGGACGTCGACCTGCGGGATCGGGTATTCGACGAGTTCAACTCGCCCGGATCCCCAAGAAATGCTCAGGGGTTCCACATGACCAGTTAGGGTTTACGGTTTAGGGTTCTGCAGGGTTATGTAGGGTTATGTAGGGCTGTAGGGTTTGGGGTTATCCTTCTAGGGTTTGGGATTAAGACTGCGAAGGGCTGTGGGGCGCCATCACTAGGGCTTAGGAAACAGGATGAAGCCCTCCAAAGTAGGCGCTCTTACAGAATGCAACAGGCTCAGCACGGTCTACAAGCAGCCGGCTGCCAAGTTCATCCAGGCCGGAACCTGGTGCCGATCATAAACCCGCAGGGAATGGTGTCGGTGATGAACTGTAGGCTTCTGAAATGCGGGCTGTTGTTGTTGGCAGACTATGTTCAGGACTGTAGCTTTGAGTTCGGCATTTTCGGAAAGCCCAAAACCCATGAATCTTGGAGACTCTGGGGGCACAAAGGGCTCTTCGGCATGCTTTCGTACGTTGCAGCGCTGTGAGCTCCCGGCGTGTTCGTACGGTGTTCTGGAGAACCGCCTGTGGGACTGCCAAACCCAAAGCCCTAAATCCCCGACAGCCAGGAAAGACTAGGTCTTTTCAAAAAGAGTTACCCTTGAACCCTTCAAACCCCTAAGCCTTAAATCTCTCGCAGGTGAGCGGCAGCCCCTTCGTAGCCATGAAGATGCAGCCGCCGGCGCTGCCGGAGGCTGGGGGTCTTCCAGGGCCTTCGTGTGGGGCTCCGCTTCTTCTTCTTCTGAGTTTTGCAGTTAGTGTAATGGTTACAATGGTTACTGTTGTTCTGAATAGGGTGACCTTATCAGCATTACTCGTCCTAGTATTAGTGTTTGTATTAGCTTTGGCATTGGTATTCGTATTAGTTTTTGTATTCGTATGATTATGGTCATGGTTATGAACCTTGTTACTACTATTCTTCGTATCCTTATTCTGGGTAGTACTGTTATTCTTGTTATTGTTATTCTCATTCCTATTCCTTTGACGCGACGGGGCTAAAGCGGGATGAAAGCTTCAGAGAACTTCAGGGCATGGAGATGCCTTCAACGCCGACGCAGCCCTCCAGAGCTGGAGCCCCTGTGAAGG
The DNA here is from genome assembly GCA_905221615.1 of Symbiodinium sp. CCMP2592. NCBI lineage: Eukaryota > Dinophyceae > Suessiales > Symbiodiniaceae > Symbiodinium > Symbiodinium sp. CCMP2592. The sequence continues at coordinate 237,842 of CAJNDT010005895.1, read as the reverse complement.
GTGTAGACTAGAATGGAGGGTTTGGGTTTGGGGTGTGGGGCTTTAGGGTTCAGGGGAGGGGTTCGGGGGTTTAGGGCTTCGGGCTTTGGGTGGAGGGGTTTAGGGTTTCGGGTTTAAGGGTCAGGGTTTTGAGGTTTAGAATGTCGGGTTCCGGGTTTTCCATGGGATTTCTGCCAGTGCCTCCTTCAGCGGAAGAGGACGTGGTGACGGTGGTTGCTGCTGTTCATACGGTCCTGCTGTGCACATAAACATAGTCTCACGTCAGCAGGAAGTACTGACGAAGCAAGACAACAGCCATGCATTTCCAAGTCCCTAGTGCCACTGCATCCCCGGCCCATGCTCGTGAGAAGCGAGGTAAAAGGGCCAACGAGCGCCCCTTCCGAGGCAGTCCGAGGGCTTCCTGGTAGTGAGGCTTAGGCTGAGACTCGTTTGACAGCTGTCCCTGCCCCGCAGCCGATGCTCCCTGGCTTCGACTCGCCGGCACCCGCCGAGTCTGCAGACCTCCTGGGCGGAGGACCCGGGACGAGGGGCGCCTTTCCAGGGCTCGGCTTGACCTTGAAATCTCCGATGCCAGGACTTCTGGACGATGTTCCTGCAGCGCCCGCGCAGGCCGGCACCCTGCCCACTGCCCTTGGTCCCGCGCCATGATTCCGGGTTTCGGGTTTTCGGAAGAGGCCGCACCCAGTACGTCGCCAAGCAGCGGAGGGGACTTGCTCGGCATGGAGGAGAACTTTTCGGTGTGACCTGAGTTGGCTGTCAAAACTTATCGGCTCCGTCGCTTCAAAGAAACACTCTCCTCACCCGTCCAGCCGAAGCCTTGAGCCGGAAAGCAGCGGCTAGGTCTTTTCCTACTATTTTTATCGAACTTCCATGACTTCTTGCTCCTCGATGAAGTGTTGCTGTTTCTGGTCTGCATTCTTTACGGATTCTGCCATCTTCGCGCGCTTGTAAACAACAGTCTTTGCCAAGGCGGCTCGGGAAGACTGTGCGCAGATGTAACTTTCCTAATGCTTTGTGGGGCGCAAGTGGTACCGATGCTTTGATCACGCCGCTCTAGGTAGGATCAAGGTGCACCTTTTACGGCAGCACCGACGGCCGGGCTGACTCGTGACTCATTGCCATCGTGGGACCGTTGCTGACTCTGCCTGTACACTGTTGATGTTCATTTCATTGCCTCCTATCCCTCCAGGTCATTGACATCGCATGCTTGAACTGATGGAACATCCATCGTGGACAGATTTTGTCGCAGATTATTCGAACAATGCATCTATCACGATGCTGTTACGGGTTCTGTCGATGCTGCTGCGCTGCTGCTGGTTTTTCTTTGGTTCTCGTTGTGAGTCATGATGGATACGGGTAATGTTTCGCTGCTAGTGACCATTGTTTCCAGTGTTGCTTCACGGTGCCATGCTTCCCCATCCCCAGTCCCCCCTCTTCCGGCTTTGCAGGATCTGCTCGGTGGCCTCGCATCCGAGGCCCTTTCCATGCTCCTTTCTTCGCCTCTTTCATCCCAACCCCAACTCTTAGGTACCGGCGCCGGTGGCGGTGCCTGCAGCGCCCCCCGAGTTCAGCTTGGCTTTGGATGCCTCCATGGATGGCAACGGCTTTCAGGCCCCCCTCCTCCTTGGTCCTCACTCGCCTGAGTGGACGTGTTTTCGTTTTCTCTCCGCCAGGCGCGGTGGTCACAGCTGCCGCAGCTTCCGGTCTTGAATTGGCCACTGAGGCACGAAGGAAAAAATGCATCATCGCAAGACCTAGAAACCAACTGAGGTGGACCCACTAGAATTCGTGAACCAGGACATGCCTGATGACGTCATGTTTCTCGCCATACTGTACTCAATGGTCCGCAGAAATCCTTCGACCAAAGCCATCGCCAACACTCGAGGAGCTGCCAATTCATAGACACGAGCCCCACCAAAAAAAACAGTGTGGGCATGACGGCGGCTCTCGCACGTTCCTGTGTAATCTTCATGTGTGTTGTGATGTCTCGTGGCCCCATCACAATTTGGAGTGGTGTTGGTTTATGCAGTGAACCCTGACCGCACTTGTTTTGAAGCACTGGAACTGAGCATGATATCAGCGGTTCGTGTTTTTTGTGCTTCAGTCGCAGTGCTGGCTTCTGCGGTCCCAGTGCCTTTTAAACTCTCCGAGCAGTGGGAATCGGGAGAGGCCCGGCAGCGCGTCGAACACAGGCGCCGTCGAGGCTGTACCTAGGCCCAAGATCAGCTAAAGTGAGGGGTGCACCTTAACGGCCGGACATGCTAGTACAGTGGAGATTTGGCCACACCCTGCGTGGCTCGTTGCTGTGTGATGCTGGGCTTCGTGAAACGGGATAGTGAAAGACAGAGCTGCACTGGGCAAGTGCAGATTCGATTGACCAAGATGTATCAGTTGCAAGCTTCCTCAAACCCTAAACCCTAAACCCTAAACCCTAAACCCCTAAACCCCTAAACCCCTAAACCCTAAACCCCAAATTTCCAGCCTCAGCACTCCACGGCCGGGTCGTAGCCGAGGCCCTGAGGCCACACGGCATCTTCGCCCGGGACACTGAGAGCTGTGAGGTCATCCTATGTCTACATGGGTGGTTGACAAAATCACGGTCCCTTGTTGGGTACCCTAAATGATAGGTGCCGTACTATAATAGGGACCCAAAAAGGGACCATAATTTTGACAATTTGACAACCACCCACATGAAGGACATACCCTGAGCTTAGAGACTTAGAGTCTCCCGTCCCAGGCTTCCGCGGAACGCACGCGTCACTGAGGTCATAGCGAGTGGCACGGTCGGCCAGAGCATGAAGTTCTACTTCTATGCACGGCAGGCTCCCGACTGCCCCAACTGTCAGAACATGGTTTAGGCTTTACTTTAGGGATGCATCAGTCATCGGGGAATCTGCGGCTGAGCTGAGCCCTTACTACCGGAGGCTGGGCAAACGGAGGCTCCCAACGGAGTCTGGTTTTTGCTTGAGGTGATCATGGCTCGGGAGCCCGGTGCGGATCTTCTTCCAAGATCAGTTTTGGTGAGCAAAGGTTTTGTATCATGTCTATCCGATTTCTTCGGGTTAAGGAGCTTAGCTGGAAAGATGGGTTTTTCATAGGTGCCCTGTGCTTGTATTCAACATCCGCATCATTCTTCCCTTTTGATGGCCTACTTGCCTCTCAGGCATTAGCGGCGAGCTCCTGTCAAGTGACGCTCAAGGCACAAAACAGGTGTGTTGGAGGTCTTGTCTTAATGCCTCCACAGAGCATTGCTTCTGGAAGGTAGATAACGCTGGCCCCACGGCTGTTGACCAGTTCCAGGCCCGAGATGCAGACACTTTCGAGCGTCTTAGGCACAGCTCAGAGCCGGTGACCAGTCTGTGGTGTGTGTGGTGTGTGTGTGTGTGTGTGTGCCCTCCGGCCTGCTGCTTGCAGACTGTGTTGCGCACGTCGCTGGCGCCCTTCCTCGCGTAAGCAGAGCAGAAAGCTTGGCACCCACAAAGCATTGTAGACAAGATATCAACACAACTTTTCGCAAATGATGTGGACTTGTGGAACCATCAATGCACCTCAACGGTTTCGCATGGCGTGGAGCGTTCTAGACTCTAGACTCTAGATTCTAGATTCTAGAGCTTATTGCAGCCACTGACAGCTAGCTCTCCCCTGGCTATCGCGAAGTGACGTCGATAAAAGGAAGCAGGATAGCCTGTGTTGTGCTGCACAGCACAGTGCATGCGTTCGCTGTCAGCCAGAGGAGCGCAAAGGATGTTAGTTTTCCACATCACAATATGTGATCAACCCGGGACGAGTTAGCTGCGTGAGACCTGATTGCTTGGCAAACAGCGGTAAAAGGACGATGCCGGCACCAACTCCTGCCTCCATCGCTGCATTTCATATCTGCATGCTGCTTCCTCTGACGATGATGGCATAGTATATTGAAGTATAGCATAGTGCAGTCTATATCACATTATAGTATATTGTAGTATAATATGTTACAGTATCATAGATCATATACATATATATATATATATATATATATAGAGCTGTACATGCATATATATATATATATGCATACATACATGTTACGGTATAGTATGGTGCAGTACATGATAGATAGTTTCTTTCTGGGTGGCGGAGACTTGTGCCTTTCCTCGATCTCTCGGTCCAGTCGTTTGTAGAGACCTCGCATCCGCGCCGGAAATCCGAGCCTCGGCCGCAGGGCTGGGCGACAAAGTCGGGGTTCAGGGTTTATATATATATATATATATGTATATATGTATATATATATATAAATATGATCTATGATACTGTAACATATTATACTACAAGATACTATAGTGAGGTCTCGGACTTCGGATGTAGGGCATAGGGCTTCGGGGTTTTGGGGTTTGGGGAGCTGGTATCCGGAACAGTTTCAAAGTTTGGAGAGAGCCTGAGGTGCGGAAAGATGTAAGAAGTTTCATGTCCAAAGCACGACAACCCGTGTGAGGAGCAGCCCGGGTTCACTCCGATGAGGTTGGGTATGGGCTCTCGGTGGTTAGATCGCTTTGGCGGTATATGTGCCGCGTCAGGTCGCTTCGTAATGCTGTGGCGGTGCTCCTGGTCAAAGGAGTGATCGCGGAGGAGTCAAGCGCTTCGGCAAAGCTTGCAGTTAAGTGTGAGTATCATATGAAACCACGTCACGTTGCCATTTCGGTTCTACGCTGAAGCCCTGGGACTGCAGCCTGCAGACGGTTCCCAGTCAGAGAGCTCTGAGCGTTATGCACAGTGTAGCCGGAGACGAACTACGCAGAAGTCAGTCACTTCGTACGTACCTGTGAGCCTTTCTCATGATGGGGAGCTTGAGAAAATCAGGGACCCCGACATAGACCCTGGAGCATATCAGATTCCCGAAGTAAGGTAAGATCCGTAAGGTACGATCAGTTTCCTAGACCGAAAGACATTTTTCAGATCGAAAGCAGTCCGAAAGTGCCATGGCACGGCAGTTCTGGATCACCTGCGTCGAGGCCGAGCTTGGAGGGGTAAAAAGACACGTGCGGAGTAACGCATAAATGCAAAATGTGAGGGTCAAGTAAACGAATATAGAACTAGACAACAACACTCAATGAATGAGACTCTCTCTCTCTCTCTACTGTCTGTCTCTCTGAAAGTGATTAAGTCTAGTATGCTTTGTATAGGAGGCAATGGCTACTTGGTGGTGAGTGGAACCATGATACTAGTAGTTGTTTCACCTCTTCCTTCCCGCAAACCGTATAGTTTGCAGCTTCGAGGATGGTCAGCCTTCTTCCTTTCAACTGCCAGGCTCCCAGAGGGGACGTCGGGAGCATTGAAGATCCTCCAGCAGTCGGATGGCCATCCTTGTCGAACCTGAAATGAGCCCCAGTTGAGAAAAGACCTTGCAGCTCAGGTGCATTCCTTCCCTGGATGTGCCTGCGGCAGACTTGAGTGCTTGCGTGAGGTCCGCAACAGCCGTTAAAGCTCTCGAGATTTCTACGGGTCAGGTCGTCGCCCCCATCCGCAGTGCAGGGTCCAACAAACAGTTCAGTGCATTCGCAGATAGGTCTGTCTCTAGAAGCCTTAACTCACCTAGTGGAAGCGCAAACCAGCAAATTTGGAAGACTCGAGTCTAGTCAAAGATGCATCTTGACCTCTGAGCTCAGTGCTGTGTACATGTGTTCGGCTTCTGTGAGCAGCCGAAGCACGCGGGTACGCAGTACAGCCTGCCTTGAACGCGAAGCAGCTTACAATCTTGGTCCTAGGCAGTGTGATCCGGACAGGTTTACGCTGCACTTGCACTCCTCGCACATGTGCTGCCGATGACAAGTTGCGTTTGGTTCTCAGTTACATCCTCGAGCCAACGTACCCCCAGCCCGGGGCCCTGTCCTCGAACTTTCCTACACTCACATCGGCGCACGAAAAGCAAAAACAACAAAAGCTTAGCCCCACCTGAAACCGAAATGTCCGGGGGGCTCAGCTCTCGCAGGGACCGGCTGGGTCTGCTGCCTGGGGTACCCTTCTTCGTGACGCAGGAGCCAGAGGCGCTCCAGAATATCAAGCTGAAAAGGGAGTTTTTCAGCAAATTAGCGGCCGTAGTATAGATCCAACATAGGAGGATCCTTGCAATCAGAGCCCCTAAACAAGCTGCCACTAGTCTTCTGAAGCTCCCATGACTGGTTTATAGGTAAAGCTTTGAGAAATTGCATGATAGTGTATTCAATCATTGTTTGCCAATGTATTCAGAGCAAGTGAGGAAAATATTAGTCTAAGTCAACCTGTGCTAGCTTCCATAAACTGCAACTCTCACCGGTTTGAGCCCAGGATAGTTTGTATTGACGTATATTGAAGTACACTTGCCTGTACCAATCTTTATCAGTAACATACATGTTTGCATTCGCCACCATGCCAGTCCAGCTTTACTTCAATGTGCCAGTACATACGAACATGGTACTGTGTCAAGATGATGCTGGTTTTCGCACGTGTATATGTGTAATTATGTGTATGTGCACCATGTTCATGTCAGTTTCTATGTCAATGTCTACTGTGCGTCTACGTTTATTTCTATATCTATGTCCGTGTCAATGTGCATGTGTTGTGTCTGTATGTGTATATGTGTTGTATGTGTATGTGTACGTAGATGTGCACATGCTTATGTGTGTGTATACAGAAAAGCATGTTCACAGTTATGGTGAATACTGCAACAGTTTTGCAATGGTATCAGGCATGTAAGCATAGTATCATAGTATCGTGTCGATAAAGCAATTGGAAGGCAAATCGTGTATGTGTATGTGTACGTAGATGTGCACATGCTTATGTGTGTGTATACAGAAAAGCATGTTCACAGTTATGGTGAATACTGCAACAGTTTCACGATGGTATCAGGCATGTAAGCATAGTATCATAGTATCGTGTCGAAAAGGCAATTGGAAGGCAAATCGATGTGATGCTATGTTTTTTCTGCGAAAGTCTCCATGTGTGTAGATGCAGATACATACACTGTATTGCATATAAACCACGGCTTAAATGCCAATACAAATAACTCAGAACCAACAATAAACATGTACATTTAGGTAGATAGATGGATAGCTTGATAGATGTATTTTTTGTACAGGTGAATATATATATATATATATATGTATATATATATATATGTATATTCACATAGGTGTACGTATCTGTATACGTATGTGTATATGTACGTGTACGTGTATGCATATATGTATATGTATGTGTATATGTATATGTACATGTCTTTAAACAGATAGATAACTAAATATACAATCTACAGACATGCGCATTTGTATGCAGAGATATTTGCACTTTTTCGGGACTTGGAAGGACGCAAAGCCTGTTTTTCCGTTCTGCCCATGTATGTATGTATGTATGTATGAAAGCCTGGATGACAGAATGGATGAACAAGGTATGTGCGCGCATGCGCTCGTGAGTCCGTGTCCCTATTGGTTGCAGAGTGCCACGCAAGGCCGGGCAGCCGCCCAGCGACGCGGCGCTGCCCCTTTCACCTTTGCTGCCGGATCCGAAGCAGCAAAGAAAGTCGGGGTTCGCACGTCACTTGTGCCGTAAGTGCTTGCCTTGTCGTTCACTTCATGCAGACCTGGCTGGCATGCTGGGTCGTACCGGAAATGCATGCGTGTCTCCGTCTGTCCTTCCGTCCATCTCACCATCCTTTCACCCGAACACCCACCAATCAACACTGCCGACACCGTCAAATCCTGCAGTGTAAGCTGCAAAACATCCAAGACCCGAAAGCTTGTGAGGACGGCAGCCGGTTGCGCGTCGTGCTTCCAGTGGGCCGGCGCGTTCCTGGAGAGTTTCCGCAGAGGCGAGAGTTTGTAGTTCTCCGCCGCTTTCTTCTCCTGGGCCACCCCAGATGCACTGAGGCCGGCTGCAGAAGCGCCAGCGCAGGCGCCTGTCGTGCCGCCACCGGCACCTGTGGAGGCTGCACAGCGCTCCGAAAGCCGCTGCTGTGCCTTGGCAGCTTAGGCCTTTGTGGATGTGGACGTTCAGGGGCTCTCGAAGTGGTCTCGACAGGCAGCTTGGTGTCCGAGCCCATCGACACCAAGCAGCTGAGCCTCGTGCCTGGGACATCACCATTGGTGGGTCTTTAAGCTTTCGGCGTTGACGAGGTGCGCTCGTCGCCATGCGGGTCGGTAAGCTTGTCTCTCCCAGAGGTGGTGGTGATGTTGGCGGTACTCGTTGTTCATCGTTGTGCGAAACGAACAACCAGCTTCAAGTTGCCGCAACAATATCGGTGTCAATTTAGAGTCCGCAGTCGGCGCCTTGACCATGTTCATCATGCTCATCCTGTGCATCATGTAAGAATTGCCCCTGGTCGTCCTCGCTGCCATTGTGCCCCTTGACCACTACTAATTTGAGCGCTATTGTCAAGTCAGGCTCCTTGCTTAAGATTGGCCCGGTTCAACTTGCGGTGTTGCACATGCTCGCTGGCTTCTTACCTTTGGTTAGTAGGGAATGTAAGAATGGTAGTAATAGCAATAATAATTGTGCCCCATTCCTCCATTCCCCACTAACCAAAGGTAAGGCTTTGGACGGCTCCTCTCCGTCTCAAGGACTTGGCCAACGAGCGGACGTTGCTGGCTTGGGTGCGCACAGGCCGTGAGCAGGGCTGGGGGCAGCGAATGCTGTGAGGCAGCGCTTCAGAAACATTGGCAATGCAATACTGTGACCACAGGCACTGCACCTGCGAATGAAATCTCCGGTTTGTGCCATGCGCACTGAGGGTTGCCTGGCAGACTCCGCTACGAATATATTCTTAGATTCAGCCATGGTTTCATCCATCAGTGAATATGCCTACCAATGTTCGGATACATTCATGCGTTCAGTCCTTCGCTCAGTCTCCGAACTTCAGACCGCAACAAGACAGGAGCCTCGTCGACCAGCAAGCAAGTCTCTAAGACGGTCCTGTGATACGGTTACTGTAGTATGTTACAGTGCAGCATTCCTCAGCCCTTGGAGGCTTAGCCGCCATTCGGCTACTTGGATGGGCATTAGCCGCTCTGTGTATCGTCCCGATCGTCAGGGCCGAGGGTTCTCCCGTCGTCCATAGGCCCAAATCCGTCGGGTTTAGGGTTCGGCAGGGTTTCACTATTTTTGGTAGCCTGATGCTTCTGTGCACCCAGCATCCGAGCACAAGAGCATGGGTGCGCAGCCTGAAGCTTAAACCCCGGCCCTAAGCCCTAAAACCCCATATCCTAACATCCTAAACCCGAAGTCCTAAATCCTAAAACACCACATCCTAAAGCGCTAAACCCTAAAACTTTCAAAATCAGGCATCCTAAACCCTGAAGCCCTCCAAGGACCGTCTTCTCCTTCGCTACGCTCTCGGGCCTCACGAAAGGCGACTTCTCTTCAAATTTAACTAAGTATCTGTGTATGAAGTGTATTATGTACTTAATTCTATGTTTGTACACAGAGTAGCTCAACAGAGAGTTGTGTACAGTATAGTTTGTAGAAGGCATAGTAGTGAGGAGTCATATCTGCGAACTGGGGCTTTGCTTTGGAAGGATTTCGGCGTCCCTATTTTAGATATCCCTACCCGGTGAGTGCTGCACCGCTCCTCTTGGTTTTGCTCGTCTTGCAATCGAAGGAGGCCGCCTAAGCGGGCTCAAAGCACAATACTATTCTCAGCGCATGGAGGTCCTCACTGTTATAGCCCTAAACTTTAACTTAAACCCTAAACCCGAAACTCTAAATCCCTAACACGGAACCCTTAAGCCACTTTTGCACCTCCAGCTTTCAACGACCTTGCAGGCTGAAGAAGAAGAAGATTTCATTTTTTCGCAGACAAGATGTATCACTCAATTCGGCTTTTCCGGGTCAGCTGCCCGTGCATGGAGACGTTCCCAAGGGCATTGTTTTCTTTCTTGCTGCGATAATGCACAATCGATTCACTTGTCATTCTGCGTTCCTAGTGTTCTGTGCAATTTCATTCTATGTCATGTGCAATTTCATCCCATGTGATGGTTTTCAATCGTCAGGCATGAGGATACTATGGTAACTGCGCTTTATGAGGGTCCCGGGATCTTGTGAAAGCCCGCTCGGACCATGGCTTCTGAACCAGCCTACGTCAGGAGAGCTCGTTGTGGACGTTTTCGTGACCTTGGTCCTGTCCTGCTCGGGGCTGGCCACGCTGCTGATAGGCGAGTAAAGCAACAATGTGACATTGTGTGTGCATACATATATTATATACGTATATATATGTATGTATGTACGCCTGTATATACAGTTATATACAGGTACACATATCCGTATGTAAAACATGACCAGATAGATAGATGGGTAGATGGAGAGATAGAGAGATGGAGGCACAGAGAGATAGCGAGCCTGAAAGGGTTCTACCAGGATTCGATAGCTTCCTTGACCCAAGATCTTGGTGTTCGTACTTAGGACCTATATGAAGTTAAGTCCACAAACTTACAGCTTTGCTACTAGGCCCTGAACTAAAGTCCCTAAACCGTATTGACCGAAAAAACACCGTAGTGAAACCCTCACGACTCCCTGAAAGGATGGACGCGGTTCACCGCCGTGCGAAAAGGGGCGCCAGGCCTGGTCAGGGTCTCCCGACCCAGGGACTTTCAAACAAGGGTCTATTACAGTATACAAATATTGTTATAGTTGTTGTCGTAAATCGGTTGGACTGCAAAGTTCGCTACAGTAGAACAATGTTTACCAGAGCACATTTAACAGGGTCCATGGCACGATAAGACTACCAAATTTTCGAGAAGTGAGTGAGCCATGAGCTGATGGGGACATGGAGTGCCAGTGCTTGGGGTCCCCATGTGGAGTTCAAGCTGATTTTTGCAGGGGCTCGGCGAGTGGCCATTGGTCCACTTTACACCGCCTTCGTCCTAGCACCCTGGACTGAGGGTGGAGTTTCCGAATGTAGGGGTACTTGGAGATTGTTGGATAGTTTAATTGTGGGGATATGAATAGCATATCCCTAAAAAACAAGCCAAAGGAGGGGATTTATAACAAGCCCCGACTTTTGATTACCCGTGAGCCTCCAAGTTCCTTGAACACAAATGGTTTCCCAAACAAAGCGGAGTGCCTTCTATGCTTACTGTTGATGTACATCTACAACATCTTAAGTTTGAGCTTAGATGCAGGTCCAGGTATTTACATAGCAGATAGGTAGAATACATACACACGCGCATAGACATGCCGACGAGTTTCATAATGGGACCTGGAAGTACGCGACAACTGACGTGCAGGCTTTCTATTGCCCTCTTGCCATTTAGTCGAGAGTATGGGGAGGTGCTTCGCAATTGCAAGAGATCCTTGACATCCGCAGACAGCACAAGTAGAAGAAGCAGATGCAGTATCCCTTTTAATGAAGCCGTTCGGAAAGCGCAGTTGCACTGCCTGCAAGGTCGCAGCGATCTGTCTGCTGGGGTCACTGTTGCGTCAGCCAAAGCGCTTGCAGCTGCAGGCCTTGAATGTGTGGGAGATACAGATGGGGGTGACAAGCCTGCGTTCCGCAAATTCTGCAGCAGCGTCTTCAGCACCGCCCCTAAAGTAGCCGCGCATGAAAACTAGGAGACGGAGAGCATCAGCGAATCCGAAACGGCAGCACCGCAGCACCTCAATATCTGTTCCGTGAGGAAGCCGTCCATGGTCAAGTCTCTTCTTGGACGGGCGAGGGTGCTTGGAACCTCGTCTTCGGTTGACGCGCATCCTGGCATTGAAAAAGGGTGGCTGCCGTGTACTGCACGGGCACAGGGGAGTGGAAGCAACATCAGGAGGGCCTCACCGTCACCATCCTCACTGTGGCTCCAAGGTAGGTCTCTGTCGGTCGCTCTTTTCCTGTCCAGCCCCATCGCCATGGCTCAGTCCCGAAAGTGTGCAGCCCTGGCCGCTGGCTCCGCGGCCGTGGTGCTTTTGGGCGCGCCGGCCTTCACCAGCAGCCCTGCCGCGAGCGAGAGCTTGGCCTCGGCGCCGCGCAGCTACGGCCAGGCCCAGGCCCAGGGCGCTTCCGTCGGAGGTGCCGGAGCCTCGGCCAGCTCCGTCTCCGTCGCTTCCTTGACGGGCCTGCTGGCACTGGGTGCCGTTGGTGCCTCCAGGGCGAAGGTGGCCCGCGCGGCTGTGCTGACCAAGGACGACCAGGGGCGCTTCCGCTTCGAGGCGCCGGAGGTGCCTTTGGTGCCCCAGGAGCAGCCTGGTGCCGTCGCTCCCTTGGGTTTCTTTGATCCGCTGGGCTTCAGCACCAGTGGCCTCATGACCTTCCCGGGTGATTCCACGGGCTTCAAGCACCTCCGAGCTGCAGAGATCAAGTTCGAAGCTCAGTCACAACAGGCCCTTCTGACCCTCGCAGTTTGTTTAGCGCTTCCTAAGGCACGGGCGATTTGCCATGATGGCTGCAACTGGGTCCTTGTTCGCGAGCTTCGTCAAGTTTCCGGGCTTCGAGGATGTGCCCACCGGATTGGCAGCTCTCAGCAACCCCAAGGGTTTGGAAGGCTTCTCGCTCCTCTTCTTCCTGATCGCAGGCCACGAGGCAGTGACATGGAAGCCGGTGAAGGAGCCGGGATCCTTCGGCGACCCCTTCAAGTGGAACCAGTTCACTTCGGAGATGCGCACCAAGGAGCTAACCCCAAGCCCTAAATCCTGAAGCAGTAAACGCTCTACGAGCGGTACTTCTTCAAGTTGCGAAGGGGCCTCAAAAAAGCCCTGAACTCCACACCCTCGCACTCTAGAGGCCTTACACGCTAAGAGCCAAAAGTTTAAGACCCTAAAGCCGTACGAACCCTAGACTCTGAACCGCTATTGTAATCCTCAGAGTAGTCCTTGTGGTGCCAGCCCTGTAAGGTAGCCGTTGCAGAGCACCGAAAAAGAACCGGTAAAGCAACCCCCCTAAACCCTAAACCGCGCCAGGAGCTGAACAACGGGCGCATCGCCATGTTCGCCATCATCGGACAGATCGCTGCCGAGCTCCAGACTGGTAGCTTGGCGTTAGGGATCCATTTGGTTGGTTGTCAAAATTAGGGCCCCTTTTTGGGTCATTATTACAGTATTATTTAAGGTGCCCAAAAAGGGACCATAATTTTGACAACTACCCATTTGCACTTCTTGGTAAGGGTTCTTCACATTTCTTGTAAGGGTTTTGCAAGGCTTTAGAGGGTTCCTTAAGGGTCTGATGGCTGTTAAGGCTTCGGGTTTAGAGATCCTTGTTAGGTTGTATTTTAAGGTGTTCATAAGGAGTTTGAGGTTTTCAGGGTTTGGGGTCCTTTTCGTTTTTTTGTAAGTGCTCTGCCTCATCAGGTTTACAAGACGCTCATGGGGTTTATGAGGGTTTCGGCCTTTAGTGTAGAGGCTAAGCGGCCCGTTACTTCTCATGTCTTTGTTGGCTGACATTCCTTAAAGAGAGCCCGGAAAGGAGCCCTTTTTCTTTCAGTCCTAACGACCACCCAGGCAAGGGGCCCGTTGAGCAGTTCACGGGCTGAGCAGAGCTTAGCTGCGCCTCTTTTTTCTCAAGTACAGGTCATCATACTGCTTTGGGTTTAGGGTGTTGGGGCCGGGAGTTTTAGGGTTTTGTGAGTTCAGGGTGGAGTGTAATACTTGGCTGATTTCTCGACCGTACAGGTCTCTGAGAAATGCGAAGAGTGGTCAGAAGCTGCTCTTCCATAGCTTCGGCCGAGAACTGTCATAGGACGCGTCGGATGCCGACTCGCGTGATCGCGAGGAAAACCAGTGGTGCAGCAGTAGCTTGATCTAGAGCCACCGGCGTCCAAGTTCTTCTGCATGTAGCAGTTGTGGTATTCATCTTCAACTCCCTTCCGTTGAATGTTTACCTGTGCCTGTCCTTCATGGGAGCCTCTGCTGCACCACCTCGCAGGAGCAAGGCGTTGCCGGGACCTTAGGAAGTGTAGGCTTTGCGGACGCATGCATGTGGGTTCTCCGTAACAAGTAACATGAAGCTCCGAACCTGACGTTGCAAGAACGTCAGCAGGCAGCCAACTACAACGACTTCAAGCAATGGATGCAGAGGCTCCCAGATTTCTGAGAAATTGAAAGGAAGGTGCTCTGAGTGTCAGTTTGTAGCTCAGAGCTGGACGCCGTGCTCGCAGGTATGGCCACTCTGGGCCTCGACCTTAGAGGGAGTCTTGGCAGTGTAAGTACAAGCCGCTTGCACTACGACTGCTGACTGCTAGAGCACATGTACCGTAGCAGCAGCGCTCGATGCTGTGAGAGGCGTGCACGTTCACTGGCAGGCATGATGACGACGTCTCCAGCTTTCAGCATCCCGGTTGAAGCTATCAGTCATCACTCTGTCGTCGTTGTGCTCGTCGAGACGGGCTGCTATTAAAGCAGTTTGTCGGTCCTAGTCATAGGAAGCTGCATGTTTGCAGCTTAGCAGCTAGCCTTCGTCTCCGGACATCAGCATATCGTTCAATGGAGTGCATGACCGCACGTGATCCAGCTGGTCGTGGAGTGCTCAGCACACTTCGCAGACTGCCAGCCCTGACGCTAAGCAGACTGTAATGATGACTCATTGCAATGTCGGCGAGCGACTTGAAGAGTCGCGTGCCAAGGAAGTACCTGGAGTTCATGGAGTACAAACAGACTTCCAAGGCTCTTTCAGAAATAGTTTTGGCATGGTGCAGCAACCTGCGCTTTGCAGTAAGGCCGGTGCTACTGCTACCCTGATGACAGCTAGTTTATAGGCGTGCCTACACCTTCGAACTTGGTCTCGAGCATACAGGAGCAAACGCCCGATCAGGCGCAGGGCTACCAGGACAGGGAGTTTCCGTGCTACGCCTTGTTGCGCACTTGAGAGGTTTTGCGGCTCTTTCCAGATGGGCCATTGAAGCTTTGTCGGACAAAGCCCAACCAGTGCAAGCAGAGCAGTTTTCGCGAGCATGGAAAAGCGTCTCCAGGACTACTCCAAGTACCTGAGTGGGCACGGAGGTGGTCCCGTGGACTTCCAGGACCTGGCCCGCTGAGCCTGAGCCTGTGGGTTCAGTGGGAGCTTCGATCAAATCAGACCGTTCCATGTGGCGGTGCATTGGATGCTTTGGGTCCTTCCAAAGGGCGACGACTGAGAGCCGCTGCAGGAGTACATGGACTATGACAAGTACATGTCCAACCACGCACAATACGAGGACAATAGACGAACGCTGGGTATTCAGCGGGCCCCGGGTTCGAGGACCTCCTGCGGCAGTCTGTGATTCTGTGCAGGACTTCTCGAAATACATGACGATGCAGGCTTCTGGGCTTCTCCACTGCTGCTTTCATCCTGCGGTGAAACCCAATGCCTTCGAACACCCGACTTTTTCTGCCGCTAGGGCGGATCCACTCCGTCCTTCGACGAGTATTTGAAGTTCCAGCAGTACACTGCAGGCAGCATCTACCCAAGCTGAGGGATGATTTGAATTTTGTTCGGACCTGGGTGAGAAAGACGGGACAGGCCAGCAAGCTCCTGCGGCGCCGGACTACGAGCACTACCTGAACGTGCCAAAGTTCACGAGCGGCGGAAAGGACGCACAATACACGTACCGAATCGCCCCGCTTGCCCATGCCCTGAACGGCACTGCAGGACGTGCCGCAGGATTTCCAGCACATGGCAGAGCCAGAGACTTTGGTGTGCTTATGCCGGTGTACTTTGCATAAGTCATAAGGTTTCCCAGGTCATAGGCAAGTCCGCACAACTAACTTCGGTGCTTGCGTGAAATCTGGCCCGTGAGGTTTCAGCACTATCTGAAGAGCCATGGTGGCCGAGATCTCGGAACGTACTGCAACATACGGGGCACGGGACGAAAGGAATGAGGGTCGCGTGGCATGTTTGGCCCCGGAAGGGCCCAACATCTTCAAGACAGGGACTCATGTCAGGTTTCACGGAGCTTCAGAGGATGCTGTACGTGATGGTGCCCATTTTGTCCTTTGTTTAGCCAAGTTGGTGCATGACCTGAATGACCTGGGACCCTAAACAGGGACATCGGGGATTGTTGCGGGGGCAGTTCAGGCCCACATCCTCAGACGCAGCACACCTGTCTGACACAGCAGTAAGCCAAATCCCGTCAAACTACGTCGAGCCGGAGCCCCGAAAAATCCGCCAAACCCCAACCCTTCGACAGGGCCCTTCAGATTCTTTCCAAGCGAGGCCAGACCCCGGTCTCCTTCGCTGCAGAGGAGGCCTCGCAAGAGGACGAAGGGCCCTCTTGAGCTGCAGGTTTCAGGGAAGGCCATGGGCAGTCTCTTGGTCTCTTGGAGCCGCAAAAGTCTACGAAAACCAAACCCGAGCCTCACGTTCAAAGGCACCCAGAGTCTCCAAGCAAGGGCCCCGTCTGACTTCCTGACCTGTTCTCATGGCCAGGCAAACGAGTCGTCGAAATCCTCGCATTCACACCACGAGAAGGCGGCAGAGGCCACTCTTTCAGGGAAGACCGTAAATGCATTAGCAACGAACACAGCGAAGTAGCGAAGTAAGCACGGGGTAATGTCCATCATTGTCACCATGAACACGGCCATCGTCCTCGCCCCACAACTATCCGAATTCCTGCCACTGCCAGCAGCAGCATCATCATCGACATCGTCAGCATCTTCACCATGACCAGTCATCGTCGTTGTAATCATCACAGTCATCGACATCATCATCATCATCATCATCGTCATCATCATCATCACCATCATCTTCGTCATCACCAGTCAGCCCCCTCCTCCTCCTCCTCCTCCTCCTCCTCCTCCTCCTTATTATTATCATAAGCATCATCATCATCGTCAGCATCTTCACCAGTACCAGTCACCATAGTCGTCATCATCATCATCATCAGCATCATCAGCACCATCAACGAAGTCATCGCAACAGCAAGGGCAATAGGATCAGTAGCTGCAGAAACAAAGTGCCGGTAGCGTTTGGAGCGCTGCCGAAGCTTGAGCCCATCTGCAACAGTGTCGGCCCTCTTGAAATGGCTAGGCAGGGTCGTAAGTAGATCCAAAATCCGAGCTCCGCAGCCGCAGGAGGCTCCGAAGCCGAAAGCGCAGGAGCCTGCGCAGAGCTCGCAGCTCCGCAGCAGGTCGGTTTGTTCTCTGAGACCAGGGTATGGGGCTAGTGGGCGATTGTAGCTTTTCTTGCAACCTGAGTTCCTGGTGTATTTGTAGCAAGAAGCACAGAGCTGCGGATCTCCCTGCCTTGGCTTTTGCAGTCAGCTCTCTTGAGAGCCGGCTGGGTAGTGCATGGAGCCGACGGAACAGTGAATCCTAGACTCCAATAACTCGTCTCCTCCAAAAAAGAGGGGGGGCACTCCACCAATTTGAAATCTAAGGGGGTACATGGACTACCAGAAGTACATGAGCGGGGTGCCTCGTCTGAACCTGGGAGAACCCGTGCGCAAGCCTCAACCACGAGGCCAAAAGGTTTCATGATCCGATCGAGAAGATGTAGAGGATGCGCTGGGTATCAGGGCTTTCATACAGCTTGGAAAAGCATTTAGTTTCGCCGATTTAAGTCCTTGACTCGCTGAGCTCGGGGGCGAGGATTGCTCAAACGAAGATGGATGGGTCTGCGTTGCGTATGCATTCCAAACCTTGGGGGTGTGCACTGGCGAAGGTGCAGGGAGTCCAGTGAGGAACGGTAAGCCGGTAAGCTGCAGGGCCGCAGAATCGGGCATTCATCACAAACAGCGTTCCTGGGATGCTGCGGCCCTTTGGCAACAGAAGGACTGGTCCAAGTACATGGGCGGAAGTGGCGGAAGTGGCATGGGCGGCATGGATTTCCAGCAGTACATGGACTATCAGCTGCTCGGCTGGGCAATTGGACTTTCCTTTGGGAATGCCAGGCTTCGGCTTCGTGACCTCTGACGGCGCTTGAAGGAAGGGTTGTTGCATGTCCGAAGCAGTGCGAGTAGTTGGTGTCGGAAACCTCTGCATGCCCCACATCTGCTGTGCTCTTCTTGGCCGGGTCAGACTAGCCACCTATGTTATTGTGACTGAGGAAGTACATGCAGGGACATGCCTCCTCTGGAGGCTCCTACCAGCAGCAGTGGCTTGGCTGCCTGCAGCATGCAGAAGTTCTGCAGCCACACTGCCTGTAGAGGACTGCAATGAGAAGTGCGTGCCTGGCTTTGGAGACCTCTAAAGAATCAGAAGTTAATGTGGGGGAGAAGTCGTATGCTATTGATTCCAGCGTTACTCTGCCGTCAGGCTGCTTCGACTACCTTTGTGTTCTTGCATGTTCTTCTTGAGTAATGCATCGGCTGCAGCCCTGAGAAATGCACTGCCCATCCCGGTGTGCGAATTCTGCCAAGGTACATGGATTACTCCAAGTACGTTCACGGTCAGGGCCACAAGGCGGATGCCGGCAGCCTTTGGTGGTGGAAGACTCTTCAGGATGTTGGACACTTTGGGCAAAGGGTTCCTGGGTCGCCCAAACAGAAAGCGTCACGGCTGCGCCCCTGGTTTCTACTGTGTTCGCCAACTTCTGCAGACAACATGCAGGTTTGGCAGTGCCCACACAAAATGTCAGTCGGATGCAGGTTGCCGGATGGCCGAAGGGTTCGCTTGGGACACTGATCCAAAACGTGCTGATGCGAGGCCGAAGGCAGAGGATTGTGCTGAACCACTAAAGTCACAGGAACCTCTCTGTAGAACGGAACCCTTTCATCTTAGACCACCTTGTAGACTAAACCCCTTACAGAACCCCCCCAGTTCTGCTCTCAGCTCCCCGAAAAGGCCATGGACTTCAAGCAGTACATGGACTTTCAGAAGTATATGAAGCAGAGCGGAAACAGCCAGGCCAAATGGAGAGCAGGGCCACTCCAGGAGGAGTAGGATGCACTCTACGCATCGGCGCCATTGCTTCCCAGCATCTCCTGACACCCTCGGATTGGTTTTGCCAAATCTCTGCTTCCTGACCTGCTTATCCGCGAGCGCTCGCCCCTGCGCCAGGCTGGGCCTGTGAGCTTCATGGATTACTCCCAGTACACAGGCAAAGGGCCCGGAGAGAAGGGCTTTGGGCCCGCAGGGGCGGGGCCTGCACTCATCTCGTTTCGGAGCTGAGGATCGGGGCTCACCAGTCACAGCTCTTGCAGCAGAGTCCCATTGCTTATGTGAGAGGGCTTGCGCATGTTGGTTTCCCACCAGCTGAAACTCCTGCGGCATGTTTCTCCTGCAGGTGGTGCTGCAGATTATCAGCGTCTTGGCAGCGCCAGGTTGCATGTCGGGCTTGTGGATCAAGTGCCAGACCCGGAATCGCGCTTGGTAGTAGTATGGCGGCGCCGATCACCTCTTCACTTCTCGTTGCAGTGTGCATTGAAGATGCACGGAACCTGCAACCGGAAGCATCCCCAGACCTAGCGTCCATTCAGTTTCCAACTCGCGGCTTCCTGCAAACACCAGGCGGTACATGGACTTCAAGAAGGACATGGACTGGCAGCAGTACATGAACTATCAGCAGTTCATGTCAGGCGCCTGCTTGTCGTACAGCTCTTCGAAAGGGCTTGAGGACGGGCACGGTCGCCGCCGCGGCGGCGGCTTGTAGTCAGCATCACGCCTCTGCTATTCCGGCTACTGCTTCACCCTGCCACGGCCAGCACCACCATGCTCACCACAACGATCACCACTCCTCCTCCTACTACAAGCTACTACTACTACTACTACTACTACTACTACTACTACTACTACTACTACTACTACTACTGCTACTGCTACTGCTACTGCTACTGCTACTGCTACTGCTACTACTACTACTACTACTACTACTACTGCTGCTGCTACTACTACTACTACCACTACTACCACTGCTGCTACTAGTACTACCATCACCACCACCACGAGCAACCACAACAACTGCAACAACTTCAACAACAACAACAACAGCAACATCAACGCCACTACCGCTGCTGCTGCTGCTGCTGCTGCTGCTGCTGCTGCTGCTGCTGCTGCTACGGCTACGGCGACCGCTACCACTACCGTCACGTATGTGGGTTCGTACTTACTGCTACTACTACTGCTGCTGCTGCTGCTGCTTCTTCCAATACTGCCACTACTACCACTACCACTACTACTACTACTACTACTACTACTACTACTACTGCTGCTACTGCTGCTGCTACTGCTACTGCGACGACTACTCCCACTACAAGCACAACTACTACTCCTGCTGCAGCTGCTAGTGCTGCTGGACGACGACCCATCCGCTGCAAAAGTGAGAGCCGCAGGGAAGAGTGATGTCCGTGTCGTGGTACTAGTATGCATTGAGCCAGATAAGTCTAGTTGCACCCGCATCTTTCTGGAAGGAAACGGCCAGGGCTCGGGTGCGGACTATCAGTGACCTGGTTCGAGGAAGTCTCAAGTCCGGGATGCAGAAGTTTAGCTCGATGCTTCTTCATCTTGCCCACCGGTTGAACTTGTGAAGTGCCTACCGTGATGCAGCCCATCCTCGAGTTCTTTAAAGTTGCTCAAGCCAGCCGATGGGAGAGTCAGTGGCTGAGGAAGTACACTCCCTCCGCAGATTCGGCGAAGGACAAGGCCTGATCCGTTTGGACTTTCTGCTGCCAACACCAAGCCACCACGGCCTCAAGAATCGGACAGACGGTTAAAAGATCTGTGAGATCCAAAAATCCCTGCACTACACCATACATTACTACAGCCTCCACTACATTTTGCCGAATTATATCATTCAGAACGATGTTTCCAGCATCATTGTCACATTGTTGTATATGATACTATATCATACAGTGTTGTATCTTCCTGTAGAGTTTTGAATCATCCTGTAATATAGTTAGTCACCCCTATGCAAACTCCACACTACACAATATTATAGCGTGCTCTGCTATGCTGAAGTGTATTGCATGGTATGGTACAGTATTGTATGACATAGAATTACAAAAGATGTTTTGCAATAGTAGGTTCTATTCACATGCTTTATCATGCTATGATGTCATACGATGTGCTTTGCTATGGTATTGTAGCTTACTTTGCACTATTGCTCTATAGCACGATCTGGCCTAATATCTGACTGTACTACGTTACATTATGTTTGCATCATATCGTAGTATGTTATGTTGCATTGTATTTTTGTTATGTTTCTGTAATAGTTACATTTGGTTATGCTATATTGTCAACGACTCGGGTATTATATTGCATTATGTTATGCTTTACTGTTGAATTATACGATATCATGTTGTATATGCTTCTACACTATCTATTATATTCGAATATGGTGTTATAATTGCGTTTTTATAGTATAGTAGAGTATAGTATAGTATAGTATAGTATAGTGCAGCATTAACTTTGTCATACACGGTAACAGAACAAAATATTATGTTATGACATATTGTAATACTGAGTAGTAAATCTCGTCGAAGTGAGATTGTGTCGTGGAATACTCCTTTATACTGTATTTTTACCATATCTGGTCGCATTACATGATTTGATATTGTGTTGTGTTGTGTTGTGTTGCATTGTGTTTACAAAGCAGTACAATGCATTTCTATTTCATGTTCCGTCATACTGTATCATATGCTATCAGATGATAACCTCTGACATGTTTATACTTTTGTCCTACAGTTTTTCCAGATACGATACTTTATCCTGTTCTACTCCATTCGTTTATCATAACATCCAGCGCCTCTTGGAGCTTTGCAAGGCTGGTGCTGTGAGCTTTGCTGCGTCTGCGATCCCAGTGGAGTGGCAGTCGAGTGACGCGTCGGGGTGCGCAGCTAATTGCAACAACAAGCAATGCAACCCTTCGTAGTCGGACTTCGCATGCGATAGTGTTCGAAATGACTAGACATCAAGCACGCACTGCCAGCATCACCGACAGAACTGCGGCACCCACACCACCACAACCGTCAGCATCACCAGCACTGCCAACGCCTCTGCCCCCAGCCCCACTCCCACCGCCCCACCCCAGCAACAGAATAACGATATCGTTGAGTACTACGGCGATGCGGTTGACAAAGCCAACAACGTAAGAAGTCGTTTATACTAGTAAACGGCATGAACTACATCACATTGCGATGACGAGTGATTAGAATGTCATGTCTGATAATTCACGATATTCTTGCTGTTGCATCGTCCAAGAGGGAGCATAGGTCGAGTATCAGGTTATGACCGGCGACAAGCCCAGTCTGTCTTCGTAGCAATGCCTCGAGAGTCGAAACAGTTTATTCGATTAAGGTCTGCAATGGTTTCGACCAGGGTTTGCGGTACACACGCGCCAAGTTTCAGTTGTTCAGTAGACTTCGAGTTGCCTGAATGGGAATGCGGATGTGGTTCACCAAGTCTTGATGTCGGAGAGGGTTTGCAAAGGCACGAATTGAGCACCGAGACGATTCTCGAATAGTACGGGAGCATATTATGTTTTGGCAGGCGTGTATCTTCATCCAACTTTTCATATCAAACTTCACGCATGTGAAGGCACCGGTACATATGTTTTGAGTATGTAGGTATGTAAGTACGTATGTATGTATGTATGTATCTATGTACGTGTATACATGTCTGTTTATATATGTTTATGCATGTTTATGTTATGTTTATGTTTATGTTTATGTATGTATATATGTATGTACGTATGTGCGTGCGTAAGTAAGTAGGCGAGTCATCAAGTAGTTATGTAACAGTGTAAGTAGGCAGTTATGCAGGAATGTAGGTTTTCCGAGCGTATGTATGTATGTACGTATGTCCGTAGGCAGGTAGGTAGACAAGTAAGCAGGCAGGTAGGTGGGCACATCGCCATGTTCGTGTGTCAGGACCCAAGTGAGTAAGTAGGTATGTAGCTAGGTGTGTATGTGCGTTTATGCATGTATGTATATGTATGTACGTGTATGCTCGTGTATGCAGATGCACATATATATATATATATATATATATGTATATATATATATATATGTATATATATATATATATGTATATATGAATATATATATATATATACATGAATATATATATATATATATATATATATATATATATATATATATATATATATATATATATATATATATATATATATATATATATATATTTATATATGTATGCATGTGCATCTACATGTCTATGTGTTTGTATGTTTATGTGTGTTTGTGTATGTGCATGCCATGTTTGTTTGTTTATAGCTGTACTACAAAGGCTAGCAAATAGACCGAATACAAGCAGATATATTGACGCAATAAGCGAACTATGTTTCATCTGTGTCTTTATGTGCGCACGTGTTGCCAGCTAAGCCCTGCGCCAGCTGCTGGTGTTGTGCACATATATACATATATATATATATATACACACACACAAACACACACACACACACACACACACACACACACACACACACACACACACACACACACACACACACACACACACACACACACACACACACACACACACACACACACACACACACACACACACACACACACACACACACCCCACACACACACACACACACACACACACACACACACACACACACACACACACACACACACACACACACACACACACACACACACACACACACACACACACACACACACACACACACACACACACACACACACGCGTCCCTACATGCACGCACGCTCACACACAAACACGTTTCTGACTCAGCTGCGGTACCTCAGGGCGGATGCAGATGCTACCCAGGCTGACTCCAAGCAGGTCCTTTGGCTGCTTTTGTTGGTAGATCCGTGAAGGTTTGTGACTGTAAGAAGAATAACCGGCCCCGGGCGACGATGCTAAGAGGGGAGCCCTAGTCAGCAAGAAAGCAGCCATTGATCTGGAGCCGGAGATGATGCCCGCGATCTGCGATGGTGGTGATGTCTGATTGCGAGCCGAATGATCTTCCGCTGGTGATTCCTGCGAAGTCTTTGACGGTTGGTTGGGAAGAGTGAGTGGTGGATTTGGGGCCAGTCCAGGACGGGCCCGGTCTGACTCCCTTCGCGTCCTGTGCCAATGTACTTCTTCAGGTTTCCAACATGCCCTCATGGAGCCTGCTTCAAGGATCTTCATGGCTAGTATGATGATGGTGGTGGTGGCGGCCCTGGACTATGATGACGGTGATGCTATAGATGATCAATGTCCTCCTGTTCTGTTGCCTCCTCTTTTGCGATGCGGAACTTCATGTGTTGTACCGCTCGGCGAAGCCAGGGTGGACAGGGCAACTACCAGCAATACATCCCGGCGGGCTACAAGCAGTACATTCCAGGCCCAAGGGAGATGCTTGCAAGGCACGCTGGTTCCGCAGATATCTAAGCAACATCTATCCTAAACTCTGATCATAATGGCCACTTTAATCCAAGAAGAGCTCCTAAACTCTGATCATAATGGCCACTTGAATAATCCAAGAAGACCAGCAATTTAGAACCCGGCTTGGAGTGGTGGTGCAGGCTCCGGTGGCTCCGGCGGCGGCAGCGACTTCCAGCTCGGGCCCTGTTTACAGTAGAAGCCTCAAAGTTGGAAACCCAATAGCCTGAATCCATAAGAGTAATGTATAGGGAATCCCAGCACTATTTGGCCTTAATCCGGTTTCCAACTTTATGGAGTTTACTGTAGAGTCTTTAGGGTCCTTAGGGTTTAGGGTTTTTAGCTTTTCGTTTGTTAGGCCCGGCTTTAGGGCAAGTTTAGCGTCAAAGGTTTACGGTTTAGGGAAGCAAGACCAAGACTTGAGATGGGTTGCTTGCAGCGGCTTGCGCAATGCTTGGGAGGCAGTACATGGATTTCTCCAAGTACATGGGTGGAGGCCTGCAAGCACAGAATGCAGCTTTGGCGGGCGGTAACTCTTCGTATTGCACTTTTCGATTCGGTTGTGCAGAAGTTCCCATTTCCAGGAGGGTGTTGTGCACAGGTGAGGTTGCAACAAGACTTACAGGTCATAGCGAGGTCTGCGATAGGTCATGCGTGTGCTGATTGTGTCATCGTTGGCAGAAGCCGGGCCTCCCCTGGACTAAGCTCTTTGTGTGCAGGAGCAGGCAAGCAGGGTGGCGCTGCGGATTTCTCCAAGCCCTTGGGCCGGCAAAGGTTGCACTGTGGTAGTCGACTTATAACAACAATAATAATAGTAGTAACAATAATAATAATGATAGTAATAATAATAATAATACTCCCTACCAGACTCTTGGCCAGCTCAGACTGCCCAAAGCTCACAACTGCCTCCTGCGAGGTACATGGGAGGCTCTGGCCAGGGAGGAGGAAGCGACTTCCAGAAGTGACCTTCGGAAGCCGATGTCCTTGCGTGTGATTTCGGGCCGTGCAGCACGGGCATCCAGACTCTCCGAATTTCATGGTTCAATTCCAAGCATCCAACAAGCTACTCGTCAAGGTAATCCCTTAGGGATCGATGTGCCATGGCGGACCAGGATGTGAAGATTGTCATGCAGCAGATCGAGCAGCTCATACATGGCTTGCTCTCTGCACATGACCGCGATAACAGCGGCTCCCTGATCTTCGGGCCCGGGCTCTGCAAGACTGTATCTCGAAAGCAGTCTCTGAGTTCGCTCGTCTCCGTCCGTGAGGCGCAGAGCCCTGGAAACGTGGCGGCGCCACAGACGAATCACAAGAAGATCCAGATCGAGTCCTCGCTGCCCAGCCGTCAGGTGTCTCCTAGTGACGATGGCGATGGCTCTGATCCGGTTGAGGAGACAACTGGCTTCCGTCTCGACCTGTTGTGGTCAAAGCGACACCAGGAGCTGACTGCCTATCGACGTAACAAGAGTGCTTTGCAGACCCAGTCCACGACTCTGTTCTATTTCGAGCACGAGGTACGAGAGAGTCGCTGGATATCCTTTGCTAAGCAGCTGTGGTCCTGTACCGCTGCGGCTTTGCTTCTCTCCGACTGCATATCTGTGCCGCTACACGCTTTCTCCGTTCGGGAGCCATGGTGGTATGATGCGATTCGTCTCGTCTTCTGGATGGTAAGCTTGCCGAGGATTTGGCGCATGCATGGGAGGTACGTGACCTCCATTGCGAACATAGCTGTGGAGGTTGTCCTTCTCATCATGCTTCTCTGTGTCGTTGTTTTTGGAGCCAGCCTTTCTACCGACGTGCTGTTCATTCTTCGAGGTTGCCCAAATCCAATGGTCCTTTCTTGCGTAGGGACGGCAGGGCTCAGTTCTTTCGAGTTATGGCGTTTGTTCTAGATTCTAGGTGCAGAGGTTATACTATACTATACTATACTATACTATACTATACCATACCATAATAAGACTACAATATACCTTAGTGAGGTACCATAATATGCGTACCATGATACATAGCTCAAAGCCTGCAGCCGAATGGGTTTAAGGATCCGAGCTTCTCCGCCTGCGCTTCGTTGCCAAGCTCGACAGCTTCTCTGGAATCCCGCGGCGCTTCATCAAGTGGAGCCGAGGATTCGGAGGGTTTAGGTATTTTAGGTATGCTCAGGTTCTCTTCAAAGGCCAAAAAGGCCCGTCTGCTTTGGCTTAGGGAGTCTTGTGCGAAGAACCGACAGAGGTGAACTCTGGAGGCTGGAGGCTCGGGCGGCCGGAAACATCTTCTATGCGGTGGTCGCTTCCTTGATCGGCCTCCACTGGCTGACCTGTGTTTGGTTCGTCTCTGGTATGGCCCCGGATGGATGGGTCTTCACCGAAGTTGAGGCGGACCTGCTCGACTTGCCCGTAGTGGATCGGTACAGGATTGCACTGGAGTGGGCAGTTTCACGGATCCCTCCTTCGAAGACTACGGACAATGTCCTCCTCACTTCACAGGCAGATCGAGGCAGGTTGCAACCGAAGACTCTGACCCTTTCCCCCCTAAACTCCAGCCACCGATCCCTAAAGCCTACACTGCCCTTTGACCGTCCCCTAGGCCCGAAGCTCCAGGCACAGATCCCTAAACCCTGCACTGGTTTGCACCCTAGTAGCTCGGGTTTTTTGTTGCAGTAGTAAATGCCGTCGAGGCATCGCCTTGTCAGCGACAGCCATGGCTCTGCTGGCGGCAGCCTGCTTGCGAGTCTTTCTTGGGCTGGGTGATAGTTTGTGATGTCAGGCTCAGGCTCAATAAAGTCTTCGCAGGCCCCGCCCCCCCCCACGGACCTTTCAGGCTTCCATCTTCACGTCGATTGTGACTAACGATTTGTCCGACATCCGCCGCGCGCAGCGTCAGCAGGGCGAGGCTGACAGTCAGCTCTCTGACTTCTTGGAAACCTTTCCCGTCTCCTGGGCACTGGAGCGACAATTGAAAGCCTACCTGAGGCAGACCGTCCAGAAAGTTTCCCTACCGAGCAAGCGAGACATGGCTGTGCTTCTACCCGACCTGCTGCATGGGCAGCTCTGTTCTGAAGCCCTGGGTGCCATCATCAGCCGCCACCAGATGCTCGCAGTTCTCATGTCAAAGTATCCTAGCTTCCAGCGAGATCTTTGTGTCAAAGGTTGGCAGCCAAAAGGATCCAAGAAGGGGTACAGGTCGTACTAAGACGCCTTTTTTGCAGTCTTGCCTCGCGCAGTCTTCCCCCCGAAAGGTCTGGAAGACTGGACGGCGGCTCCAAATGAGGCTTTGTTTTCACCGGGGCTGTCTTGTCACAGCATGCTCTTCGTTGCCTTCGACTTTGTTCTCTACAGGAGGCGTGGTGCGGTGACAGCAGCTGAGCGTAGCAATCCTTTGACGGCCAAGACGTACACACTTCCTCGTGGGTCTTCTTGGGGCTCCATCATGCAAACGCCAGTGCCAGCTCCGAAGAAAACAGTTCTGGAAGCAGATCCGGCCCTGCGCGTCAAGCGATGCCATTGGTTGTGTGAGCCGTGCCTATGGACTGACTGGCACTACCACGGTCATGCAGTTGCAGGCTCTTGTGCAAGCCTTCTCTGCCTGAGCCCTGCATCACTTCTGTCCATCACCTCAGGGCATGCAGAGATATCTGCCGAGCTTGTGATTCATGCCCGGCTTTTCCTCAATGCGCTCAATGAAATTCCGGAGGAAGACCTCAGCGATGTGCAGCATGTCTTGTGAAGAACTATAATTGTTGAAAGTGTTTCGGCAAATACCCGCGAACCAAAACCCATGAAGCTGTGCTGGAATGGCTGTGAAGTGCAGTAGTTCCGACAGCAATTTTAACTGTCTCACGTGCTTGTTGCCAGAGTTTAGAAGTTGTTGCAACCACGGCTAGCCCAGTTGGAATTATCTGTCTGCTCCCATGGAAGCCTGGCAATCCGCCGAAGTTTTTTTTGCAGGGGGACGATCCTCATGCAGTCCCGTCGTGGCAAACGCTGCACAGATGTGTCTTCCGGTGTTATTGTTACTATTGTTGTGATTATGAGTGGTTATTCTTATTGTTGCCGTTCTTCGTATGAGAGTCTGATACTGACGATGATTAGTACCAGTAGTACTAAAGCTGAACATTGTCAATTACTATTATGGTGGTTCCTGCACCTCGTCAACAGTCGACAGTCTGTGCCAGTTTGGACGTCCCCCCGCGGCAAGCGCTACGGCGCCAAGCTCGTAGCAACAGACCACTGCCGCACTGGCGCACGGCACCAGCAATGGGTCAGTCTTCTGGCGTTCGCGGTTGGAAGGTCAGGGCGCCAAAGGAGGCAGCGAGAATAGACTAGTCCTCTCTGGGTGGGACATGTTTTAAATGCATCGGGATGGGATGTGGTGCAGTATGAGTTTTCACGTTTGTTCAATCCATCAAACTTTCAGTCTTTCTGTCTTTTCTTTGAGCCACTAACCATGACCTGTCCCCTATGCATACATATTCGCTCACATGGCATGTGGCAGCAGCATGCTCTTTGGAGTCGAGTGTGCCCAAAGATTTACCACGAGTTAAGCCCGAACCTGGTCTCACAGACCAAAGTAGGTCCGGAAAAGAATCGGTTCCCTTCTAGTCGATATGCATTTCGCGTATTAGAAGGATGGTGAGGGGGGTGATGATGAGGATGATGATGATTAGTTTTCTTGTGTTGCTATACTTTTCCGAAGTTGCAATCTGCCTTCTGCAAGATTAATTATAGCTAGTGCACCTTGTTTCAGTCTTCTTTGCCCCATACTTTGATTCACCCTGGACAGCATACTGATGGGTCGGTCCCGGCGGTGATTCGCTGTGCCAGGTTTCCTGTTCTGCCCTCCCAAGACCTGTTACTGCAAACTTGCACGCTAATGTATCCATCTCTCAGTTTCAATGTCTTTCTGTAGTTCGTTTGAGTTGAAACAATATGAGGGTCGAATGAGCCAAGGACAAGTGCACAATCGCGATTGTCTGTACATACGTATGTATAAGGTATTTTCATATCTGTATGTATACGTACGCATATATGTACCGTATTCCATGTGTGTAGGCGCTCGGGCTCATGTATGTAATGGTTTACTTTTAGCATACTGTAACTCAACGTGCCTGTCTATGTCCATGTCACCGTCTATGTCCCTGCCTATGCCTGAGCCTATGTCTATGTATATGTCCATGTTCCCAGGCACCATATTATGTGCGTATGTCTGTTTTGTATGGTCGCTTTATTCTTTATTTTGTATTGTCCATTCGACTTTTTAATGCCGTGCAGTGTCGTGTTTGGTATCTTCATGTATCTTCATCATGTGGTTTGCAGAGCCCCAAACTCCATGTGATAGTGCATGAGGTAGCGCTGTCATGCATCAGAAATGCGTCCAGTACGGGACCTTGTAACCTTCCGACCAATTCGAGCAGTGCCCATTCTGTCAGCTTCTTGGACGGCACTTGTTGCCGCGATACCTTGCCACCGCAGAGATGCTCAGAGCATCAACAGGTATGCAGGGGTCCCAAGTGCAAGTGAAACGGGGCATGATTGTTTTGATTGTTGAACTTGGAGACGCAGCTCCTCTCCAACGCCATGCATGCGGCCGTTTGATAGCTGTCTTCTGGCAAGGCGGGCTGCATGTCTCGGTCTGAAGCTTCTTATGCTGCGCCGACCAACTGCGAGGCACAGTACCACTGCCCAGGAAGTAGACAGGTGGCCTTCAGTTTTCTGTGTCGGCAGGACTCGTGCACAGACACGTTTACCTACGCGAAAGCTTTTGTTGACATCCCCAGCTGCAGCGTGCATCGGGTCGCAGTGCACCATTGCGGCAGTACCGCTTCCTCGTGTGACTTTGGAGCACTCATTGTCCGTGTGGGAGCGTGCAAAAAGAAGCCAAGCGGGGACGGCTTTTCAGCAAGCCCGTTGGGGTCGGCTGGGTGAATGCTTGACAGTAGGTTGCAGCGAGACACACTGACGCAAGGATGTGGAATCTTTCGGATACGAGAGACAGGCAAGTTGTGAATGCCGTACTGTCGTCTATACAGTACTGCCGAACTCATATCCACCAGGGATTGTGGCAGTTGCAGGTACATGGATGTCCAGCAGTACATGGGAAAATACACCCGCAATGACTGGATGAAGGCCTTTGGCTCATCTCACGCTTGTTGTGGATGGCTTGCAGCACGCCATTTCCTCGATGCGGTAGGCTCTACTTGATCGCCTTGTCAGTGTCCCGCCCTTGTATTTGCACAGTAAGCTTTGCTCTGACAGTTCCAGCAGCAGCAGAACCAGGCGCAGCAGCAGGCGCATTGCTGTGTGTGAGTTTGCACTCGGGCTCAGCTCTTGGTTGGCGCCTCGGCAGCTTGCTGCAAAAACGGAATCACGAAGACGAGCCTCTAGGATGTCTTTTCTGTTACGTCAGTCACAAGAGCTTCAGGCTTCAATTGTAGCGATCTCCTTGACATTGGCCTGGCCATTCTGTGCACAGAATTCCAACTACTTAGCCCTAGTTAGAGCAGCCGTTCCGGAAGTCCTTCTCCCATAATGTATCCTCTCCCGTAATTTATTATTCCCCAAATTCTCTTCTCGTTGTAGTGTACATCTCGCAGCAACACACGGGTCTTTCCATTGGCTGCCCGACTCCAGCGTGGATCGCAAGTGATCCGCTTGGCAGGTGCCATACTCTGCCTCCGACTGTAAGACGCCGGAGGAGCTGGAGGCATGGAAACAGCGCACGGTGCCCACAACGCGGTGTTGGGGTGTCTGCATGTAGTGGGGTTTGCTGTATCCTTATGCATGGCAAAGGAGTAGGTTTATGAACAAGTTTTAGCTTCTGGTTGCCGCGGCTACCAGGTATTCGATGCATTCGGTGACAGTCTCCGATTTGTTGTTTCAATATCTGTTTAGTTCCGGATCCTTGCAGCTGGCTGCTAACTAAATCAACCCTACAGATGAAGTACATTGTGAAAAAGAAGCCTACCCGTCTGCTAATTGTATGTAGTCGTTGTATTACCCGTTCACCAATAGTGTCCAAGGAGGTTGTCTTGCCTGCAGTCTTCTCGGGACGCCTACCATCTTATCGCTGATAAAATAAGAGCAGGTCTTCACAACTTAGATAAGAGCGTGCTTTTCTGAGAGCCAGCTCCTTGTCTGCCTGTCTCCTTGTTTCGCGTCTTGCGCAGCCGTCCTTGGTAGTTGCATGTCGTATGTATTTGGCGACCGTTTCGACCAAAATGTTCTGGGTTCACAGACTGCCCTGCCTTTTGCTGCTTGTGCGTAATGGTAATGTTCTGACCGGTGGAATGGGGAAAGCGGAAGACTCCGAGTAGTTGTTTAAACCTTGCATGTGCATTTTGCACATGTCTTCCCGTCGCTTCTCTTCAGGTTGTGACCACAGTGTTTTCCTGGGCAGGTGTTAAAGTGTCGGAGTGTGCCAAACAAGCAAGAAGTCAGGAAGCTGCCATTGCAATTATTGCTGCTGCTGCTTCTACTACTGCCACGGCTGCTACTATTGCTACGACAGCAACAACAACTACTACTACAACTACTACTACTGCTACTGCTACTGCTACTGCTACTGCTACTGCTACTGCTACTGCTCCTGCTACTGCTACTGCTACTGCTACTGCTACTGCTCCTACTACTACTACTACTACTACTACTACTACTACTACTACTACTACTACTACTACTCCTACTCCTACTCCTACTCCTACTCCTACTGCTACTGCTACTGCTACTGCTACTGCTACTGCTACTGCTACTGCTACTTCTACTGCTACCGCTACCGCTACCGCTACCGCTACCGCTACCGCTACTGCTACCGCTACCGCTGCTGCTGCTGCTGCTGCTCCTGCTACTGCTGCTATTACTGCTGCTACTACTACTACTACTACTACTGCTGCTGCTACTGCTGCTGCTGCTACTACTACTACTACTACCACCACTACCACTACTACTGCTGCTACTGCTGCTGCTGCTACTACTACTACTACTACCACCACTACCACTACTCTGGTCATTATCATTATCATCACCATGCCAGTTGACCAAGGTCAGCTGGACGTTGTGAATTCCTGGGTTCCAGCGGCCTACCAAAAGAATGCCAGGGGGCTCGGAGAGATCCTCTGCAGGGAGTTGGCACGCAGGGAATGTAATCATGAGGCAGGCGAAAGAAGTCCGGGGAATTCAATGTGCTACTTGCAGTTCATGGCAGAGATTGCACGTTGTGTACGTTCTTCATTGTACGTAGCCAAGCCGAACAAGAACTAAGTACGAGAGCATGAAATGTCATGAATCTGGTGTCCCTGAGTTTCCGTAGTATCTGTGTTGAAACGGCTCAGGTGCTGGACAACGTGGATCAGGCGCGGAAGTCCAGACCGAGTGTGTTCCACGAGACGTAACTTCTGCCTCACGGATTCTTCAGCCCCAAGAACTCATGACTCGTTACTCTCGGAGCCAGGAGTACAAGAAAAACAGCGAGCGGTTGGCCCGGGCCTTTAGAACTCACCGAGTCTACACGTCCAGATTCTGGAGCAAAGGTGATGAACGGAAAGATAGACAGCAGAGTGACACCAGATCCTCCGCCCCACACAACCCCTGTACACTGTACTCGTGACGTCAATGCTTTAGGATTCAGGGGCCCTGAAACCCTGAACTCCAGGATTTAGGGGTCGAGGGCCCTTACACCCTAAGGCCCAAAGGCCCCAAACCGACAGCCCTGAGGGTTTAGGGTTTAGCCCTCCGAGCCCTCTGAGCCCACCTAAGGTAATAGCCAGAAAGTTGGAATATGATTATCCTGAACCCTTTATGGTAAATTATAGGGTATCCTACCATGAAACCAAATTCCAACTTTCTGGAGTTCCCTTTAAACCCTGAACCCTAGGGCATGGCGCCTCCCTCGGACTCTGCCTCCGCGGACTCCACGAGCGGAGTCGCCTCCGCCTCCGGCTCCAAGGCGGATTTCGTGGATTTCATCTGGGTTTAGGCCTTTGGGGTTGAGGGTTTTGGGGATTTCACGGTTTAGGATTGGGTCTGGGTAGTGTGATGTGGAGGGCATTGCACGCGAACATGCGCTGGACGGGACGGCTTCCGTGCTCCCAACAAAATCATCAAGCACGTCCTGGAGACAGCATGACCGAGGCAGTTTCTTTCCCTCAGGCTCCAAAACCCCGACACTCAGAAGCGCCCTTCGAAGTCCGGGGGTCCCTGACCCAGCCTTTGTCCTCGCCCGACGAAGAAAGGCCAGTGCCAGTGTCTCTATGCAGCAGGTCGAGGCCGACCCAGCGGGGAGCCCGGTAGTCTGTGGTTTTTCAGGTTTGGGGTCGATGGTGTGGACCATGTCTGACACGTGCGCAGCCCTGCTACAACTTCCAGCTTCAGCCAGAGTGGATGCCGATTCTGCCTTTCTTCTTTGGCTTTGGGTTCCGTCTAAACCCAGAAGCCCCGTAGAGGAAGCCCCAGCATGCGAGCGCAAACGCGCCCCAAGCAAAATCAAACCCTGCGCGGGCGAACCGCCCAGGACGTAGAGAAGGCGCTCGCCAAGGCACGCGCCGCCCTGGCGGGCGCCCCAATGCTCGGTCCGATCGAACAAGTGGAGAGATTCGGTTTAGGATTCAGGTTTGGGTCTTTCGGGATGTAGGGATGAGGATGTGGGTTTCCCGCTGTTTTCAGGGCATCAGCCCTTTTGCAAACCTGAAGCTTTCACCAAGCCGATGATCCTAAAGGCGGACGGTGTATCTGCCGCTGCTGCGGCGATGAGGGAGGGACTCGTGTAGTATATCGGGCAGATTCGGGCAGCATAGAGCGAGAGATCTGAAGTCTTATGTTCACCCTACCGACACCTGATGATGCCCTACAGTTGTCTTTGGAGTCCCTTTGTACTGGCAGCCGATCACCCAGAATCGTCTCCTAATTGTCCACGTGCACAAGGCTCAGTCCTCGTCCGTGGAGTCGCCCAAGGCCGCCGTGTCGGGTAGGGAAAATCGGTAGTCGCAGGTGCGAACATTGTTGTTTGGGGGTGTGGGTTGAGGGTTTGCTGCTTAGGCTGCTTAGGTTCAGGGCTTAAGTTTAGGATCTAGAGTTCAGTGAAGCCTCGCTTCTTCCGCAAGTCAGTCTTCTGCCCAAGTATTGCCCTAAACACTAAACTTCCCTAAACCCTGGAGTGTGATGAACCTCGAGGCGCTCTTAGAGACGGACCTCAAGCAAGACTCGAAGGCCGCCTGCCTGGGGCATTTAAATGGATCATCTTCTCCGCCGGACAGGGTATACGGCCTAGAAATGAGGCACGACCCTCCCGATGCAGGACAGTCATGCGTGCTGTCTATCTCAAACTACAGCAGGTCAAGTCCGCTATGATGCAGGGCAGATAATGTCCGAACCGTCGTGGTATGTAACAGAGCGTGCATCCTGGTAAGCTAGCCTTTACTGCTCTTAGGAATTATGTTGTACTTTATTATACTGCAACTTAAAAGGCTTACGAAGAATAATAAGAATTATCTTTAATTCTGGTTCTAAGGGCGGCTAAGTAGCGTCGCTTCATGAGTGCAGATGCCTGCTGATGCCGCATGCTGGGCCTGCGAGCTGCAGCTAGGATGACCAGAAGACCAAGATTCTGCAGCCGCCTTTGGCCACTGCACGGGCCTCAGCCACGATGTGCGCATGGGCCAAGTTTCAGTTTCGGAGTTGTCGAATAGTTAGAATCCCTATCAATAGCTCTCAACCGTCCGTGGGGGCGAGAAGGGCATGAAGGGCCCCTGATAAACCTAGACCCCTACAGCCCCTGAGTCCGAAACCCAAATAGCCCTGGACCCCTAAAGCTGAGCCCTAAACCCCTGACCATAAAAATAGCAAGTACAAGAGACAATCATAAGAAGAGTGCGTAGTAGAAGTCGAAATAACAAGGATACCATAGCAATAACAAGAGTGTCAAAATGATCATCGGAAGCTTGAATCCTCAGCACCCTGCAACCCAGGAGCTGGCAGCCGCTGCACCTCTGGAGGATAAAAAAAACCCCGATAGGTTTCGGGGTTAGGGTTTAGAAAGGTTTCAGGGATGTAGGTTTTTGGGCTTTAGAGTTTGGGTTATGGGGTTCATTGGTGTAATTGGCCCGATTGGTCGAATTCTGGTATTCCGGAGTGGCTAGTGCGATCTGCAGACACTAGCACCGGGGGACTGCTGGAGCTATCCCTTGCGGACATACATGTTATATACATATATATATATTTATAACTAATATATACATATATGTATATACATACACACATGTATGTACGTATATATATATATATACACATACACACACACACATACAAATGCACATATGTATATGTACACGTTGTCGCCATCAGTGTTACTTGCTCCAGGAACATTTTTTCCGCATCGAATCGGTGCGGAATTAGACCATCCCTCTCACAGCTCGGTGGTCTGGCGTGCGACCCTGATTCTTCATAGTGCTAGTACGATGATTATACTTCTGTAGGTTTACCATTTCTACTATCCTATAGCTTTTTTATTACAGTTATTATCCGCCCTGGGTGCGAATGTTATTTCCTTCCAGCCCCCTCCAGGTCTGAACGTTTTCACCGGCCCCGATAGCTTTTCTCTCTTACCGGGCACACTCTTACTTGGAGGATCATGGGACTTAGTAAGTAAGGTCTTAAGTACCTCATTGGGGTTATAAGTTTAGTTACCTTAATCGTAACCCCAGTTGCTAAGTCCCATGACCCTTTAAGTAGCCCCATGCCAGGCCCAGGTTCATTGGAAGTCCATGGCTGGAGCTTGTAAGCTGGGATTAAGCCCAGAGCGGGTCGCCTGCATGGACGGTGTTTGCTCTCGCCCGCGTTCTTGGGGAATATTAAATCCTGAAATCCGAAACCCTAAGTCCCTGCCCGGTGAAGTTCCGCAGGAGCCCACCTGGCACCCCTACCGGGCGCTGGGAGCACCATGGCGGCAGTTGGACATCATGACAAGTATCGGTATCAGGCTTTTGGTAAAGGGTGTTCGAAAGTGTGAGTATGTTTTTTTCGCGGATCTTCATGCCTGTCTCTGTGTTTCTGTCTGTATGTGTTCTTGCAAGTATCAGGTATGTTTTTGTGCATCTGTATGCACGCATGCGTCCCGCAAACACGTGCATTGATATGCTAAATCCTCTGGTCTTATCTAATATCGCATTGTGTAGTTCTTACCGATACCAGAATCTGCGCCACGTGTGCCCCTATGAAAAACCACCTTTGAACAGAGCAGGCATTATTTCTACAGTAGCATCATCAGCACTTCCGTGAGTCTTCATATGTCATATCATGACCTGCGTGGATCCTCGGGTTGTGACGATGCCCCCACCATCCCGATTTGTACTCGCGCTGTGATTCCACAAAGCCCCCACAAAGGCTGATTGCAGTGTAATTACGAAATCCAAAGCGCTGACACTGACAATATTGTCATTATTAATACTAGGATCATTACCATTAGTATTCGTATAATTATGACCATTGCTCTTCGTATTATTATCTTGAGTACAAGTATGAGTATGAGTATCATGTTATATAAGTATCATTCGCATCTTTACTGTTGGGCTTGAGCCCCGGAGCCCGACCCGAGCCGGGCCACATCTTCCAACTTTGGCTAGCAGGTGGTGCTCCTGGGCCTCGCCTTGTCGGGGGACCGAGCTGTCCGAAGATTGCGTCCCATTGCTAGCGTTACGATCTCTATTGCTATCATGACTAGTTATCATTGCTATTCTAGTCACTCTTGTTACTGTTGCCGTTAGTAGTGGTACTACTAGTAGTACTAGTAGTTTTTCATATGATTATTCGTAATTGTTATTATGGCGGGAGTTTTGAGGCTTGGGGTCTTCGTGTTCAGAAGTAAGATGGCCTGGTGCTCCAGGATACAGGGGCGGGGAGAAGGAGAGCTGGTTGGATGCCGCTGCTCCTAATTTTTAACATGCCCATAGCATCCCGATCTCGGCCGTAGACCAATCGTGTCTCCTTGAGACAGAGGTGCCTTGAGCACATCGATGCCTCCAGATACTTGTAGAGCCTATGGACGTCGCTATTCCGTCTTGGAGTTGTGCCTGTTTCATGACCGCGTGCAGCCGCCTGCCTCTTTACGGAAACCGACATCTTGGACCAGAACCTGTGGACCTCAAGCCCCGAACCACCAAAACCCTAGCCAGGCCCGCCGCGCTTGCCCTCTTTGGGCTCGGGTCGCGGCCTCTGAGCCCCTGCGCCCGGCGCCCAGGTTCCAGGACTTTCTGGCTTTCAGGCTTCGAAGTTCCAAGCCGTTTGAACCACAAGCCACCTAAACCATAAACCTCAAGCCCCATAAATTCCACAAAGCCCATTAAAGCCTATCAGAGCCTATCAGCCTATCAAAGCCCATTAAAGCCCATTGAGGCCCATTGAAGCCCCAAGCCGAAGCTCCTCGAAAGCCCTGGCGGCAGGTCAGCCGCCGGAACTCTGAGGATTCCATCACCATCGAGCGCTACATTGAGC
Organism: Symbiodinium sp. CCMP2592; assembly: GCA_905221615.1. Classification (NCBI taxonomy): domain Eukaryota; class Dinophyceae; order Suessiales; family Symbiodiniaceae; genus Symbiodinium; species Symbiodinium sp. CCMP2592. Next base: position 200,181 of record CAJNDT010005895.1, on the reverse strand, counting down.
TAGATGCCGGTGACGAGGCAGGGGGGGTTCTTTCGTGAAGGCTTCCGGTGTGGAAAGGTAATGAAATGAATTCTGGTTTCAGAGACAAGTGGGTCAATGCAAGCCTCAACAGTGTGTCTGCAGTCTGCAGCTGTACACCCATGGCAAGGATTTGTGAAAAGATTTGAATCTGAGAGCTGACCATGCTGAGAGGGAAGCATCTTTGCTGCCCTCCGTTCTAAAGCATCAATCCTTTAGGATGTGTCCAAACATGTAACATGTCGATGCCCCTGCCACAAACTCCTCAACTCAAAGCTTTCCTTTGCGAATGGCCGCGGCGGCTTGTCTGTTCGGACTTGGAGGTCTGAGGACTCCAACACGGTGCCCGCCTCAGACTCTTTGTACCTGTATCCGGCTACTAACACACATAGCAACGATGTGTAGGTAGACATGCATTCATGCCTACAAGCATGCCTGCATGCACGCATGCACACATACATACAGACGTGGCTGCCTGCCTGCCTACCTCCATGCACGCATGCATACATACATCTGTGTGTGTGGACGTGTATGTGTGCGTGTGCACATGTACGTATCCTCATGTATGTTTGCTTGTGCGCGTGTGCGTGTGTGCGTGTGCGTGTGCGTGTGCGTGTGCGTGTGCGTGTGCGTGTGCGTGTGCGTGTGCGTGTGCGTGTGCGTGTGCGTGTGCGTGTGCGTGTGCGTGTGCGTGTGCGTGTGCGTGCGTGTGTGTGTGTGTGTGTGTGTGTGTGTGTGTGTGTGTGTGTGTGTGCGTGTGTGTGTGTGTGTGTGTGTGCGTGTGCGCGCGTGTGTGTGTATGTGTGTGCATGTGCACGTGCGCATGCCTGTATGCGAGTGTGTGTGTGTGTGTGCATGCATGCATGCGGTATGTATGCATGCATGTATGGCAGCAATCATAACAACGACAAGTCCGATCTGACGGCGAAAGATAACCCACGGCAGTTCTGCAGTGCTGCCAGCAGTCCGTACACGTGTTTGCATTGACATCAACGATCATCGAGATGATCATCCTTTTGTCCTCGGCTTCCTCGCTTTGTGCAAGGAGCCAAACTCTTCGTGCTCTTTCGCCCCACTGAGCCCACTTGGGCGTCTGTAGGCCCCTCGCAAAGTCCGAGCAGGTTCGGTTTCGGCAAGAAGAGAGTGGGGGCTGACAGGTCAATGCGGCTTTGGAGCAGCTGGGACTTTGTCGATCCGCGTTTTGCGATCTTCCCGCGCTAGCCGAGTTGTCGAAAGCCTTTTGGGCTGCGCTCCTTTTGTAACTCGGCCCGGATTTTCAAGGTCGCCAAGGCCCGAGTCGGAGCGAAACCATCCCCGGTTTATGGGCCTCAGCTTCTTAGTGCATCAGTTGCGAACATGACGGCTGTGCCGCAAAACACTGGAAGGGCTCGGGTTTGGACCCACAGCAGTTGTCTGGTGAACTTTGAACCATCGGAGCTAGATTGCTGCCCACTCATCAGAAATTCTTTGAGCAGTGCAGCTCTTTGGATGTTGTATGAGTGGAATAATCTCAGAGAGAAGATTTGTTTGCCTTCTCAGCGACCTTGAACATCCCTTGGATGAGTTCGACATGTGAATGCGAACTCGCGCCCTCGCCGTGCTGTGATGCATGTGGAGTCTCTGCATGTGGAGCATTGGAGGCTTTGCTCTTGGCAGGCTCGCATCCTCCGTCAGAAAACGCCCTGCTTCTCTGCTTCTGTGCCTATAATGCTGAGTTCAGACGTATGACAAGAGTTCTTCCTTATGCGGATGCGGGAAAGGTTTAGCAGAGGAGATTGGTGTTTAAAAGACTGACGCGACGATGATACCTTTTGATAACGTGTGCTAGCCTTCCCGTGATGTGCAGGCTTTGGAGCTTCAGCAAGCCATCCCAAACCCGAAAGCCGGCAGATCACAGCGGAAGGTCTATCAAATTAAGCTTTCAAGCACTCTTGACCCTGGGGAAGCAGCCAGCAGTTGGACGCCACCTCAGCGCACGATGAAAAAGACCCAGGGAAGACACGTGTCCGGAGAGCGTATGTGGAGTTGATTGCGTGCGGCAGCTGTTTGACCTCACAACTGTTGAACAAGCATGTGTAAATAGTCGACATGGACGTGGTGCCAAGAGATATCTTCTCCATCTTGCTTCATGAATTTACTGCTGCTGTGGCGTCGAAGCACGTGACAGAAGCTCACCCAGTTGATGTTGCACAGTTTTACCCTCTATGCAGATGACATCGTGACCATGTCCTATCTTCGTGGATTTAGGGTACTGTATGGGGTTCTGGGTTTTGGAGGTGTTTGTCCGTCGTGGGTCCCAGTCGCACCGGAATTTCAGAATCTGATTACTTAGAAGCATCAGGATGTGCAGCTGTTCCCAGTCTCCGCGTGTTATGTATGCACGCTTTGCTGTCGTATGAACTGCTTCGGTCAAGATTGTTTTTTCTGCAGCATTTTCCAGCCAAGTGTGACCCGGTAATCCCCGGTAGACTTGTGCAGACCTGCGAAGCCATGTGTTCTTCAAGCCGGCATCCTGAACGACACCGGTGGATGAATGTTTAAGCCCCATAGCCTATCAGATTCTGGCTCATGCTTTGAGCTTGCGCCCAACCGTGCTGACTGGAGCACACCTACATGATTTTTGGCTTGCCAAATCGCAACTTGCTGTTCCTTTCTCGCCCCATCTCGCCCAAGCGCAGTTTCTTGACATGCTGTTGATTAGGAGCAGCCGACAGTCTGAGCTCTGCTGTTGGCCAACGGTGTGATTTCTGTCTGAACAACGTGGCAGCCGCAGGGTGTTCGTCAGGCACCTCGAGGCATCGCATGGATGGAGTCGGAGCTGTGATGTGCTGCCCACTTGTACGCACCTCGCGCTTCATACATTACCGCCTACACAGTTGATTCGCCTGCCGATTGTCAGGGCAAGGTGCAAATCGGAGGAGGAGCCGTCCGTGAGCCAAGCGCTTCCTGGGCGGTGTAGCGTCTTGCGTAGTCTAGGCGCAGTGCCCAACAATTCTGGTCTTTGTTGCGTTGCCCACTTGCACGGACCTCAGGCTGCGTGCATCGCCAATTCAGCTTGTAGTGACAGCGCTCTTGCACCTTCCCTGCACAACACTTCCCATAAGTACATTCAGGCTTCATGCATCGTCACCTATGCAGCTAGTCGATGTTTCTGCCAGGTCATCAGGGAAAGGAGGTGCAAATCTGCAATGCCCTTCGCGCCGTCGCAATCTGTGCGTACGGTTTACCACTCCTGAACCACGAACACACTTCGCATGTTCTGCGCGTTGCGGCCTAGCTGCCATTTGTGCTTGCCAGTTCTGTTTTCCAAGTTCGAGTTCCACTCCCCAGCTGTGGCCCAATTTGGCTTGTAATGACAGCACTCTTGCGCCTGCACAAAAGCTATGCAGTCGTTTAGGGTACAGATTTGGAGCCGTGCCGGGGATACGAGCATGGGAGCAGCCGACATTCTGAGCTCTGCTGTTGGCCAACGGTGTGATCTCTGCCTGAGCACCGTGGCAGCCGCAGGGTGTTCGTCAGGCACCTCGAAGCATCGCATGGATGGAGTCGGAGCTGTGATGTGCTGCCCACTTGTACGCACCTCGCGCTTCATACATTACCGCCTACACAGTTGATTCGCCTGCCGATTGTCAGGGCAAGGTGCAAATCGGACGAGGAACCGTCCGTGAGCCAAGCACTTCCTAGGCGGTGTATGGCGGTGTAGCGTCTTGCGTAGTCTATGTGCCCAGCAATTCTGGTCTTTGTTGCGTTGCCCACTTGCACGGACCTCGGGCTACGTGCATTGCCAATTCAGCTTGTAGTGACAGCGCTCTTGCACCTTCCCTGCACAAAACTTCCCATAAGTACATTCAGGCTTCATGCATCGTCACCTATGCAGCTAGTCGATGTTTCTGCCGGTTATCAGGGAAAGGAGGTCCAAATCGGACAAAGGACAGTCTGCGGGCAATAGGCCCCGGTGCAATGTGCTTCGCGCCGTCACAACCTGTGCGTACGGTTTGCCACTCCTGAACCACGAACACACTTCGCATGTTCTGCGCGTTGCGGCCTAGCTGCCATTTGTGCTTGCCAGTTCTGTTTTCCAAGTTCGAGTTCCACTCCCCAGCTGTGGCCCAATTTGGCTTGTAATGACAGCACTCTTGCGCCTGCACAAAAGCTATGCAGTCGTTTAGGGTACAGATTTGGAGCCGTGCCGGGGATACGAGCATGGGAGCAGCCGACATTCTGAGCTCTGCTGTTGGCCAACGGTGTGATCTCTGCCTGAGCACCGTGGCAGCCGCCAGGTGTTCGTCAGGCAATCTGTCGAGGCATCGCATGGATGGAGTCGGAGCTGTGGCGCCTTGAGCCCTTTGTACCCGAACTCCTACGCTGCTCTCTGCGCTTTATGCCCGGCCTTATGCTCAGCGGGTCCACTGTTTTTTTTTCCTAGGTCTGGCCTGGTCTGGGGGGCCTTGCTAGGTCTGGTCCCGAGAACAGGCGGCACAAAAAAGTTAACCCCGGCTCCATGGACTTCCTGCTCCCGGCGTGGCCAGAATGCCTTGGAAGCCCACCTATCCCGGCCTCGGACAACATCAGGACATTGAAATTGACACAGGTTGAATGCCTTAAGAAGGGCGGGTGCCTAGATATATTTCAAAAGGTTCTCTGCCTGCCCCTGGCCAGAGCGCCACTGGCATTGGGCATCCCGGTGGATCCCTCCCTGCCTTCAATTGCCCGGAGCCCTTCCCACCTAGGTGCGGAGCTCCACATGGTACTCTCCTTCCAACAGGCATGTCAGGCAGTGGCGCTCGGACACTTCCGGATGGGGGTGGATCATCTAAATGCGTCTGCATACTGGGCTCTACGCGCTCGCCTGGCCGAACATCACGCTAACGCTCAATGTACTTGCCCCCGATCTGCCTTCGCGCATGACTGGCGCCTCGACACCGTAAATTTACCCTCTGAGGTTCTGCATATGGCCGGCTTATTGGGGGAGACATTCTGTGCGCAGATATCTAGCATGTTGACCGACCCAGACGGGCTCCTCGTTGGCCACATCCTCTCGATCTTGGCTGCGCGGGCGTCGCGACGTAGCTCACTCTGTGTGCTGCTGGGATGTCCAGGCGCATCCAAAACCTTTGCCTTGTCGTGAGCCCTCGTCTGCATTGACGCGGTATTGGACCACAGAGTGCTCTGGACATCGCAGCAACACTCGGCATTGATGGCTGTCATTGGTATTGCGGAAAACAATCTTGCGGATGCACCGGAATGGCTACGACGCATACTTTTTGTTCGACGGGTCTCGGGCGAGGGTGCGATCACGTCCAGAATCCATGACCATGCAGCTTTCGTCGGGCCAGCCGCGGAGGAGGCTGGTGATGAGCCCAGCCACGGACGCCTCACTTGTCGTACTTTACCAGCTGACCACCCGGCCAGAGCCTCGCCCCCCAAAATCAGCAGCGCTCGCATGCTCTTGCTTACACAAGCATCATGCGCACCACAGTTAATGCGCTACTGGCCCAGTGAGGTCAAGAAGTTTGTCGACGCTGCCCAAACTATGGTGATTGATGAAGGTCAGCAGGAGGGGCACCCTGAAGCCGTCGTTGTCCTCGCCGAGGCCCACACCATGCTCATAGTCCGCACCGGCGATCCCCAGCAGCCGACTGGTGGGGGCCATAATGACATAATGATGTCCAGCTTTCGACGCTCGCCCGACTCCTTCAAAAGCCAGTTGGCATTAGGGGTGTCTCCCGGTCTCCACACGAGGCTATACGGCCCGGTCAATTACCTGCCGCGCTTTCTGCGCTAGTGCACTCTACACATCATTGCGGCCCACGACACAGCATGAGGTGGGCACACCTGGGGCAGCGCATCGGATCACATCACCCCTCTCCGCAACTGGGCTCCTTGGTTGAGGTCTGCAGCGCAGTCGCACAGGCCCTGCTGGGGAGAGATGTCGGGGTGACAGGCACCCTTATCCAAGATCGGTGCTCGGAGCAGTCGTGCTTGGTGGAGTTCGAACAGGTTGCTCACCTTGTTCCGTATGCCGGCATCACTAAAGTCGGCACCACTCCCTGCACACACTTCCCTAGACTCTCCGCTGCGGACCTCGCGGTGATATACTACCGTGGGCAGACAGCGATGGTTCCGGTCTTCTCCGCTATGCATCGCGCCTCGCAGCGCTGGGGCCTAGGTTGGGGCTGGCCGAAAATGCGCTGCAGGCGGAAGGACTGGAGCCGATCAATGGAGTGTGTCTCAACCTATCCTTGGTTGCATCCACTCGACTGCTGGCGGAACTGTACCTCCTGATTACAGGGATTCGGTACCCTAAGTCCCTCGCTTGGTCTGTCGACCCCATTAGCGTGCTTCCGGCTATTGCCATTGGATCCCTCGCTGCAGGCTCTGAGGCTAGACGCCATGCACGCCTTGCTGCAAATGGTGGTCAGCAACGAGGCGTTCGGTTTGTGAGGTTAGCTTCCAAGGAGTTGATGGCACATGATGAACTTACGGAATTGCTTCTGTTGCTGCTGGTGACTACGTATCAGCTTGCGGGCCATTTAATTGCTGCTCAAAGTGGCTCAAAAGTTGTACTAGTCACCCCCACCATTCGTGTGCACTCTCATTTTAAGGCGCTTTTGGGCCTCAGCAACTCCACCACCACGTCGCTTCACGGGAGCGACGCGCGCACTAAAGTACAGGAAGGCACCCCGTTTCGAGTCTTCATTGAGTCAGCTCTGCCTGATCTCCCTGGCCCAGGCCATCTTCAACAGGCTGACGCCCGCACCCTATTCGATTTCTTTCAGGCCCACCACTATGAATTAGGCTCTTTCGTTGATCTGCACACGACCACGGTCTGTGCGGGCTCCACGGGCTCAGTTGACATTTTGATTGTGGATCACGCTGGCACCTTTACGGAGGTCGGGGAAGACGCACTCCAACGCCTAACGGCTGGCACGACTCGTCCCACGGGGCCGTTACTGGTCGCCTCTCCCACCCATTGCTGGGGAATCTTGGCGGCGCTGGAGCTACACTCCACTCTGTACGACACCCTGCTGACTTACCCAGCCTTCTATGATGCTTATGGCGCTCCACGATTGAACGGCCCGAGCGTACCCTGCGAAGACCAAACCATCGAGGTTGAGTTCTATCAAAAATGGTCGGTGAATATACCACCGAACCACGCGGACGCATGTGCGGTCCTTGTCTGGGCACGCACGTCAGATACCCTGCCCGCTCAGCTGCTATTGCGCCAGCCGGATCAATGGGTCGCAGACCATTAAGGCAGACAGGTCAAACGACGACCTTTTTTGCCCGTCCTTCAAACGGAGGATCCTATTATGGCAACATTGGAACGCAAAAACGGCAATTGGGAGTGGCGCATTTACCGCCCTTGGCCGCATGTTGGGGAGCACTCACCGCCTAAGCGAGCGTACGGCGCTTTGCTTCGGCACCACAATCGCACCCTAATTGGAGTCGCGAGCACAACTACTGACGCCACATCCGCTACCTCGCGGACGGGAGAGAATCCCGCCTTTGTTGCACCCTTGCCGGGCCTGTTCTACCTATGCACTATTGCGTCAGAGCATGCCGCCTTCCAACTGCGTCAGGGGCTGCAACAGAGGGCTTATCATGAGTCTGCTCTTTTTGCAGGCGAGAATATTGCCGTCGTCCACACTGACAAATTGACTATGGCATCATCGGCGACCTATGACCCGAAATTGGGGCGCGCTATACCCCACCGGCTGCACGCGCCACGCGAGCCGGACCTGGTGGCCGAAATACGCACCATTGGATGCACTACTGACACCGCTCCTCCACAGGTGAACTGGGAAGAGGAAATTACCACTCTTCTAAACGAGCTCCGACACCCGCTCGCGCCTATATACCCTTCGCTACCAGGACTCGCGGCACGTCAGGCTCCACCGGACAATGTGGATGAGTACGCCGAGCAGCGAATGCTCCTCCAGAACTGGTTGGAGAGTTCGAGTAGGTGCCAGAGTGAAATCACCGCACCGGCGGCCAGCGCAGCCCTTGATGAATTCCTCCCATCCGAGAGGGACTGCATCACGCTGCTTAGTCTCCCACAATACCTGCAGTCTGGCGAAGTTCGCCTCAACAAAAGCAATTTTGGGGCACAAATTATCGACTTCGCGGACAGGGCCCTCCGTATACGGGCTTGTACTCAGGAGGAAGCTTGGAGGCTCACGATTATGCCAGTGGTTGCCATGGCGTGCGCGCTAGCACAGTTCTGCTCGCCAGTACAATCATTGAGTGAGCGCCAGGCAGTTGACCTCTCCTGGTACGCCCTTGCCAACCCTCGGATTTGGCTCTGGCTCTTATTGGATGAGTTCGCAGCTCTTGAGCCAACGGCAGCTACACTTAACACTGCCACACGCTCCGAAGTCAGGGATGGTAGCCTCATAGTCACGGCTTTGTCTGGGACCCAGGCAGCGACCCAGAGCCGCCGTCACTCTCACCATGGCAACCCCCTTCTTCACTTAGGGATCCTTCTGCCCATGCAATTACTCTTTCTCTCCCTGCGAAAGCTTCTGAGTTCGCCTGCAGTTCCCCAATATCAGTGTGGCATCCATTAATCGCGTTGAGCTGCCCCAGGGCTTTTTCTTGGAGGTTCGCCTTGATACAAGCTTCCTGAGCTCCCAGCTTTGCCCATTACAATCAGAGGTAGGGAGGCGCATCGTTGAGGCATTCGAGCAGGGACGGGTACTCATGCAGTCCCCTCCCTTTAATCCTTCGATTTTTACCCACCCAGCCAACTATTCGGGCAGGCTGCGGGTCTTCCTGCCAGTGGAACCACGTGCTCTGGGTTTGGAACCTACCTCTCTGGTCCCGATCCAGCCTTCGGGCCTGCTGGCTAGCGCGTTGGCGCGCCTTCGAGCCAGGACCACGGCGGGTGCTGGTTTCGACGTCCCGCGGATTTGTGCCATGTGCCTCCGTGCGCCAAGACCGCAAGGTTTGTATTATCCTATGCGGTTCCATCGATTGGGAGGTTACACGCTCACAGGCCGCATGGCTGCGCTAGTGGCCAACAACTTGCGCAGTCTACCGAATGATCACCATGAAGCTGACGCTATTCGCCTGGGCGCCACTCTTGCCCCGGGCTCTTGGCAAGAGCTCCATCGACGATTCCTAGAGGAGGGTGGGCTGCATCCTGGTTTAGATGCGAATGTTCATTTCCTGTCTAAAGACATTTGCCCGGACCTGTTTGAGCGCAAGAACACACCTTTTTACACTGATCGCCAGCTCAGGCGGCTGTATCCCGGCTACAATGTGAGCACAATGCTCATGCTTAATGATGAGCATATGGAGGACCCCAACCAGGCATGGGCCCGCTACCTTGACCGATATGTGCCGACGCCCGATGCGGAAGAGCCGCCGCATAGGGCTGCTCGACACTTTTAGCACGCGACGTGCCCTGTCCTCTCAATTTCACAGCCAAGCTGGTGTTCGGTATCGCGCATGTTATCGCCCTCTGCCAGAACGTGCGACCTCACCTCCCATCCATGCCAGTGATCCAGATATACTGGAGTCACCGAAGCAGTCCGTCTCAATGCCACTACCGGTGGATTTCGGTGGCAGTGTGGACTTTGTGTGCACGACATTCCCGGAACGGGGGAAGCGGGGTTGTCCGTTGTCTGACGAGACGAGAACGGCGACCGGAAAGTCTCTGGACTCGGGACTTTCCACTGCTGACCTCGGACACTGGTGAGCGACGGCTCCCTGTGTACCGGTATGTCGCTGAGAGGCGGTTAGGCTGAACCTGGTACTTGGTTAGTCCAAGGAACTGGCGGCGCTCCTAGGAGCTTATCGACCTCATTCGTTTCACCCTTATTAATTAGACTTGTTTCACCGCTGTTTTTCGGTTTGGTTGTTTCGTCTTGATTCGCTAGGGACCGAGTGCTGCAGCCGCAGCCAATCAGAGGCCCGCATCCGCCAAAAAAAAGAGTGGACTCGAGTTTCGGGGCCGCCCGGGAGCGGACTCTGCGGACTCGAGTGCAGGGGCCGCCGCGAGTGGACTCGAGTGCAGAGGCCGATGGAATCGACGAGCGTGCGGACTCCCGGCAATCTGCGGCAGGGCCGCGCGCGCAATGGAATACACGCGCTTGCGGCCTGCGTGGAGCCAAAATGTAAGCACTTTGGAGCCCCTCGTAGGCCCGAGCGGCTGCGAATCTGCGCGGCGGAAGCATCGAATTCTGGGAGTAGTCTCGGAATCCAGGCTGCAGCTGCCACGCTATATGAATAGAACGTATCAAATGCATGCAAGACGGTTGCAATGGTGCAAAGCGCAAGCAGTCCGGAACATCTTTCAAAGTTCGAAAATGATCGTTTTTTTCGACAATTTCTGCTCGCACTTGCTACTCGCTTGCTACCTGCCGCAGATTGCAAAAGTGCTCACGTTTGGAGACTTTCGCCAACTGCTCCGGTCGAAACGCCCCCCAGACCCCTTGCTGCTTTTGCTACTTTTGCTACCTCCCACGCGGGCTTGCTACGTTTGCTACTTTTGCTACCTCCCGCGCAGGCTTGCTACTTTTGCTACTTTTGCTACCTTTCACGGGGGCCTGCTACTTTTACTACTTTTGCTACCTCCCGCGCGGACTTGCTAGCTACTTTTGCTATTTTTGCTACCTGGCGCGGGCTCGTGCGGCGGCAGGAGGGCGCGAGGCCCCGAAGAGGCCCCAGGAAGCCCCAAGTAGCAAATGTAGCAAAAGTAGCGGGGTTTTGTGGGAGGTAGCAAAAGTAGCAGAAGTAGCGGGTGGGCCTGTCATTCAGAAAATGACAAAAATGAAAAAATCACAAGCTGTCATTCTGCCGCCAGAAATCTCCGATGGTAACGTCCTCGGCAAGGCCGCGGCCCGCGCCGGCTCTCGCGCGCCGCCACGCCAGCTTTCCGGCAGCCAGTGGCCGCCTTCCGTGGGCCCGCGGCCCCCGTACGCCGCCCGCCATAAAACAGGAAAGGGAAAAACAAAAAAGGAAAACGACGCCCTGCGGCTACAAAGCTGCATTGCTCCGAGCAAGCTCACACTGAAAATGTGATAGGAATCCACTTTTTTTGAGGCTCTGTGTAGCTGTCAGGGCAAGAGCAGGCACCCTGCATAAGAGAGCTTCGCTGCCAGAGCTTGGAGATGACACAATCCAGATTGTATGCAGGGGGAAGTTTGAACCTTGGAAGCCCGTACATATGAAAGTTTTGTCTCTGTGTTTGCGCAGTAGTTGTGTACTTGATTTGCCTTAAAGTGATTTGATGGTGTTCTTTATGTGTTCATGGATGCTTGGTGCATGTCATGGATATGTCAAGTTGTTTTGCATGTGTTGTCGCATTTTTGGACATGATGATAGACTATAAGCGACGTGCGCATGTCTCTACGGGAGATTTCACAGGCAATATGATGCCGAAGATTGTTTTCTGACAGTTTGTTTACAGCTCACTCCGTGAGCATGCCAGTAGAAGACAAGTGACTGCTTGGCATTTTGTTGCTTGGAACAGTTGAGAAGCACCATGGAACTGGATTTTGCATGCTTTTGAGCCGACTCCGAGCCGACTCCATTGTTTAGCAATGTTGAGTGGAGAATTCGGGAGCAGTTCCCAAGACGAGCTTGCCATCTGAGCAAGGACACGTACGTTTGGCCCGTTTGGCTCAAGGCTGAAGGGGAAAAGACTGGCCGCTGTGCGAGCTCGGCTTTCGCAGTCCAATCCTTTCGCCAAAAGTGCCTTGCGCTGGTGTTGCATTGCTGTGCATTTTTGCAAGTTACAGTCTGACATGTTGCGAGATTTCCTTTCTGGTGCGGAATAATTTGAAACAATTCGGGCAAGTTTTGACACGTGGAACGGTTGTTCCAACTTGACTCAAGCGTCAGGGACCAGCAGAGGTCTCGCTCGCCGTCAGGTCCGCCGTGGTCGAGCCCCAATGCCGCCCCCCAAATGCCGCAAATGGGTTCATGACAAAGCCTGGTGCCCGCGCATGTTGTCTGATTTGGTCGGCGCTCGATCCTGCATTGAGCCCGATCGGCCTCTCACGGCTGGGCCGTGACTGGATCCAAGTTGGTGGCCAGGCCTCCGCAGCCGGCTGACACGTTGGCCCACCGCGTGGTGCGACCCAAATTAGAATAACGCATGGTTTCTGCGTTTGAGTTGTTATTGGACTGGTCGGCCCCGCCGTGCGGAATAGGTGCAAAGACGGGGGTGGGAGGGGATTTAGGATGGGCGCAGCACCAAGATGCAGGTTAAGGGTTCTCTGTCATTCTTGCGCGTTGTGCTCGTTGATGCCGTTTTGTTTTCGTTTTGTAGTGGTATTCTAGCTGTTTTGGATTTTTGCAAAACAAGCGTGCTAGAGTGCTTTTGCAGGGGTCCTCCCAAACTTCCCATGCACTCTAACCCCCTCACTTCTGTAGGTTCCAACAGCTGACACCAGCAGGCACCAGTGCTTGTAACTTGTAACTTGTATCCTTGTATCCATGTATTAGTATTGGCAGCAAGTACATGCAGCACAAGCGGCGCGCAACAGGCAACAATTCTGAGAGGGCGGTAGTTGGTCGGTTTCGGCGACCCCGTCTGGGCCTCATAGCTGCAGGTGTGCGGAGAGAGCTTTGCCCCGGCCCCGCAAAGGTTTTTCCAGCTTGAAGTTTTTGGGATGCAGTGCAGCCTGTGCCCAGATCCCCTGTGCTTCACGCTTCACGATCAGCATCCTCGCGCCGTACCCTTGGAGCGTGTTGTAAGTCCGAGATTTACTTTCGGCATCCCTTAGGATGCACTGCACCCTGCGACGTGCTACAGGGTTCGACTTGACGAGGCCTCCCAACTGTCAGTTTTACGATTGGAACCCTGGGCAATGTCTCAGGGGTGTTGTGCGACAGCCATTTCGAGGCTTCGCAGGCAGGAGCACTTGCCACAGCATTTTCGCAAGCGTGAGTTAAAGCAAGCTTGCCATCATGAGCATTTGTGATTTGTGCAGTTCATGGCTCAACCGGAAGGGTCGTAGAACGGGAGAACACTCAACAAATAGTCGACTGCGGATGATGCTGTGCCACACCCTGCTTCAACTTAGCCTTTGCTGCTCACATCGGGATAGTCTCTGCGGCAAATGCGCCCATTCGGGGGCCGAGTGGACAAAGCATGACTACGGAGCAGTTCGTTCGGGCCAAGCAAGCGCATCGTGCGGACCCTTTGAACAACCCGGACCCAGTGAAGACATTGGGTTTGCGCAAAAACACAGGGTATGATGTGAGAGATGGCAAAGTTGGCCCATGGCGTCCACGGAATGAATCAGATGACCGTGCGCTCATGGACGCAGACCTCCAGAGAGTGATTGGGCATCTTCCGAGCGGTCGTCCAGTGAGCCTTCAAGATTTTTTGGATGCCAAGACGTTTCACAGGAAGAACCCAGAGGCCTCAAAGCCACCGGAGCTGCAACTTCAAGGAAGCTCTTACTCTGCTTCTGAGGCATTCAGCTCAAAGAGTGGTGGGAAAAGGAACGTCACACAGCGTATCTTCAAGGCGCATGTACCCGGTTCCGAAGCATTTGTCTGGAACCATCGAATCCTGCCAAGCACAGCAGCTGCTCCTCCAGCTGCTGCTTGCACTCCTGCCAAGCCCCAGTCACTTCTGCCAGGTGTGGGCTTGCTGGGTCTTGGCGTTGGTGTGTCCTTGGTGCTGGGACTGGGAAGACCATTGCTGCCAACTCGGAAGACGAGGTCATCAAGGAGATATCGTGTAACAGATGTACCGGATGTGACGTTTCCTGGTCCACAAATTTCTCTGGAGATGCCGGCTTGCGTGTATGAGCAACTCCCCACCTTCGAAGATGCCACCGGGAGATTTTACGGCTTGTCTGCAAACCAGCAGCAGACAATTTTGGCGCAGCTGGAAGAAGTCATTGTCCGGTATGAACTGCAGAATGTCGTAAGCGTGGCCATCAAACACCGACATTTTGAAATGCCTGCAGGGCAAGTGTTGTTGGAGACACAGGACATCCAGGCAAAGGAGTCTGTCATGCGCCCAGCGCCGGCATCAGAGCCTAAGATTCCCTTTGCCTTTACTTGGTTCGGGGGCCAGTGGGTGCCGTATGAGTTCGTTCAAGCCAGCTGTGAGTCTGCTTCTGTGGGTTTGCAGCTGGTGATAGGCTGTGAAGGATTCCTGAAAGCACTGTCGGAGGTTCTGATTCAGCACGGTGTCGAGGACGTTATTGCGTTCCAAGTGATGCACCGACCACATCTGAGTGGTGCAGGCCATGGCACTGTCGAGACCTCCGGCAGTGAAGACCAAGAGCTGCTGATCCGTCCTTACACACGTGATCTCTTTGACAGCTTTGTGAAAAGCCAGTCTCCGAGTGTCCAGGTCGGGTGGAGCTGGAGCAGCCCACAGAACTTCTTTTGCGGTGGGTGTCGGACGCATAATTGCATGCGTCATGACTGCGGCCATCATTGCAAACACTGCACTGCCCATTGCACGGGATGCAACAAAGACAAGGAAGGTAAGTAGATGATACCATGAACGACCCTGTGCGTCTGCGGTGCTGACAGGATTGAATGAAAGCTTTGCCAGCGGTGCTTGCTTGCGGTTTGCAGTTGCATGATGGAAACGCTTTTGCACATGTACTTACACGCTCAGCAAGAGACGATCAGTTGCAGGCATTTCCAGATCCTTTTCAGCTGGCTGATGTTCAGACGGCGACGAAGGACAGTGCAGTGCTGCTTGCTACTGAGAAGCTTTTTTTCTTTTGATGTTTTTTTTCCGCTTTGTCCAGGTTCCTGCCAATGCTTCGCTTCTGGCCGCCAGCAGCTTTGAGTTTTGAGTGTTTGTGAGTGCCACGCTAGCGCCGAGCAGTAGGGCCCGCAAGGCATGCCTGCAGGTCTGCCTGCAGCCGGAGTTCTGTCGGGTCGGTGTGTAGTTCAAAAACTTATAGGTCCGTACCCTCCGCTCCTGTAGAGGGTAACCACCACGACCCCTGATCTCGATGAACGCGCTCAGGTCTGGTTTACTTTGGTGAGCTCCAGCCTAAGAGTGCGTTTCAGAGCATGCTCTAAGTGGGAGCCGGGGGTTTGAAGTGCCTGTCTTGTGTGCACAGGTTTCTGGACTCCCATATTACCTGGCCCAGAGTATGAATCCTGCCTTAACTTACTACCCATACTTCCCAGCTACCAAGGGACAGTGTCGGAATCAAGGTGGGTTTTGGATCTTGGGGAGGTAGCGCTGGTACGGGTAGTATGGGTGGAAACGCGATTTGCCCACCCTGCGCACACCTAGCAAAAAAGAAGCACGCATGTAATGCAAGTGACCGCCGTTCAGGGATTAAAAGATTACTAGTACCCTCGTCTTGGGGCAACGTGAGGATGGCAAGCAGTGTTGGAGGGGGTGCCAGGCAGCGGCTTGAAAGGACGGCGCTTTTCTGGCAGTCATGATGAGCACGGCGCGGCTACGTCTCGCAGGATCCAAGAGGTAGGCCTCCGTTTGCGTTTGAGTGCCTCACCAAGCGAGTGTGCCGCCGCAACCTGGCCTCGTCGACCTCGCTCCCCCCCTCCCCCCCAGGTTGCTTCCGCGCCACTTCTCGCTCTCCATTTGCAATGAGAGCGGCAGAGTGAACCAACAGCAGCCAGCACCAGCAGAAGGGGGTGCAACAACATGATGTCGGACATAAAGCTGTGGGCGCACTTGCAGCGCTGCAGAGAGTTGGAGGAGCTCACTACAGGCAGCAGCATGATGTTGGAATCAGAGAACTAACCCCCCCGAATCTCTTAGTCTCCCTCTCTCTCTCTCTCTCTCTCTCTCTCTCTCTCTCTCTCTCTCTCTCTCTCTCTCTCTCTCTCTCTCTCTCTCTCTCTCTCTTTCTTTATCTTTCTCTCCTACTATGGATGGTTGTCCCGACCCCGGCCCTCCTCGTCCTACCCAACCGCCCACCCTTGGGCAATGTCTCAGGGGTGTTGTGCGACAGCCATTTCGAGGCTTCGCAGGCAGGAGCACTTGCCACAGCATTTTCGCAAGCGTGAGTTAAAGCAAGCTTGCCATCATGAGCATTTGTGATCTGTGCAGTTCATGGCTCAACCGGAAGGGTCGTAGAACGCGAGAACACTCAACAAATAGTCGACTGCGGATGATGCTGTGCCACACCCTGATCTTCAACTTAGCCTTTGCTGCTCACATCGGGATAGTCTCTGCGGCAAATGCGCCCATTCGGGGGCCGAGTGGACAAAGCATGACTACGGAGCAGTTCGTTCGGGCCAAGCAAGCGCATCGTGCGGACCCTTTGAACAACCCGGACCCAGTGAAGACATTGGGTTTGCGCAAGAACACCGGGTATGATGTGAGAGATGGCAAAGTTGGCCCATGGCGTCCACGGAATGAATCAGATGACCGTGAGCTCATGGACGCAGACCTCCAGAGAGTGATTGGGCATCTTCCGAGCGGTCGTCCAGTGAGTCTTCAAGATTTTTTGGATGCCAAGGCGTTTCACAGGAAGAACCCAGAGACCTCAAAGCCACCGGAGCTGCAACTTCAAGGAAGCTCTTACTCTGCTTCTGAGGCATTCAGCTCAAAGAGTGGTGGGAAAAGGAACGTCACACAGCGTATCTTCAAGGCGCATGTACCCGGTTCCGAAGCATTTGTCTGGAACCATCGAATCCTGCCAAGCACAGCAGCTGCTCCTCCAGCTGCTGCTTGCACTCCTGCCAAGCCCCAGTCACTTCTGCCAGGTGTGGGCTTGCTGGGTCTTGGCGTTGGTGTGTCCTTGGTGCTGGGACTGGGAAGACCATTGCTGCCAACTCGGAAGACGAGGTCATCAAGGAGATATCGTGTAACAGATGTACCGGATGTGACGTTTCCTGGTCCACAAATTTCTCTGGAGATGCCGGCTTGCGTGTATGAGCAACTCCCCACCTTCGAAGATGCCACCGGGAGATTTTACGGCTTGTCTGCAAACCAGCAGCAGACAATTTTGTCGCAGCTGGAAGAAGTCATTGTCCGGTATGAACTGCAGAATGTCGTAAGCGTGGCCATCAAACACCGACATTTTGAAATGCCTGCAGGGCAAGTGTTGTTGGAGACACAGGACATCCAGGCAAAGGAGTCTGTCATGCGCCCAGCGCCGGCATCAGAGCCTAAGATTCCCTTTGCCTTTACTTGGTTCGGGGGCCAGTGGGTGCCGTATGAGTTCGTTCAAGCCAGCTGTGAGTCTGCTTCTGCGGGTTTGCAGCTGGTGATAGGCTGTGAAGGATTCCTGAAAGCACTGTCGGAGGTTCTGATTCAGCACGGTGTCGAGGACGTTATTGCGTTCCAAGTGATGCACCGACCACATCTGAGTGGTGCAGGCCATGGCACTGTCGAGACCTCCGGCAGTGAAGACCAAGAGCTGCTGATCCGTCCTTACACACGTGATCTCTTTGACAGCTTTGTGAAAAGCCAGTCTCCGAGTGTCCAGGTCGGGTGGAGCTGGAGCAGCCCACAGAACTTCTTTTGCGGTCTGTGTTCCTGCGCTGGGTGTTTGCAGCCATCCTATTGTCAAGACCATGGACAGAAACATAATTGTAAAGCTCATGACTGTGGGCATCATTGCAAACATTGCCAGATGCATTGCACCGGCTGCCGCAAGAGATGATGCCATGAACGACCCTGTGCGTTTGTGGTGCTGAAAAGAGTGAATGAAAGCTCTGCCAGCGGTGCTTGCTTGCGGTTTGCTGTTGCATGATGGAAACGCTTGCGCACATGTACTTATATACACGATCAGCAAGAAACGATCAGTTGCAGGCATTTCCAAATCCTTTTCAGCTGGCTGATGTGCAGACGGCGACGACGGACAGTGCAGTGCTGCTTGCTACTGAGAAGCTTTTTGTCTTTTGATGTTTTTCCGCTTCGTCCAGGTTCCTGCCAATGCTTCGCTTCTGGCCGCCAGGAGCTTTGAGTGTCTGTGAGTGCTACGCTAGCGATGAGAATGACAAGAATGACAAAAATGACAAGCCGTCATTCCGCCGGTAGAAAACTCAGGCAGCGCCCGCCCGCCGCTAAAATCAAGCGCAAAGCGTGTTGCGAATTTTTGCAACACCACCCAAAGGCGGGCTGCTCCCGCCCGCCCCGAACAGCCCGAGACCGCCCGAAACTCGCGCGCGCCTGCCCGAAACAGCCCCGACGCCGCCGGAACCCTCGCGCGCGCCCCGCCCGACGCCGCCAGAACCGAGCTCCGGATTTGACTGTCAAATCTGTCAAATCTGTCAAATGAAGACTGTAACGCGACTAAGCTGCCTGTCAAAAAGCCTTGTCAAACTTGTCAAAGCTGTCAAATCCGTCCAATTCATCGAAGCTACTCTTTCAGGCAAGCTCTGAGGCGGAGTTGACAGATTTGACAGATTTGACAAGGCTTTTTGACAGGCAGCTTAGTCGCGTAACAGTCTTCATTTGACAGATTTGACAGTCAAATCCGGAGCTCCCGGCCGGGGTCGGAGCGATCGGCACGGTCAATGCCGATTTGACAAATAGACAAACCACGTAAGCTTTGTCAAATGGCTGAAATGCTTCCACAAGCCTTGCAGCCCTTCCACAGATCTGACAGCGGAAATCCGGGGGGACACGTCTCAGTAGAGTTATCGGAGTCTGCGTGAACTTTTGCTTGAAGTAGATCAAGTCAGTCTTGCCTACATCTGCTTAGCAGAGTAGGCATTGTGCAGCCGGCACTGAATTCATGATCACCTTTGCGTGGAATTGGCTGGCATTTTTCCTTCCTATGCCGGCCCCAGATCCTGTAGAAGGTTGTGACATCAGTTGCCTACAAATGCGGCCAGGAATCCACCCCATTGACCAAGCTTTCGAAGCGAAGCTTGTTGGGCGTTGTTAACTTTCAATTAGGGCAGTATCCGTGTCATGCTGTTTGGTAAACCGGACTGTTGTACATTGCATTAACTGCTTGCTGAACGCACGTATTGCATCGTCGGGGGTATGCCGAGACCCAACAGCAAGTTTTTCACAATCGCTTGCCCGGAACGCACAAAACCAAGCACGAGGAGATGC
The DNA here is from genome assembly GCA_905221615.1 of Symbiodinium sp. CCMP2592. NCBI lineage: Eukaryota > Dinophyceae > Suessiales > Symbiodiniaceae > Symbiodinium > Symbiodinium sp. CCMP2592. The sequence continues at coordinate 181,181 of CAJNDT010005895.1, read as the reverse complement.
AACTCGGGAGCACTCGCACATCGGTTCAGTGACCTGGATTGGAGAAACCAGGATGGGATGCTTTGTACTTTGTACTTTGAGACGCAGACAGTCGGTAACCATCTAAGCGTGACACTGCACATCATTCAGATGCGGCCGTCGAGACGGCACCCTATTGTAGGGCCGTGTTGACAAAAGAAAAGTCAAAGTAGAGAGAGTGGAGAGAGAGAGAGAGCGAGAGAGAGAGAGAGAGAGAGAGAGAGAGAGAGAGGGAGAGAGAGAGAGAGAGAGAGAGCAGGGGGAGAAACAATTAACCGGCTTTTTCATGCCCCCTCGAACCTACTAAGGGCTAAGGATTGTTGCCATAGGGGCGCGGAGACGAGGCGGGGGTTGTTTCTGCGTTTAGTGTTCGGGGGGGCTCTCTACTTGTAAACCTGGGGCATATTCGGTAGTTCTATGCCGTGCTCTGGAAGGACCCCAATGCCAACCACTCACTAAAACAGTGGGAGGGTTGGGCGGGCCTAAGGCCTGAGGGTCTTGCGGGACCCCTAAGCCCAGCAGAAAGAAAGAAAAGAGAGAGAGAGAGAGAGAGAGAGAGAGAGAGAGAGAGAAGAAGGAGAAGAAAGAGAGACGACAGAAGACGACAACCAGAGAAGGAGAGAGCGAGAGAGAGAAAGAGAGAGAGAGAAGAGACGGAAAGGGGGAGAGGAAAGGAAAGAAAGGGAGGGAGGAGCGAGAAGACAACGACCAGGACGACGGGGGGAGCGAGAGAAGAGGAGTGGAGTAAGTGTGACTTGGCGCGTGTTGTATAAGGCAATGCCGAGCGAACTCACCTCAAAATCGAAGCGGCCCGAAAACTGTACAACATGACCGTACCCCGCTCAGCATATCGATCAGAATCGGAAAAGCAAACCTTGTAAGTAGCAGCGATCCTCATCCGAAAGTAGTGCCGCATCTTTTATGGTAAAAGCCGCGATTGTGATCCTGGTGCCTTCCCATGGGCACGTTTCGTGCCACCTGTGTGGCGAAAAGCATATCCCACTCATAGTAAGATTGAACATGTGGCCGATGCGATTGCTGTCACTGGAATAGTACTCTCCACTGTCATCTTCCACCCATACACCACCACCATGAAAACTGGAACACGGAATAACTGTATTCAAGCTAGCAGCGCAGTTGTTGGTGCCACGATGAAGTGACATTGCCGTATTCCGTTGCAGCATAAAGCTCATAAAAGGCATATCCGTACAGCTTCTGATGTATCTGCAAATCAACAGACTAGTCCAAGGAAATTGCGCTGGATGCCTTCGAAGTCCCCTGAGAGGACCCTGAGGAAAAGCACCGCTCAAGAATGTAAAAGCATTCTCCCCACATGTGCACTCGGTGCTGCGCGCGCCTTATGAGACCAGCTTTGCCGTCGCTTCCATCAGCCTGCGGCGTGCGCCTTATGAGCCCACCAACGGCTCCACGCGCATTGGCAACCAAATCGAGGATATCCTCATCATATGCCATACACCTGAAAACTACGCTGCACGATAGAAGTGCAGACAACTGCATCGAGCCATGATATCAGTCCGCAGCTTCACTGGTCAACATAAACATATATGCTTGTGCGTGCAACCATCTGTGCGCTGCCAAAGAGATGCGCTCTGCAGATTTGTTGTCGTCATAGAGCAGACACTGTTCACAAGCCCCCTCACTCCCCAGCAATGGCACCGCCACGCGGTAGTGCCCTGAGCGCATGTGCAATCCCTCATGTAGGACAACAGACACGATGCGAAAAGTGCTCCACTCAATGTCGACTGCATGCTGATCCTTGAAACGCGGCATGGTAACTCGGCCTGCTCCCCATTGGATCTCTGCAGGATGGGATGCTTGCGGGGCAGTACAACACGGACCCTCATGTGTCTCTCTTCGTTTGGCCGTGTGTTCAGGTTGTCGACTGCCATCTTCTCCTTAGGGTCTGGGAAACACATAATGGTGATACGAAAGCGCAGTGTTAGGTCCTGTTACCAATTACTTGCATCCTGAAGATTTCCTGGCGTAAGTGTTCAGGAAAGCTAGTTGTGCAGAGTTCAGAATGTACGGCATAATCTGGGGTGCTGGGCACGAGCCTGCCGAAGCAAGCAGATTCGAGGGCCTGCATCAGCTCATTGAAGTCATGGCTGGATCCAGATTCCAATTGGACACAATCCGAGGCCTTCATTCGCCAGGGTGTATACAGAAACCTCTCTCATCCCTGCTCGGCTGCCAAACCCGTACACAAGTCACACAAGACGTGGACTGATGGCATTTCCTCTCGAGCTGAAGCTTGCCCTGTCCGGGGACTACTGAGCGGCAGCCGGGGTCAGCTTCCGAGCGGAGGGGTTAGAGTTCGGGGTAGAAAGAAGGCCATTGGAACTTCGGATTTGAACTTCCATTGTAGTACTACATAATGACATAATGAGAGGCAGGTTTCGTTGTTTCCATCCTACAAGTACAGACTTGCATCGACTATCCGCCTTGCTCCACAGCAGTGCACTTGCTCCGCCTAAGGTCACTTGGATCATGATGTGCCGCGTGCAGCTGCTCCTAGCCAGCTGTGCCGCTTGTTCGAATAGGAGTTGTGGATCCGGATCCTGACAAGTTTGCTTGAACGCCTGCATGCGCCAGAACGATGGGCTTAGGGTTGCGCAGTCGTTGCCCAGACCATGGTAGTTCAGTTCACAGCAGAGGCTTCAGGGTGGTGTGTGTGTGTGTGCCCGTAAGCGCTACATGTTAGCTCACAGCTCCAAGACGGAACATGTGTTTGTCTTGCAATTACCTTAACCTCAATTCCAACGCTAAGCATAATAAGATCAATAAGGCTTGAAATAGCCTAGCGATATCCGTGCCGCTTGAGGTGTACCTGGCCAGCGCCACTCCGGGCGCACCCGCCCAGTATGCAGGATACCAGGTGCGGTGCAGAGTCGAAACTAAAGTGTTCAAGTGCGATTATTTCGAGGCCATTAACAGCCAGCATCAACACAGTTTCAGGCGGACTACAAGACCTATGAGGACTACAAGAAGGAGCCTGGGAGGGCGACTGCGTTGGCTAGTCCCAGCTGTGCGTGCTGAATGGCCTAACGGGATTGCGCACAAGGACCTCTCTCCCTTTGCAAGACCTCTGAAGCGAACGCCCGATTGTCCAAAGGAGATGGAGTCGGCTGGCAAGGGCGCCATGAACTATACGGCCTTCACCAAGGATGCTGTGCTGTGTCGCTGTCAGCTTCCTTCTTCCGCTTTGATCCACAGTTTGGGAGGCTTACGAGAAGTACCAGCAGTTCATGGACTACCTCCATAAGGACTGAAGAGACAACGCTTCCTCGCGAGAGAAGCTGCTGCCTTAATATGTCCCTAAAGAAAGCGAAGAGTAAGGAGATGTCCCGGGAAGCATCTGCAGGCCTGGCCCTGAAATCTCCAGGAGGGAAGCCACTCCCCCGTGAACTTCCACAAGCATCGACCTCGGGGGGGTCTTTTACCGGTGCTCTCAGTGTCTGGAGTCGTAGATTATAGTGGTATCATGATAACAATATAGTCATGTGCTAGCAGATGTATATACATACGTGCAAGTAGGAGGCAGGCTTCGAGGTCTCCTCTGTTTCGGGTCAGCCGGATTGGAGGGCGTGCACTGAAGGTGAGGGGCTCCTTAGATGGAATCCTTCATGCATCGAGCTTGTTTTCTGCTCCGACTGGTGACCTTACCGGCGTCCCAGCATCTTCCAACATGGACTGTTTCTGCGGCGCGCCGCCTGCTGTGATGAAGTCATACAAGCTGGTCTACTTCGATGCTCGCGGCGTGGCCGAGACGTGCCGACTCCTCTTTGCCGCCGCAAAACAGCCTTACGAGGATGTGCGACTGTCCCTGACTTTCGGGAAGCCTGGGGACTTCAGTACCGTCAGCCGTCCCGAGTTCGATGAGATGAAAGCGAAGCTGGCCCGGGTTTGGAGAATATTTTAGAGTTTTATGGGTTAACACCAGACTATTTTCGTTCGAATGCTACGAGCCAAAAACCAGTGTTTCTGGTGTTGACAAACGTTTGTCAAAACTAGAATTGGGGGTCTGCAAACAAAGTGATCCTGGCGTTGAGATGCATGTCCCTAGAGTTGGCATGACCGCGGCCCTCGAATGAGTTTCTGTATTCACTTTAGCTGTCTGTGTCTAACTGCTGTCAAAGCTTCGCAAGTGAAGTCAAGGAGACTGTTACTAGCATGTCTCCAACACATCAACACACCTCCCCAGCACCTCCCCGACACGTCCCCAGCACCTTGTATGTTGGGCGCACATATGCAAGCCGCCATCTAACCGGACCTCCCCTCTGTGTGAAGAAACCCGTCCAGAAGTGAAGTTTCTATCTGGGCTCCAAACCCGACCCAGGAAGGGTGATCTGGACGTCTCGCTGGGAAAGGTTCCTCTCTTGGAGGTCTCAGCCTCAGCACTTGCAAGGGAGCATTGATGGGAACAGGTACATCTGACCCCTATTAGGTGGATGGCAAGAAGATTGGCCAGTCCAAAGCCATCGAGCGCTATCTTGCTGCTGATTTCGGGATGATGGGAGGCTCCAGTGTGGAGGCTGCCCAGGTCGACATGCTGGGGGAGACTATCAGGGACATCAAGGAGCCTTGGGACCAAACATCCAATCTTCCTTCCGTGCTCGATGTAGCCTAGAATCCCCATGAGGAAGCCTATCAAAAGGCCAAAGGCGTCAAGGAAGAGGAAAAGGCAGCAGCCGCCTGGCTGAATCAGGGGGGTCTGCAAATGCCTCGTTTGTGGCATCGCAGAAGTTTTGCGTGCATTTGGCGGGTCAGCTCCTGCGACATTGTATACGACCTGGCTTCCAAATCCGCCACAACTTATACATCATGTCATATTAGTTTCTGGTATATGATAATCTGCTTTCCGGAATCTCAATTGAATCGAAGCAGCAGAGGCACTGGAGAAGTGGTTCAAAGAGGATCTTCCAGCGCCCTGGCCAGTTGGGATTCTGCCTCGGAAAATTGGGCTGAGAGCGATTTCACGAGTTCCCACCCCCTTGCAAGGAATGGGTGAAAAAAGCGGAGAAGTCCATTCCTCCTGGGTCTGGGCCGTTTCTGGTCGGAGGCCTCGGAGGGATCCCTCGGAACTGCCCGATGACAGTACCAGCAAGACACTTCTTGTGTAGCTCCCAGAAAACGACAGAGCTGGTAGATATCGGTGGAAGAGCTGCAAGCATTCGATGCACGTCCACGAAGTCTTGAAGGCACCCGTCTGCACACAAAGCCAGCCCCATGCCTTTTCTGGTCGCCCTCGTAACCAGTTGCCGAAGCTTCCCCCTTGACCGACGTCTTGCAAGGCAAGATCTCACTAGCTGATCTCCAATGGTACATGTTTCTGGGCTGTGGATATGTGGGTTGGCTTGACAGTTTTGCAGTCAGTGGCCTGGTTCTGATGCTTTTATCCGTTGCTGGGATGGGCGGCCTAGCCACTTAAGCCGGTCGACGGAGGCTGTTAGTTTCCGGCTCTAAGCCATCCTAAACCCAGCGAACTAGAAACTCAGAAGTAAACGAACCGTACAAAACGAAATCTCCCTGTATACCGCACACGGGTCCTAGCTGGCAGTGCCGACTGCAACAAAGGGAGGTGGCTACGAGCGGCGAGGCTCGTAGGAAGGGAGGGATTTTCTTTCGGCATCCACTGAAGCTTCAGGCCTGGGCGGTTGCCACCAAGAAGCAAACTATACCCACAAGCCAAAACCCAAAATTCCCGAAACTCACCCAGCCAAGGTTGCTCCTGTCTCCGAACGGCTTCTTTGACAACACGGAGGGTGCCAAAGCCTCCTTCCAGGAGCCTTGGTATCAAGTTCGTCGTATCAGTTGTCTATATCCTGAGCCATGCCCTGCAGCCCTGCAGTACCACAAGCATTTAGTCATTCTGGTTTACTGTTTGCTGATGACAATTGCCACAAGTTGCACCAGAGTTGTAGTTGCACCAGTTGTTGCATATTGCACAGCGTGATGGACCCTGGACTTGCAGTATGCTGCTGACACAGCAGCACCCTGGACGAGCACTCAGCCTCGCTGTGAGGACTGCCCCAAGATGAAGGCCGCCATGCGACCAAGCTGCCTTGGATAAGCCGGTGCAATGATCGTTTCAGTCTGTGCAATGAATGCATCAGTAGTCCTCAATGAAGCAGCTCGAATCTCACTGCCTCGACCTTCTTGTCTTGTTGTATGGCGTAGGACATGCATCTCGGCATGTCGTTTGCCGACAGGCTCGATTCTCGACAGTGCTTTCGAGTTGTATTCCTCACTGTGACGACGACTGGTAGTAGTGCCGGCTGGATTGCTGCCGCACCCACCACCCTCACGACAACGGGAACGAGGACAAGGAGGAGCAGGAGGAGCAGGAGGCGGAGGATGAGGAGGGTGAGGGGAGGAGGATCTAGGAGGAGGATGAGGAGGACATTTGTTGCTTATGCAGTACCTCAGTATTATGCCGTATGTTTATCACCGCCATGACCGAGTTGTTTGTTGATATGAGGAATCTGAAACCGTGGTTTGTGGAGTTGTCTGCAGCAGAATTGACTTTCCTCCGTCTGCGCACGCGGAGAAACTTGCACACAGACTTCGACGGCATTTCAAAAGTGTATCACTGAGGCTTGCCGTGGATACTGTGCCACAGCTCCAGGAGTACATTGCGAAGCGAAAGAATACCATGTTCTGAGTGGGCTCGACTTCCAAAGAACTGTTGAGCGAGGAACAAAGCCCCCCAGCCCCGCCAAAGTGCCATGGGTTGGTGGCAGGTGCGAGAAAGACCAAGCAGGTGGCTCTCTCACAAGCCGGTTCATCCGACACCGTCATATTCAGGTACGACACCCACACCCCCTAAACCCTAGACCCCCTCAACCCTAAGCCCTTAAATTGAAACCTTAACCCCTAACCTACAGCCTGAACCCTTAAGCCCTTCGTACCACGAGAGCCGCTTGTTTTTCGGAGAAGGAGCGGCTCGGGAGCTCTTTGAGTAGTTGCATAAACGCTGCCAGGCTGAGAAGGATTGCCCAGTGTTAACCCTTCTTCTCATTAATGAATATTGTTACTATTCATTATTGTGATGCATATTATTACTATTCAGTATTATGATGAATGTTACAATATTACTATTCATTATATGACGAATATTGTTACTATTCATCATTATGGTGTATACCATTACTATGCATTATTATGATGAATGTTATTACTCTTCATGATTATGATGAATATTGTTACTAATCATTATTAGGATGAATACCATTACTAGTCATTATTATGATGAATAATATTACTATTCATTATTATGATGAATGTTATTACTATGCATTATTTTGATGAATATTATTATGATGAATATTATTACTACTCCAGCTATTGTTAGTTATGTAGTCTGCTTATTCTTCTTGAGCCGCTGCGGAGGGACGGCGCGACCTCTGCACAGATGTAGCTTCAAGGCATAGCTACGTTGTCTGACGCACTTGGCGCTGTGATTCGGGCCGGTAGGAGCAGTTGTGCTGCTTTCGGTTTGAGTGTCTCTGGAGCAAGCCAAGCACTTGGCGCCTCATGTCCGGTTCTAACGAGGTGCCCTGTGCGGGCTTCCGGAGGCATCGGTACTGTGACGGCACAACCAAAGAGTGAGACAAAATAGGAGATTCGAAAGGCCCACGAGCAGTGGAGCAGTTATTGCGAAGCCTCCCATCACGCACTGGCAGGCTTGCAGGCACCAGGCTACCCACCACCCCTCCCTACCATCCAGCTGAGCTTTAAATGCCTTCGGTTTCTCGAGGTTCCTGGCCGACTACGAGAAGTACATGGATTTCAAGAGCTACGTTGGCAAGGGCGCCCACCGCCAGGAAGATCAGGCTCACAATTTCAAGGACAGCTCATAGCTGGGGTATATAGTATAGACTAGACTAGATTGCCTCAGTGTCTTCCCAAAACATGTCCAGACCCTTTGCCATCGGTCCCACCACAGGCAGGGCAGTGTCCTCGACAGCGTAGTGATGTCAAATCTGCTGCTCATGCTGTTTGCACCGAAATGGGGTGTCAGACTGCAAGGCTTTTGGGGCTTCGAAATGCAGGAACTCGGTGAACCCTGCACGGAGGATTTTCTGAACTTCGAGCAGTATCTCCAGTACTCCAGCAAAGGCCAGTTGCTCAGACTCTTGACTCCCAGCTCGTGAAAACAGTTCGTCGATCGGACCAGCTGCGTTTCCTGATTTTGTTTGCAGCTACAAGTGCAGTCGCCGCGTACGTCAGGATCGCTCTACATGTGTTTGTCAACATGCCATTGAAAAAGCATGTCATTGAACAAGCAGATGACGATCCATACCACCAATACATCCGTGCATGCATTTACCCATGAACCCAGCAATCCTTACATACGTGCATAGATGCATGCCTGCGATGCATTTATCCATGAACCCAACCATCCTTACATACGTACGCAGATGCATGCGCAATGTCCGTTCATGTACGTGTGTGCAGGCATTCATATGTAACATGTAGGCCTATACATGTACATGCGATTTGTAATTACATATGTACCGGCGTACGTACTTACAGACGCATGTATGCATGTATGTATGTATGTATGTATGTGTGTATTTATGTACGTATGTATGTATGTATGTCTGTGCGCTTATGTATGTATGTAGGTAGATAGGTAGGTAGCTATGTATGCATGTTTCGGATGCCTGTGTGTCTGTCTGTCTGTCTGTCTGTCTGTCTGTCTGTCTGTCTGTCTGTCTGCATGTCGGCCTGTCTTTCTGTCTCTGTCTCTGTCTGTGTGTCTGACTGACGGTCTGTCAGACAGTCAGACAGACAGCCAGACAGACAGACAGACAGACAGAGAGAGCTACGAGTCCCGCTCGTGCCCCACACGCTGCCAAGAGGGAGCTGAGATGGAGGGAGGGACCGTTAGACCGATAGGTAGATATGCCACTGGGACGTGCGATGCAGGACTTCAAGGCTCTACAATCATGCATATGGTACTGCACGGTTGTTTTTGAAAGCTTGGTGTGCAGATGCCCCGAGAACATGTGATTGAAAAGCCCGTCCTCAGGTGGCAGCGGAGACTACTACTTTAGTCCGGGGCTTGGCTTGCCGGGGGGGTTCAAGTGTCCGGGTCAGCTCGCTGAGTTCTGTATGAACCGAAGGTCATACTGCTACAGTTGACCAGCCTTGAAGTGTTGCGAATTGAGTTTGCTTTCAAACCCTTGGGTGTTATACCAGACGCCCGCACACCTTTGCGGCCGGACATTCATAGATATCTTGTAACTTAGGCTGTCAGGAAATCATCATTGTCATATAGGATCCTGCAGAGAGATCACGTCTTTGACATGAGGTCATAGAGTCTGTCTCCCTGTGCACCAACCCAAAGAAATCTCGAAGCAAACGCTTGAGGCGGAGTCCAGTTCGACGCCTTGGATAAGGCCACTGAGGGTCTCAAGCTCGGATCGATCGAGGAGGACCTACATATGTGGAGCCGTCGTCGTCACCGTCGTTGTGATATATGGTCTCCACAGTCGTGACATCACCTCCACTTCATCAGCCGGAGGCCGGGTGGAAATGAGAATGGAGAGGTAAGAGCAGATAGGGGAAGAGGAGGCTGCAGCAGGAGAGGAGGAGGAGGAGTTAGAAGTGGTGGTGGTGGTGGTAGTAGTCGTGGTGGTGGTGCTGGTGGTGCTGATGGTGGTGGTGGTGGTGGTGGTGCTGATGGTGATCTAGTGGTAGTTGCAGCAGTAATAGTAGTATCAGGAGTAGTGGCAGCAACATTATTAACAACAGTAGCAGCAGCAACGGCAGCGTAGGAGAAGTGCGGCGGCGGCTGTCGTTGTCGTCGCAGTCGCTGATGTCGTATTGGCACAGTAGTTTCGTCAAGCTTCAGAGATGCGAGAAACCCTCCACTTCCGCCCAGTACCAGAATCTCCGAGGCAGTGATGACGACGTGGGCTCCAGCGACACTCAGTCCAGCCGCCAGGACCGCAAGATAAGGGCACCACATTTCCCGCAGACTGGGAGCAGGCCCTCTCGCCTCTGACCATACCATTGCATCCCTTGATCTGCACAGTGCTGTCTGTGTCCATGGCCGATGTTTGAATGCCTTGATGCTTTCTACTGCTAAACTCCAGTGTTTCCTGAGCACACGCATCATATGTTAGCTACAACCACTCCTGTGAAGGCTTTCTGCGAGACTTGCGAAAGTTCGGGATTTCGCAGTTGCTTACAATCCAAGATCGGGAAACGGGGGGAATGTTTGACTGTTGAGATTCGGCTTCGATCCTGCCACATGCATCATATTCAGTCAGTCAGTTGCTGGAAGCACACGTTCGCTCCAAGCTGGGTCGAATGTGTAAGCAGTGTCGTGGTCCGGGTGGCTGACATTTGCCTCTTGCGGGTAACAGGTTTTGATCCCCTACTGAGCAGTGGAACCCCACCTGCAGCTCTCTGCCCAGTTCTGTCCAACTTCGGTGGCGGAAACATGGGTCATGGCTTCGCCCCTGCCTCGGATGCCCTCGCTTTCGGCTTCCCGCTCTTTCCTGTACCATCCTGTACCCTCCAAGTGCTTGCCGTCTTTTTCCGAGGTGCCCAGCGGCACAACAGATGGCGGCCCCAAAGGCTGGGATTTGTGCTATGCGGGATTCGTTTAGGGGAGCATCGTAGACTCTAGAGCGTCACTTAAAGGTGGATGGCCTGGGTTTTCGATTTGGGAGGCTAGCGCTCAATTCAATTCTGCTGTTGAATAGCCCTGCTCCATTGACTAGTAGGGTGCCTGTGATACTCCGTACAGGCGGAGGGAGGTTTATGAGCCCGGGTTCTGTGACAGAAGGCACTAAAATAGGGCCTCAGGATGAGACTGCATGGGGGCGGGGGGGCCTTGCAGAAGCAGTGCGACAGATTCCCAAGGTGGCCTGCCTGCCGTCACAAACGACTTCCGGCAGTACATGGCTGCTTGGCCCATGAGTCGAAGTGGGCCATGCCACGGAATAGAAGTACTTGTAGCTGTAGCAGGGCCGGAGATGAGTTGCCGTCTCCCTTGAATCGCCCAGGACTATTCCAAGTACATGGGAATCTCCCACCAGTACACCCAGAAGGACCGAATCTTGAAGTTGTTCCGGCCCAGTGTGCGTCATTCCGCCGTGGTCAACAGAGTCAGCCGGTCAGCTGCTGCAGAAGCTGTGCGAGACCTGCGCGTGATTGCTCAGTGCTTCGCATGAATGCCAGACAGCTTGAATGAGCACGCGCATTCATGCATGAAGCCATTCAGAAGTGCGCAACTCTTGCGGGTGAGGAAGCAGCTCGAAAGCCTTTCTAAAGCGTTTACAACATGTCGTGGAGATTCGTAGGGGTATTATACTCCGGTTTGTAAAGGTATCCATAATCGTTGGTCCAGTCAGTCCTGAGCCAGAGCTGCTGAAGCCATAATTGGGAGTTTCCGAAACTGGGGGACCCTAATGTAGTACCCCAAACAGTAGGATCCTTATTATGAGGACCCCAAAATAAGGTAGGGCGAATTTTCGGAAACTCCCAATTTGCTCGCATGGAACGGCCCAATGTCCTGCAGGACTGGATGAGCGAGTGGCAGAAGTTCCAGCAGGAGGGTAGCCAGGACCAACAGGTCCGAACCACCAGGGAAGTACAACCTCCACTACTTCTTGTAGAGAGCACAAATGATGAAACTTCCGGTTCGTGTCAGCGCTGTTCGTCCGAGACGAGTCGATCATCTTGATGTTCAGGCCCCAGGCCCCTGCCGATCGGGACACGAGCCTCTGCACAAAGTGGGGTTGAGCATTCTCGCTTCACATCCGATAGGCTTTCGACAAGGGGATCTCTTGCACCAAAAGCCCACGCTCCCGGCGCAACTTTGGCCAGCGCTTCTTTCAGCCCATGACAGGTCCCCTACTCGCCAAAGGACTGCAAGACCGAGGCGGAGCTCAACGCCTGGCGCAGACCGGCACGTTTCGTTTTGTGGATCTTGTCTGCGGCTCGTCGGTGAGTCCATGTGTTGAGGCTTCCTTTTCTCAAGAAATCATGTCCTGGATTGCTCTCTGCGTTGTGACAGTTCCATCTCTCGTTTTTTTTTGGCGGGGTGCCGCGCTTCGGGGCGGAATGGCAGGAAGGACAAGCAGACGAAGATTGCCAAGACTTGGATCCCCTCCATGTACCAGGCACTTGGAGTTCGAGAGGTATCGGGGAGAGCCCCTGCTGTGTAAAGCTTCGTTTGTTTTTAAAGCTTCGGTCGGTAACCTCTTGTTCCTTGCGCTTTACTTAGTTTGGCCCATTGTGGTAGGACGGGCCTTGTGAGGTGTGTTCCCGGTCTTTTGACTAGGGCGGCAAAGATTTTAAGCTTGCTTTCAGGAGCCGACTCTGTCCAGCATCGACAAGGAGCTGCAGATGCTGATCATGTGTTGACTTAGGTCCAGTAACAAAGGACTCCCCAAGTCATGTCACGCATCGAAGCCTCATGTACACGTGCTCGTGAGGAGTACAAGGACAACCTGGAGCGGATCAAGCATCCGGAGTCCCAGGCGACCACAGCGAAAGAGGGAGTAGGAAAATCCGCTTCGCCACCAGGTTCTTCAGCTTGCATGTGCTCTACCCGTTACCTTTGCCGGGCCAGGTTGGCCAGGTAGTATTGCATGAGTGGAGCCTCTGTCCACAGCAGCTAAAAGGCTCCAACCCTTCTGTCTCCATCACAGCCCTGAAGCCCTCTAAACCCCAAGCCCAAACACTGAACCCCAAAGCACTAAACCGTAAACGTTTTAATGCCCAGGCCCTAAAACCAATCTGCAAGTCCCGAATCCCAACCTTAAACCCAACGCTGCAAAACGTTTCTTTCCGTGGCCGTGCAGTTCCAAGGATGTAAGACTTCATCTACTTTGTCTTATTCTCACCGTTTTTCATGTTTTAAGTCCCTAAGCCCTAAACCCTAAACCCAGTACATGAATTTGTTTCGCATCTGGTTCAGGATGCGGCCGCCCCCCAGCCCGAGCCGGTCATGCTCTCCAAGGAGCCTTGATGCTGCAATGTGGAGCCGCTGCCAAGTAGGCTCTGGCTTACTAAGGAATCCGTTAACGAGGGTCAAGGGTTGCAGTTTTAAGGTTCTGTTTGGGCTTAGGGTTTCATGGGGGATTTACGGCGTAGTTTTTCTGGTCAGTGTGCATGGGACTTGTTGGGAATATTGGTCAGGGTATATTTTGGGCTTTAGTGCAGGAGTCGAGCAATATCAACCGATGTTGAAGAAGCAGGGCGCAGGTATTGGGTTTAGATTTGTTTTCTGGGTTTGGGTTACAGGTTCATGGATCTACGAAGGGCCGACTCAGGCCGTGAACGGTCAATCATGAATCGGAAAACTGCAGCAATAAGTCCAAAAAACACATATATAGCCTAGGATACCTAGTAGATCTTGGCCGTTCTTGACGGCAGCGTTGACCCCTATATATAAAAGAGATAAAAAATGTAAAAAACAATTGTATCTCTAATTTTTTTAAATCTCTAGCTTAGCTTTGAGAACGAGACTACAACCAGGGCCTAGGAGTCCGCGGGCGCTCAGTCGGCAGGGACCCCTTACTTAAAGGATCATGGGACTAAGTAACTAGGGTTCCTTAAAGGGCTCCTTAAAAGGGATCTATAGGGGCTCTATTATAAGAAGGGTACTTAAAGGGTCATGGGACTTAGTAACTGGGGTTATTATGAAGGTAACTATACTTATAACCCCAATTAGGGTATTATTATGGTAACTATACTCATAACCTCAATTAGGGTATGTTTGAGGTAACTATACTTATAACCCCAATTAGGGGACTTATAACCTTACTTACTAAGTCCCATGATCCTCCAAGTAGTACTCGGTGAGAAGGGCCCGGAGTCCATCGTATCTGAGCAGACTGTTGCTCTTCAGCCCGAGATCTCGAAAAGCCGGGACATCGAGTTCCTCACAGACCCAGTTCACCAGAACCCCAAATCCCTAAAGCCGTACCTAAACCCACAGCCTACCTGGACCCTAAAAAGCCGTCTACACCCCGAAACCCCTAAGCCTCAACAGCCCGAGTAGACCCCCAAAAGAGGAGGCCCCAGCTCCGCAGCCGCGAGCCGTGCGACCCTCCGCCGCCGGCGCCCGCAGCGCGCAGACCGCGACGGAGCTCGTCGCCGGGAGCTTTGATAGAGACGACGAAGTCTTGGCATCATGGCTACTTGCAATATAGCACTGTGGATAGTCTTGTTGCTCTTGTCGCTTCTCCTGCTTCTTGTTGCTTGGGTATATTTGCTGGGTGTGGTCGTGGCCGATCTCCTCCTCCTCCTCCTCCTCCTCCTCCTCCTCCTCCTCCTCCTCCTCCTCCGAACCCGGCACGAACTCGCTCCCAGTTCGTTACGTTTGGAACCGATTGGGTTGCAGAATGAAGCTGATGCAGTGGAATGATGTGGCTATGGCTCCTGGTTGGCCAAGAGTACAAATTCAGGCATATTCCAGGGTTTTTGGTCAGCATCGCAGGTCGCTCAATGATCGAACTGAGGTTCTACAGCGCTCCTGGCCCCCGAGACTTATCTGAGCTTTGACCACAGCAGTCTTCCGAGGCATGGAGGGGCCAGATGGGAGCCATGGTGGAGACTCTCCCAGCCAAGGACCCACGAGCCCATGACAGAGCATGGTTTCGTCAGCGTGTAACATGTCGTATTGTAGTGGGAAGCATCCCCATGTACTCCAAATTTCCTGTGTCGAAAGACAGTTCTTCTCCAACAGAACACGAGGGCACAGCAGAAGGTCCTTGCTTAGCTGGTCTTGTTACGAAGCTGCAGAATTCTTCTGCTCTGCCGTTTCCCATCAGGGCATGTCTCAGACCGTCTTTTCAGGAGCAGGCCGAATGGAATGCCGTCTTGGACGGCGAGATGGAGGCCAAGTGCAAACGGAAAGTTTTGATTTTGGCACGAGGGGAACGCACGTGTCCTTCCTGGCCATCACAAAGTTGGCTTGCCATTGAGCAGGGTAGCTTGTTGTCATGCGGAAGAGGAGTGCCCACAATGGGATTAAGAGTAGTACCATTGAGTGTAAGAAGCATCACGTGTGTACAAGACTGCGTTTCACTGGCGTGGCAGACCGATCTTACTTCCACACAGCGTCCAATCTCTGGACTGCAGCTCGAAATAGCGGCCTGTACATCCACAGGGGGGAGCAAGCCAACATGAGCTTCATTGTCGATGAAGACCGCATGCATGCACATCAAGCAGGCTGCTTTCAAGCGGTTGGGAGCTGGTTCTGAGACCAGTGATGTGCAGCTGCTGGCGACGAAGGCAGGCCAAGCATGGTTGAACGCTGGTGAGCAATGGCTGAACAAGCTCGTTCTTTTCAGCCGAACATTGGGGAGTTGGGGGATGAACCTAGGGTTGACAAAATGTACATCTTGCCACGTCGCCATCGCCAGTTGAGGGCAGTACAGAGCAGAGCTGACTCGTTCCCGGTAGGTTGTGGGCCTGGGATCCGATAAGAGTGTCTACCTTGCTCTGAGGGAAAGCAAGTAGGCTTTAGAAACTTCCAGGCCGGCTTAAGCAAGCACTGGCCATGTAGAAATTTCTTCGTGTCCGACATCTCCATGCACTGACGAGGCTCAGGCAGAGACATCACTTGGCTGAACAAGATGCCCTGAGATAGCAACAGAGCTGCCTGCCTCACCAGGTCCCTGCAGCTCAGAAGTCCTCCAACTTTAGCCGAACGCTGCTGGTGTACGCCTTGGTTACAGGTCAGAGAGGAGGGCTGAACGTAGTTGATGGAGCATGAAGGACAATCCCGGCAACGTGGTCTTTCGTGATAACGTATGAGACACCGACTATCCCGGCCGAGTACTGGAGAGCATGCCTAGTGGCAGGGTCCCCAGTAGGGAACCCCTCTGCAGCCAAGGCCTTCGTGGTGAGCTTTAGCATGCCTGTGGCCGGCATGTACATCTACCGTGCCATCAAGCAGGCGCGGAAGCGAACGCATTGAGTTTATGATTCAAGTTGAGTCTGGAGCCCGCCGATAGGGGGAATGTCACGAACAGTATCAAACAAGCAAACAACCGACACCCTTCTACCCGTTTGGGACCTGCCCACAAAGCTGCTCACACCAGCACATGTATACATCTTAAGCGAACGCATGCATACATGCTTGGTTAGTTGTTTGCGTAAAAGTTTGTATTAGCATGGACATGCTCGTGTGAAGTGACGCATTCAAATCATGGAAAGGTTTTGGTCATGTAATTGCAACCACAGCATCCTAAGTTCGCGCAGCAGCAGGTGCCCGGCACTGATCTCGACGCACGATTCCTCGCAGCAGACGGCCGGGCGGGTTTGACTCCAGATGTCGTCCTGAAGTGAAGCAGACGTGTGGACGAGGGTAGTAACTTTTCGAGCAGCATGGCACGACTGGGTTCCTATTAAGAAGTGTGCCGTAAGCCACTACCATAGGGAAACCATAGTATGTGCTATAGATCCCTGGTGTGGAAACTTAGATTAAGTTCCTGAACAAGAACCCGGGCGATGCCTCGACCTTTTTCAGTTTGCTGGTGCATGATCCCCTGTTTCGGAGCAGCAACCTGTGCCAGTCTCCGCAGGTGAGGCGTGAACTCCATGAGGCGTGTCCCACCCTGGTTCCCAGCTTCGCACCCCCGAAGCTTTGCAGGTTTCGGGTCGGTTGACAGCTTGCACATTTCATATTTCATTTGTTCCGCTTGCCGGTTGTTGCTCATACCTGCTTTCGGGATGTGAGTCACGCCAGACGTTGGGCAAGGAGGTATCTCTCTTGTATTGGTACCGGCACTTGTCGCAGTGAGTGACGTCCCTGAGTCACACCTGCGCAGCCTGTTCGGAAGCGGCTTAGGACCTATGGTCAGTCACTTTGGGGAACGGTCTTTCAGTGCTGGCTGCAGTCCTCTAAAGGCACATTCGTCGAGGTGCGGTGGCATTAGTAGGGAATGGTAGAATGGTAGTAATAGTAGTTATCATTGTACCCCATTCCTCCATTCCCTACTAACCAAAGGTAAGTTTTGTCTCCTCCAGCACTGTCCTCTCCTGTCCTGTCCTGCACGGCACAGGTGGCGTCGTAGGGCTTCTTCGCGCTTGGGGTGCCCTTGAGCTTTGTTGTAGCTGGGAGCCTACTGTGAAAGCAACCGCGCTGTCTTGCCTCAGCCTCAGATACAGGCTGATATCATGCTGACGCACAGCAGTAGGATCGACCAGCTAATCGTTGTGTCTCGGGTGGCTTTCTCTTTGCACAATGGAAGTTCCATTCCTTCCGAGTGCCAGGCATTGCCAGGCTTGCTGTTAATGCTGTATTTTTGTTGGTCTTCGCGCGGGCTAGTATGATCCTGACTCTGGTTTTTGATGGTTGTTCTTAGCGTAGGGGTCGAATCCCTTCCGCATTGCTGTGCCGAGGCCTTTGGCCCGGGTTCCAAGGGCGCCCACCCCTTTTGGTTGAAAGGAGGCCACGGCGTCTCACCGGGATTTGAGGAGTCTTACATCTACATCTTCAGGGATCAGTTCTTTCCCTTATGCAGTTCGAGGCTGAGTGGTCTGAAGTGCACCTGTTTCCTTTGCCTCTCAGGTTTAGGGCTTTGCTTGGATTCAGGGTTCGGGGTCGCATGATGACGCATCAGAACTTTTGGAATGTTCTGGCTGTGTGCATGTATGTATGTATGTGTGTGTCTAATACGGCTGACAGCAGATTCACCTGTCGCATTAGAATCTATTAGACTCTCAAATCCTATCTTCCCACCGTGGCCGGCAGTTGTGCTCAACCTCCGCATGCAAGATGCTGCCGCAAAGAGACTGTCCGAACCCGAAGAGTGCCCGATTCGAGTCGAGCTCTTCTTACCCAGCAGCATCTGCTGGCGGTGTGTTTGCCGACTGATTTGGATACGTTGGGGACCCCGCCCCTGAAATCTAGTCGCGCAGCAGCTTGTTAGTATAGAAGCCACGAGCATGATGGGGTTGCCTGCTCTCGCCAACATTTTGAAGAAGTGTCCAAATCACGGCACTTCAGACACCTCGCATGCCACACCCATGTTCAATACCTCTTGTCCGAGGGCGGCATGTGCCTCCAATCCCCAGGGCCACCTGCATCCAGATTTGAAGAGTTTTCGCCACTGCCAAGGATAATGTCAGCTTTAGACGGCACGCAGCCGGACCCCCTCGAAGACCCTCCGGGGCAAGAGCTCGACAAGTTGAGCCAGCGCGGCGGGCAAACATGTCTTGCATGCAGAGATGTCAGGTGAGCATGGTGAGCATAGCTTGGGAAACAGATAGCCTGTGCTGTGGGGTGCGCTCATGAGGCTTCAGGTTGGCACTAACAAGCAGCTGACTCTGCCACAGTCATTCTAGCTGAAGGAGCAGGAGCAGGTCCCCCCCATGAGTCACGGCATGGAAACTAGGTTTCAACGCACTGGGTTTGCGTCCACACGTCCACACCATCAGGCCTGCCTGCTTAGCGTTAAAAATCTCGAAGGGACCATCACCATCACCATTACCATCACCATTACCATTACCATCACCATCACCATCACAACCGCCACCAGGATTTGTGTGGTCATCACTGTTAACATCAGCAACAGCAACAGCAACATGAACATATACAGCAACAGCAGCAGCGATAGCTCCGGCCAGTACTTGGGAAACTGATTGCATTTGTTGCGTGTCGTGGTCCGTTTCTTGAAGGCACTCACAGGTACCAGAGCCTGTAGTTGCATGATCAAGAGCAGGCCTGCGTTGTGAGCCACATGGCCTGAAGGCGCAGGCTTAAACCCCAAGCCCGCCATCAAAACGCTTTTATGTTCTGGACCCAGACATAAAGGCCGAAGCCTTCAAAATGCAGCCCGAGTGATTCGTGATTCGCGTGCAGGGTGTGACCTGTTGTGACCTGCAGAGTTGCTTGAAGGCCAGCAAAACGACCCGAGACTCCAATGTTACCTCCAAATTCAGGGATGCGGGAAGAACTTCGGAATAACATTCTGGCCGCCGCAGCGTTTTGCTTCGACCGGCCCGTCCCCGCTTGCTCGTTTCCCGTGGGGGCGGCTGGGACAGGCGAGGCCTCGAAGGGTGTGACGTCCAAAGATTGACTTAGACGTTGCAAGGTACAAGAATCTTGTGGAAGCCGGAATAGGTCCTGCCAATGTGGCGGTTCGGAGTTGGTTCTTCAGGTGCTGAGTGATTCCGGCCACCTGAAGCCGGGGATTAGCACCACGTGTTGAGGATGTAACAGATGTCCTGTGGTCTTCCGCAGGTTACAATCGCGTTGTTTCGGCTTCCTTTGTTCAGTGTTATGGCTCAGCGAGTTGCCACTTAAGCCCAAGCCCCCGACGCGAACTGAGTCACTTCCTGGCCCTGACAGGAGTCTGCAACTGTTCCTTGCAGACGAGGAGAAGAGGGGAATGTTACCAGGACATGGCTATCAGAACATGTCAGGATCTCAAGCTCGGCTGCACTCAGAAGAAGCACCCCAACAAAAGCATAACCTAGACTCTAAAAGTCTTGTATCATCAACCTTAGAGCCCCTAGCCGTCTAAACCCTGTACGGTTCAGCCCTTGGCCGGCAACGGCTTAGCGGCTTAGCTAGGGCTTCAGAGGCATCATAGCCTTACTCCCGAGGCTGGGGCTCAATATGCCCTCGCCCCTGATGGGACAGAGGCCGGTTTCCAGGGCACCAGGGAAGGGTTGAAAGGTTTCTGAATGGTTCCACGAGACCAAGGCCCCTGCCTCCTGTATCCTTGCAAAGATTGTTCGTCATGCACTTTGCTCTAGGAGATCCAAAGAAGCGTCCGTGTTACAAGCGAGGACAGCAAGACAAGTGTAAGTGTTTGTTTATGAGGAGAGCATTGCCGAGATACTGCATCTCTCCAGATGTGATAGGATAGAGGCTCAGTGCAAACCGGGCCTCCTCAGCCAAGAGGCAAGGTCGCGAGATGAGGCACGGTGCTGGTGGTGATGATGCCTACTCATGGCAAGCACGGTAGGTGATAATTTCAATATCAGCAGCAAAACTCTTCTTGCTTTTGTCCAGCAGTGTCTAATAAGGAGCTGCGCTGTTTCACGTAAAATAGAGGCAAGGTTATTTGGGCTTATGCCCGATTCCCCCAGAGGATAAAATCTTGCGAGGTCGATTGCTACCTGCTACTGTTGTTGCCAATCGTTGCCATCAACAACTGCAACTCGTGCTGTTACTATGTGAATGAAGAAGAGGAAGTAGAACATGATGATGGTAGCGGTCGTAGTGTTATTTTGGATGATGTTTACTGGGACGCTTGGTCGTGCACTCACTCAGATGTTGAGTGATCCCATAAAGCTCCGTCTGCCAGCTCCGCCACATCCCCAGCCTCAAGTCTGTCGATGCCCGGGCCCTGACTGGCGGAGCTTTTGGATTGGGGTTGAGGCTCTGAGACGGTGGTCATCGAGAGTAGCGGACCCAAGCCTTTGAGTGAAATTGTACCCGTCAGTCGTTAGGCTGCCAAGCCTCAGCATGTTTTGTCCCGAAGACCCGAAGACTGTCCGCATCTCTCACCATCTGTTTTGGGAGCCCACCACTCTACAAAACTGCTATAAATTCCGTACTTCCAGAGCGACAGTTACACCTTCGCGCTGATTCTTCCACACTTCTCTGGGCACATCTGATGTTCGGAATAGAAGAGTTGAGCAGTCTGAATCCCAACACTCTTGGAAGCTCCTCCCCAACTGTAGAGCATTGTAGCAGGGTGGCTTTGTGGTTTCTTGTGCTCACCGAGGCCTCATCCGTATTTGGCAAACCAGGGCCTGCCTCTGTCCCACGTGGGCATGGTGCGCCCTCCTGTGGCTTGAGCTGTTGCAGTGTCCTTCTGAGAACGGCCTACTTCTCAGGGCCTTTAATGTCTGCTTTAGGGCTTCAGGAGTTCCTCGAATGGATGAGGTCCTGAACGCCCTGCAGAAAAAGCGACTGAATGCGGCAGGCGGCCGCGCTTGATAGCTGCCAAGCCCGCGCACAGGCAGCTGAAGCACAGGCGCGTAGCTACAGAGATGCCGTTCGATACATACTGCAGCAAGCGTCCTTCAGCACCCAGGGGGACTAAAAAAATCATGTAGTTTATCCGGGTATCCCAAACCCAGCTTCAAAGACGTCAGGTGGCACAACTCATGCAAATGATGGAGCTGAACCAGCAGAGCCAGGCCTGATAATCCACTTCCGGGTCGGGACTGCCATAATACAGTGCAGGCAGCCATGCCAACAAGATTCTGAAAGCTTTGTTGCGCAGCTGAAGACAGAGTTAGGCCGAATCGACTGCCAACCTCACACCTGAAACACTCCCCCAATTGGCAGCGGAGGCCAGTACCGGTGCGTCCGCAAAGGTGCAGGGCGTTGTGCCCCATGGCGTGGCGCCGGGTGCCCGGGGACCCGAAACTCCCTAAACCCTGAGCCCTAAACCGCAGAGTAGCTCTTCATAGCTACGTCCTGGCTATCTCAGGCGGCAGCTGCGTTCTACTGGAAGACCCATGCCCGAGGCCATTGCAGGGGGAATTTGGGGGGCGTTTGTAACCGGGGCTTAGAGGTAGGCTAGCTGTACTTATAAAACATATTGGGGGATTGGGGGACTTATAACCCCACTTATAACTACTCATCAACCTCCAAGCACATTTGCCACGACTAGGAACACTGTGCGTAACACCACATGCAACAGCGGCGGAGCGGTGGCGGTGGCGGCAGCAGTTCGAACAGTCTGTCAGTGACACATAGGACAGCAAAATCAGAACGGGTGGGGGCTATACCAGTGTTTGCAGCTAATGATGAGAGCTGTCGAAGCTCCGACGAGGGCTTGCGGTATGACTCTACAAAGCCATTGCGTTGGCTTCCAGCTAATCTACAGAGGAAGTGCCCTTCTAGGAGCTTCGGAGTTGTTTACGGATGCAATGCCCCTTGGAGAGTTGGTCCGAGGCTCCGTTCTCGCAGCGTTCGCTGCAGCAGGCCGGCTGGGGTTCGAAAAAAATCAAATATATATGTATGTATATATATATATATATATATATATATATATTTATATTTATATTTATATGTATATATGTATATATGTATATATGTATATGTATATATGTATATATGTATATGTATATATGTATATATGTATATATGTATATGTATATATGTATATGTATATATGTATGTGCATATATATATATATACATACATACATACATACATATATACATATCTCTGCTGGGTGAGAACCGGGTACACTATTTGGAGCCTCGGCCTCGGGAAGACTCGTGCCGATGAGTATCCTTGGGATCCTTATAAGGATCCTACTATTTCGGGTGCTATATTAGGGTACCTTATAATAAGGATCCTGCTGTTTGGGGTACTACATGAGGGTCCCCGTATGTTCGGAAACTCCCATATTATATCTGCTGCGCAGGGAAGCAGCAGGTGCAAAGAAAGTCTTGGACCAGTGTAGAGCAGCGGTCGGCATGATCGGAGGTACTGGGCGCAGCAGCCCGACAAGCGAATGGCGGCGAGTGGCCTTGCTGCATCTGGTGATGACTAGAACCGTTCAATACGGGATCTTGTCGGATTCCCAAGTGCTTGGAATTCTGCAGACTACAGAACTTCATTCCCCGAGACCCTCCGCCCACGAGCTTTAGCCTGTGGCTACATTTCGGGATCTCGAGGCAGTCTAGAAGTTTGAGAGGCGAGTCCACTCAACGCGCTTGCGTTACCGTTGCCTGTCAGGACTACTGCCGACTTGAACAGGATGTCGTCTCCAATTGAAGGCCTGATCAACCTGCTCGTTGGACTGGTGCGTGTCTGGTTACTCACCCCGCGGTGTGTCCCTCATGTCAATTGACAGTTGACCCAACCGCTGTGTTTAAGCTCCTTGGCCAGGTAGTCCAATGAGCGATGGCAGCCGCCGCAGCAGCCGATTGGAGCGACACCATCTGGACAAGGACTCGCCTCGCCGTGGTTGTCCTAGCAGGAAGACTTCGCTGTGGAGCTGGTGGTGGGGTTGTAGAGGGCCGAAGATAGGGCATCCGCATGCCTCTGTTGCCCATGACAGGAACAACTACGCCTGCGGGCAAAGCTGAAGCCACAGCAAACCCTGTGCGGTGCTCGGAATGATTGCAAGACTGTAGCATCACAATCCGCATCAGTGTGTCGAGTCTCGGCCACACCGTCATCTCGTCAGCCACACCTCAGGGGGAAAGTCTTCCTTAGTAGTATTTTTCAGAGAAACCCAGGGAGTAGCCTCTGCGACTCAGGCGAGGCTACTTGGAAGAGCTTCGCTCTGAGAACCCAAGGCATGGGGCCCGGGGGGGGGGGGGGGGGGCGTAGGCGTAGATCGCAGGGAGGGTACCGGATTTGGGGCTCAAGCTCGTGTGCGACCCTCCGAGGAACTCTTATCTACAGAGCTTGAGCTATGCAGACGGGTTACCACCCTTCAACAGGTGTATCTTCATCGTGCGCCGGATCAACAAACTCGGGTTCCGCTCGAAGAGCCTTCTGGAAGGCCTCGGCGCGAGTCACATTCTGTGAAAGCTGCGGGTCTGGTCTTCCTTTCATCTGTGCAGCATGACATGTTTCTTATCTTGTATGACTGGATGCATCGAGCTCGTGCTTCCTGGATCATGGGGGTGTGTCTTTTCGCAAGGAGGTTGCCAAGCCAAAAGTTTGGGGCGTGCCGCTTTTCTTGGCGTCGTCGGCCATAATGTTCTTTTTTCGCTTCAGGTCACTACGCACAGTACGGCAAGGTGGGCAACTTCGATCATGTGGTTACGTGATGCTTCCTTCTCCGATGTTCGGCGCTTTTCGCTTGGCCGGCTTAGAAGCTGCTGAACCTGCATGCCAAGAATTGCTAGTCTGGGATTTATCTTCGACCAGTCAGCAGCATCATGCAGCATCATTATCACTTTCCTGCAGGTGCTTCAAGTGTGCGTGGCACATTCCAAGGCCAGCACTTTTTCATAGAGTGGAGCTGGCTCCGCACTTTTTCCGTGGACTTGAAGACGAGGCTACGTGCCTTCTTTCTTGACCTCAGGCCCCTCAGCTTGACCTTTCTGATGGCACCCTAAATTCAGGAATGGTGCGCCCTTAAGCCATCCAGAAGCCTCCAAACAAAGCGCTGAGCCTCAAACACCACAAGAGCCGCCAGGTGAAGCCCCTGCCGAACACGGGCCAAACGGCGCGCACGCGGCCAGGCCAGGCCCGGGCAGAGGTTTCAGAAGCCGATAAAGGGTCCCTGAAGGGTTCTTTGAGGGTTAGTAAGTATAAGGGTTCCTGTAAGGGAAACTACAATACTGCAAGCGTTCCTTTAAGGCCTCCTTTTGGGGTGCTCAGGTAGTCAGAGGGGTTTACCAGAGCATTTGTCGGCCCGGCTCCGTGTTCGCCCACACTGTCAGCCTTGGAGATGTGGTGAGGTGCGACCCCATATATCCCTAAACCCTAAACCCTAAACCCTAAACCCTAACCCCATAAGGAGGGCATCAGTCTCGGCTGCTTCGCAGGAAATTTCGGCCTTGTCGTGATGCAGGACCCGGCAGCCGTCCAGAAGGCAGGTTTGGGGCTTTGAACTGAGAGATTCGCATGGAAGTCCTGGGCAGGTTTGTTGATGTGTCCGGCCAAGACTAAAAGGAGATGGTGTTTGGGGTCGGTCGCAGTTAAGAATGTTGCAAAAATACAGGTGCGCGGAACTGGAGGCCACATGGCCCACCCTACCACAGACCACTCCCCCCTTTCCTGATTCTTTGCTGGCCGCAGTCCCTGAGCAGGTGCTGGACAAGGCCTCCCTCTCGGCTGCCTTTCAGGTTCTGTGAAGTCTGGTGGGGTTCTCCGGCTCGGGTCGCCATGCCGGTCTTGACGTCTTAAGTCGAGCTTCGGGCTTGGCAGTTCAGCTCTGGATGATGATCACGTCCGTTGTTGAAGTCCGCTATTGGGGACTTGCAGCTCGTTTCGTCACCTCCCAGGGCGAAAACCATTTCATTGATGGCGTCGAGATCTCTGTGCCTCGAGCTCAGAAGTAGTCGCTGGAAGAGTTTCGCGAGGATCTGTGTTTGCAAAGAAGGGAAGACTGTAGCTACAGAGAAGCTGTGAACGGCGAGCCCGTGGGAAGATTTTTTGCCAGTCAGTCAAGGCAGAAGTACCAGCCGAGCGGCATGGAGGAGAGCCTTGGTAGCTGTGGACAAAATCCTGCATTACCCTTATAGTCCTTAGGGTCATGCAGGATTTTGTCCATCAGCAGTAGCTGTCTGTGGCCCTTCAGGTAGTCGGTCTGAGTTGCTCATAGCAGGTTTTGTCTTTAGCTTTGGAGAGTCGTTGTTGGGTGTCACCTGCTCGCTTGCCGTCCAGGGCGACGAGGAAGAAGAGGACGATGACAAGGTTGATGGCATCTCCTGCATGGGTTGAGAAGCTACCAAAATGGCTGTAGGTAGGCCAGACATGACGATGTACAGTGAATGTACAGCCAGATGTTCACCGACGAGCAAGTGATAGTGCCTTCAGTGGCAATAGCACCAGCACGAACATCATGATGTGCGAGCGCGATATGAACAGCAAGTACAGTTACAACACTATACGAAAGCGTTCATGGTGCAATACAGCTCAGGGCTACAGTGGCAGGATATCCGTCGAAGAGCTACAACAGTATAAAGGATGTGGGTCATGGTTATCGCCGACGGTTTCCAGAGTGTGCATGAGTGGTGTGGCTACTAAGGGTGGTGGGTGACTGGTCGTTCCAAAGTCCCGACACTGCTTGATCGTCTAACTGCTACTACTGCGACGCCAACTTACCATGGACAACTTTCCCCGCCTCGTCAAAGCTTGAATGCCATGATTCCCCCCCCCCCCTCCACGAGAAAGCCAGGTGAGATCAAGCCCTTGACCACCAAAGCAACTCGCAGCCAGAAGGCTGAGGGATTGGCCTAGGGTACTTGTATGGGTACTACTTATATCCAAATTCCGAGTACTGCTGTCCATACGGTGGATGCAGCCGGATGTGTGCTGCCAAGGGTTTAGCACTGTTGAATGAGGCATATAGGCATAGGTCTTGCTATCATTACGCTTGCTTTGACTTGAACTACCTTCGTTGTTCTGATCGTGATGATATCATTACTCCAAGACTTCTCGTTGGGGCTCATCAGCCTTGATTCGTTTCGTAGGCCGCCGCCCCTCGCCACCGCTGTCAGTGTCGTTGTCGTGGCATTGATGTTCCTACCTCGATGTATGGGTAAACGTATATGATGTATATGTATACGTGTGTGTACAATCTTTGTATCCTACACACATACTGTGTGCATAAATGTATGTTATGAAAAGACACACGCACACAGACACATACAGCATGTGGACCTCGCATTCGCGATTGAGTTCTTCCCGTCATAGCCGGTATTGCAGCTCATCGTGAGCTTGCCATTTTCATCCCTTCGCATCACGAATTCAGCTCAGGGATGACGGTTCAGGGACAGAAGATCGAGATATCAGGGAATACCGCATGCGTGTTGGGGTTTCCACCATTTCTGCAGCTCATTCGCTGACAGGGAGAAGACACCGGCGGCAGCACCCAAACGGGCAGCTCTGAGGCATCGGTCAGGGAGGGCCCAGAACTAGAGCTCGGGATTTCATGGCACTTAGGAAAGGATTTGAATTCAGACAGCAGATAGCGGAGATCTTTGTGAGAGGGCTAGGTCCTTGGAGGACTTGCATCTGCAGCAAAACGGAGAGAACGAGTCCAGGTTAATTCGGGAGGTCTTCTTAAGCACGGCAGGGCTCTAATCTCTTTCGTTGCCTTTTTGGCTGCAACGCTTTTGCTCTCATGATGTGTGCCAGGCCCTGGTAGGACTCGTAAATCCATAGTCGCCGTGACATGGTGCAGTTCCAAGCGGAATGATAGAGAACATCAAGTAGGACGGCAACGAATCTACATGTAGCTGGAAAAACCAATTTCAACATGTACATGAACACCCGTCTACTCGCACGCAACGCCAGTGGACACGCACACGCACACACGCGAAGAGATGTGGAGTTAGGTATCGGCGTGGATACAGTAGAAAAAGTTATTGAGCAGAATAAGATATGCACACGTGAGTCGCGAACCCCCCCACCCTCTACTGTATACCCTGCACCCCAAACCCTGAACTCCTCGAACGGCTAGTTCCGTTTACAGACTGACATATGTAATGGCAGTGGCCACCGAGAACACGAGACATGGCCGTAAAGCGTGCTCAGAGCAATAGCAGCAGGGGCAGCAGCAGCACTTAGTGGCAGCACCTGCAACATCAGCAGCAGAAGGAGGAAGAGGAGGAGGCGGAGGGGAGAGGGAGCAGACGCAGCAGTACGAAGGGCAAACGAAGCAAGTCGCGCCGCAGGGAAGCAGCCGCTCCGGAAAGTCTGGTGGCCTCGTCACCGGAGATGCGGACGATTGGAACAGGCTTCCAGCTTCGGGCTTAGGGTTTGGGCTCAGGTTCGGAGCTCAGAGTTGGGTTTCCACCCGCAGCTTAGAGTTCGGGATTAGAGTTTCGATTCAGTTTACAAGGGCAGGGATGCTTCTGTGTTCAGCTTTGGGGATGCTCGATGCGAACCGAAAGCCTTGACCTTAAAGCTACGCTCTTATCTCTGCATCTTGACTTTAACTTGCATCCCACCACCCGAACCCCAACTCCCCGAAGCTGAAACTCAATCCAAAAACCTACAACCGGATGGATCCGTACATGAAAACTAAGGCATGGCTCTAGCTTTCGGATTTCGGGTGGGTGAAGCTTGAAATGCAACGATTGTGGTCAGTATTGTTGTCGTTGCACCTCTCTGAGCAGGGGGTCACTTGTGGATTTGACATAAACTTAGCGAGGAATCAAATGCACCACTCGCTGCCATGTTTTTCAATTCTCCGCCCCCTCTTTCAGCACGAAAATCAACAAGTGCAAGACGACAGGCAGGAGTCGGGAAGCAGCAACAGCGTGGGCCTTAGCTGGGACGTCCGACATCATGCCCATGTGTTGATTATCGTTCTGGTGACGAGGGATGAATGGATGCCTGGCCGGCTGGCTGGATGGATTTGATGACGATGAGAATGATGATGATGCTGCTGATGGTGATGGTGCTGCTGATGACGTTGGTGATGCTGATGACAATGGTGATGATGATGGCGGTGATGATGATGATGATGAAGAAGAAGAAGATGATGATGTGAGGGATGATAAAACAACGCGAGAGCAGCTTTTAAGTAGATGCGTCCGTAAGTTGAGAGCAATCGGTTTCCTTGCAAAACGATGAGAGTAGAATCAAACGATACCGAAGATGTGCTACATCCTACAGTCCCAAAATCATTCAAAGTCCTGTAAAACGATAAGAGTAGGGAAAAAAACGATAAGCGGATTAAGGGTCAAATAAATGATTGGGGCGTTTTCACGCACCCTCATGTGTTGCTGACCATGCCCTGTGCTCTGGCTACCGCCGAACTCCTCCAACAAAAGGATCCACTTTCACAGCGAGTTTCCCTCACCGCCTCCTTTCGGGAGGGCCACGGAGCCTTCACATGCTCGAGCCGCAAGCATGCTCATCAACCGTTCACCTTCACCATCTGCGATGCGTGAAGAAGCCTTGAACAATTCGGACTTCCAGCCTCCAGCCTTAAACGCTCAACCGCCGGAGCCCGTAACCCTGAAGCGCTTGAGGCTCGTCTGTGGCTGCTTCGTACGGCTCGGGGCAGGTGCCGAGCTCGGACTTTTGGTCGTGGTGGATTCGGATTCCGAAGCAGGGCTCATCTGAAGCTTTGTGAACAAGTTTCGGGGGCGAGTGGTTTCCAAGAGCCAGAGATTCTTGGAGAGCATAGATCCGCTCTCGTTTGTCCTTGCATGCGTTCGAGCTACTCGTGGACTGCTGCATCCCCCGCCACAGTTGTTGAAAGCCACACGTTCGCACAGGCGCCCACAAGTCCGCTGGACTGGCAAGCCGCGAGGCCGCGGACGAGGTTAGCAGGTGATGTGCAGCAGAAGACCTCGATGGCATCGGGCACAGGTTTCAGCGGTTCACCCGTTTCTGCAATTGCTTGATAGGTGCCGTCACGAGATGTCAAAGTTTAAACTGCGCCCTGCGCAGATGGTCCTAACTGTAACATAGGGGCCCTAAATAGTAGGATCCTTAGTATAAGGACCCCAACATAAGGTACTTCTTCTGCGCAGGACTTCAGAGCCGTCAAACGGCGCGTCCCAACATAAGGTACCCTTAATTATTCGGTTGCAACAACTCTACTTGGAGGATCATGGGACTTAGTAACTTAGTAAGTAAGGTTACAAGTACCCTAATTGGGGTTATAAGTTATAAGTATAGTTACCTCAATAATAACCGCAGTTACTAAGTCCCATGATACTTTAAGTATATTTCTGGAGTTCAAAGCCCCTGGCAGAGGTCCGGTCCGCCGCAGTCGCTCGGAGATTTCCAGGACCCAGCCTCCCCACAGCCCGAGGACGCGGGCCGGTGGGGATGGGAGTCTGGTATACATATATATATATATATGTATATGTATGAGTATATATATATATGTAACATGTATATTCCGATTATTTTTAATATTCTTGCGAATATTTTATAATCTCATAGTGCATTTTGACTCAAGTACACCATCAAATGGACAGGTGTCGTTGAAACAGAACGTTACTTCAGTGGCTGGTGGACAAGCCTGAAGCCTTTGGCTTTAGTTTGCAAGTCTCTCGTTCACAGCAGAGTCTTTGAGCAACAGTTGTTTCAGAGCTCACTTCTGGTGATGCTGCAAAGGTGATGCCATGGAGACCCCAGAAAGCATTCAGATGTTGCAGCTGGTACAGCCTTGCAGATCGCAGGCTGACCGGAAATTCCTTGTCTCGTTGTCCGCGACGGAGCTGAATGAGCTTGGGACCACAGGGAACTCCAGAGGGGCCGGGGAGGGAAGGGTTCTAGGCCCGAGGGGGTAATGGGGTCGTTGTTGCTCGAAAGCAGCTTTTGCACAGTTTTTTCGGAAGGGCTCCTTCGCCGACAGGGCACGCTTGTAAGACGTTCAAAGGATGTGGAGCCTTGGCGACTTCCGCAGATGGCATGCCCAGAAGTCAACCGCCGGTCTTTCCAACTTCGATCGCCCGCCTTCTCTTTGTTTGTCGTGCGTCAGTCATGTCCGATTCTCCTCAGATTTGTCTGCCGAGGCTTCAGCAGGTGCTGCAGCGGGGCACTCGGTTGAGACGGGTGCTCATGATCCATGTAGTTACATATATCATGTGTTATATCTATGAGACTATCTAGCTAGCCAACTAATATCCACCATCATTCATTCCATCATCCTCGCACCCATCCATCCAGCCATCCATCTGTGCGCATACGTTTTAAGATTTATGTGTAGAGATGCATGCATGAGTAAACAGGTTCCTGCTTGCACGCATGATCCAAAGACACACACGCACACACAATCGCACAATCACACAAACACAACCCACACGTGCGCACATATGCGTATTCATACCTGACAAATACGTGTGTATAGGCGCCATACATAGACGCTACTTACCTACCTACATACATACATACATATCATGCATACGTACGTACATACATGCCGACATACACATCGTAATCGGTGCATACACGCATAGCCGCACATGTGTGTTTGAATAACAGATGGGGGTCTCACGGTTAATGTACGCCAATGAATACACATGTCAGCCAGTGTATCTGCAGGTGCATACAGCTCTCCCTCTTTCTCGGTCGCTTTCTCTATTTCGCTCCAGATTTGAGTTCCAGCATGTGTTTGGACGTGGGTAGATGTGCATGGGTGCTTTATATGTTAGACATCCTTACTTACTTACTTACTTGTACGCATGCGCGCGCATGTGCGTGCATGTGTAACACCGTGTGTCCTCATGTGCTCGCGAATGTTCTTATTGCCCATGCATCCAGCTATCTGTCTGCCGCTATTTGGAAGTTACATGGCCAGCTGGTCGTTTGTTATATCTTCTTTCTGTTGGCTGTCTGTGTGTTTGTGACCCCCTCCTGGCCCAAAGCGTGTTCTGATGCATCCTACCCTGTTTTACTCTTGTTATGCTATCGGCTTGGACATTGTGTGTCACTTCCACGGTTTCGACTTATGTATGTGTGTGTCTGTTGAAAAAGTATATGCGGTTGTGTTTGAGTGTTTCCATCTATTTGCATGCTTATCTCTCTCTCGCTCTCTCCCTGCCTGCATGTCTGTATAACACGAGCGCGCACGCGCGCGCACACACACACACACACACACACACACACACACACACACACACACACACACACACACACACACACACACACACACACACACACACACACACACACACACACACACACACCACACACACACACACACACACACACACACACACACACACACACACACACACACACACACACACACACTACACGCCGCACGCACGCACGCACGCACGCACGCACGCACGCACGCACGCACGCACGCACGCACGCACGCACGCACGCACGCACGCACGCACGCACGCACGCAGACAGACAGAGACAGGTATCTTGTTATACTTTCCGGTGTATCAACCTAGTCATCAATCTACCTAGCCGTCTATCAATGTACTTAGCCGTCGATCCCCCTGACTCCCTCAAACAAGTCTGTGATTTTGAGCTGGAGCCGACTGAGGAGTGTTCCGGCCCTGCCGGCACGACCGCCACCACAAGCCCCATCTCCGCAGCTGTTGGGGCCCCTTTGGTTCTCTCCCTCGCGGGTGTTGCGAGCTTTGTCAGATTCAGCCTTCACGGCCGAGCCAGTCCGAAAAGAAATATTGCGGTGCTGTCGCGTCATGCTTGCGGCTTGCATGGCTTGCTGCCAAGTCAAGAAGAACAAGCTAAGCAGGTCGGTTCTTGCGACAAACCTGCACGGAGCAAGACTGTCATGTCCGTACAGTACGAGCCTAGAAACAGCCCAGTACTCTAACCCGAGATGCCCTAGCAAACCCGATCTAGAGCGAAAGCCCCGCCCAAGTGTGTCTCCGTCTAGTTTTATCCCAGGCCAGACACCAGCAACCTCGCCAGCATCCTCGATAGCCTTCAGGGAATCGCCCAGGTACCCGGTTTTCAAGGCTTTGCGGGTCTTGGAGCCTAGCGTAGAGACCGTCCCTGGGTTTCACGGTGTGCCACAAGTATCGTGCAGGGCCGGTGGAGAAGAGCTCTTTCAGCACTGATGAAGGTATGTAGTCTTGGGCCGTCATGCTCGTTTTGTCGTCATCGCACATGTTCACACAGAGTCAGGAGCCTTCGATCGTGAGATTGCGTAGCAAGAGGCCTTATAATAGCCTTGCTTTATCGTGAGTGCTAAATTACCATTTGCAGCTTTGAAAACCGATACCAGGAGTCGCAGAACACGCATGGCTTCACGCGCGAGAATATCATCCAGGCCGGTGAGGGTGCGGGAGCGACAGTTGTGCACCCTAGCACCATGCTCGCTGCTCCGGTGAGAGTGTCACGGGGCTGATATGGGCTGATGACCAAAGTCTTTTCTCCATCCTACGCAGCATCGAGTGGGGTGCAAACTGGTCATTGGTTCGTTGAAAGATGTTGCAGGCCTGCACCTGGGATGTTGGTTGAAATATTTGTGCGTCGACGAGCTCGCGGTTTGGAAGCTTTAGCTGGCGAACGAATGTGCGATTGAATGCATGAATGATTTCTCGACCGAAACCACGAATCAACGAACGAAGGAAGGAGCGAAGGAAGGAGGAAATGAATGAATTTGATCAATGACTGAATGAAAGCATTCATGCGTTAACACATGCATGCATGCATGGACAGATGGATGGACGGACGGACGGGTGGATGGATGGCGCTTGGACGGATGCAGGGATGGACGGACGTACGGAGGGAGGGAGGGATGGCATGGAACGGAAAGGAACGGAGTAGTGAAGGGATGGAGCGAATGGAGTGAAAGGACGACATGAACATACGGATTGAATGATTGGAATCGGCAAACGAATGAATGGATGGATGGATGGATGGATGCTTGGACGGAAGGAAGGAAGAAAGGAAGGAAGAAAGGAAGGAAGGAAACATGGATGGAAGGGAAGGAGGTAGGATGAACGAGTGAATGCATGCATGCATGCATGCATGTATGAGTGAATCAATGATTGCATGCATAGAGCGGCACGATGTAGATGCATTAATGAATTGAAGCGAAAGTGAAGTGAGTTGAATTGAATGCATGCATGCATGAAGCGATACATGAATGCTAGATCATACCCGGTCCAATGCCAGGGAGCCCAACTCCAAGATGCGAGCTCCAACCACGAAAGACATTCTAAACCTTGAGCCTAAATTTGAAGAGGGGCTGTGCAACTTAAAAAAAGCTAGCATTTAGCACAGTCACAGCGACGATTTGGAATCTTTCTCAAGACCGCCGCGATGTTGTAACTACTCTTGATCCGTTGTGCGTGAAGGCAGCCACGCTTGTGTCCGCTGCGAAGCAGCAGCTTGCGCACGATGCCCAGTGAAGTTCGCCTTGCAGAATTGGAGCAACTAGGTGGACTTGAAGTTAGTGTTCATTGTGTTTGTAGTTTTTTCTTCAAGGGACAGACATCCTTGCGATCAACCCTTCGCCTGCGCAAGTTTCGAGACATGGCCGATGCTTCTGGGCTTGGCTAAAAGTTTAAATCCTCAGCCCGTCTGCTCAGGTATCTCCACGCTGAGTGCAAGGCCTCCGGCCTTCGGATACAGTGAAAAGATCGTTTCAAAGGTGAGGAGGCTGTTAGCGGACGACGCTCTGCGTTACACAGGAACGCGGAGCTACGGTAATATCCTGGTCTTACACAGGCAGTGGGTATACCCTGAAAGTCTCACGGTCGCAGTGGTAGTGGTAGTGGTAGCGGTAGTCGTCGTGGTGGTAGAAGCAGCCCCGTCCTGTGGGCAGTCGAAGCTCGCCGAGCTCACAGCCACTGCCGCGGCCGTCATCTCGACACCAGCGCCGCCCCTCACATCGGCGCCACAGGTGGACCGGATGTTTAGGAGTTTAGGTTTGAGCTTTCAGGTTTTTGAGGAAGGCTTGCTCAAGTAAAGTCTGGAATGGCGGGGCTTAAAGTGCTGTCAAAAACTCGAGAGGCGCCCCCATCCGCCCCCAGACCTCCGGTCGAGAGTGCAGGCGAATTTCCTGACGTCGCTTGCGGCGGGAGCAACGCCACCGACTGCTGCGCTACTGAATCCCACACCACCTCTCGGAGGCGCTGGGGAGTCCCCTAAAAGGGTTCTATATAAGGGCTACGATAAGGGGACAGTTGGGTGTTCGCTACTTGGTGTGCTCGGTCATGGTGGCCGCAAAGCGGCAAAGCCTTCAGCCTGAATGAGATGGTCTGTCGGTGATCTTGTCACTCTTTGACTGCCTGGCCGCTGTCTCTACTTACTTATGGAGCCGGCCTCTTCCAGAAATAGCCCGAGTGGGCAACACCCGCTTCCACAAATCGCAGTAAGTATGCTCATAGCCGCAGCGAAGATACAGTAAAGGTTGCGACAGTGGAAGCATGCCGCACACACGAATATCTCAACAATCTTCTCGCACAGCCTGCCAGGTTTGGGCACGCAGCCGCCTGTTTTCCCTGGGATTCAGGCTCAGGCAGCTGTGCCGCACTGTGGAAAAAAAGAAGCCTGGAAAACAAAGCCGAAACTTTTGCTGAAACCGCTCATTCCTCCTCAAGTATGCAACTTCAAAAATCTCAATCGCTAAGCCTGAAGCCCTAGGAAGTTTATGGGAGAGCTGTTGGGGACTGAGCCCCCAGCCCGGAGCGAATGCTTACTGCTATTACTATGACCATTACCATTACTATTACTATTACTATTACCATTACTACTACTACTACTACTACTACTGCTACTACTACTGCTATCACTATTACTATTACCGTTACCATTAAGCTCTCGAGAAACGTGGTCCAGGCCTTGGCCATCCTTCAGGCGCGCGAGCTTCTTTGGGTCTGGTCACGCGGGTGGTTGTGAAAGGTATGGTTCCTTTTTGGGTCGCTATTATAATACGGCACCTATTATTTAGGGTACCCAAAAAGGGACCTCAATTTTGACAGCTACCCACGTCTAGTCTAGGGTTCAGGGTTCTCTAAGAGTTTCAAGGTTTAATAGCTTATGGACCATCCATGGAGGAAGCGAGTGTTCCGACTCCCGGGCCCTTGGAGCCACGAGGATCCCCAACTTTCTCAACACTGTGTTTCTTTGGGTTCTGAAGGTGGTCGGCAAGCGCCGTGTGAAATCCATGAAACAGAACCAGCACAACATTGTGTGCGTGTGCGTGCGTGTTTGTGTGTGTATAACTCTGATTTGCACGAAATCGCGGTGATATGCTGGGGATACACACACAGCAGAGCAGGGAAAACAGTGTGTCATGTCGAAGGCCCCGAACACCTGGTACTTAACATTGTTGATAAGGTCTAGGTAAACGTCATTAGCCAACTCAACGCAAGAGTCTCGAATCAGGGTACTAACCGTGGAAGAAAGGAACCATCGCCGTCGCAGCAGCCATACACCCGCGAGCAGTAGCAATGGCAATCGTACTAACGGTTAGACTGGCTCTCAATCGTAATGGTATTAGACTGCCAGGATGGCAGCAAGAAGCACCTAGTAGAACAGCAGGTAGCCAATATCATGTTCTTGAACTGCAACTACCAGCAGTGGTAGCAGTCGGATCAGTGTCAACAGGATGAGAGTGACAGTGACAGCAGCCCGAAGCCTGGCGAAAGGCCCAGCAGCACTTGAACCTGCTTCAAGCCCAACTCGGTGCAGGCTCGAGCTCCCGGGGTTGTGATCATGGTCCTGACTCGCAAACCCGAAACCCTACCCTCAAAGGCTTTGAAGGGTTGGCTTGCAGCCCACGAATGAAGACGGTGACGTTGGATGTTCGGAACCAGGAATCATCATCATCATCATCATCATCATCGCCACCATCATCATTATCATCATCGGCATCGCCATCGTCATCGTCATCATCATCATCATCATCATCATCATCTCTATCATCTCTATCATCTCTATCATCTCTATCATCTCCATCATCGCAAGTGCACCAGCATCACCAACACCATCATGATCACCATCGGCACCGTCATAGTCATACCGCACTCCTGACAATAGTATGAGCAGTCCACTCCGGGCAAGACAGTGCTGGAAGGGCCTCGTGTTGGACGGTGTGATTTTGTGATGCCGCCCTTACGCTTTGAACGTGACTTTCTGTATTGTTTTCTCGCCCATTTTGCGATGAGACAATTACGTGCTGTACTAATAGTAGCATTGATATCTGTGTCATGCCGTCTTTCCATTCCCTCTTTGTTTACCTTGCTTGCTGTCACTCCAATTGGTGAGAGCTAGAGACAATGGCCAGTAGCGTTCCGTTCCGAGGAGCTGTAGGGGCTCTGCCCAGGCCATTCAAGCCCAAAATCCTGGGAATCGAAAGCCCCGGCCTCTCTCTAGAAAGCCCGCATCAAAGAATCTCTACTTTTTCAAAGCCCTGATGCCATTGCTCTCATGGTCATGAAATTTGAAGCACAAATCCTCATCCCCGATCTCCGCTGCCGCAGACCTCTCGCGGTGGGTGACGACCGACTACCCAATGCCAGAGCCATTCCCGCCGGCCCCGCCCACGGGTGCCATCCGAGGCCAGAAAGACTACGAGGTTTTGGTGCCTAATTCAAACTTCTGAAGTACGTTTGTGTGTCAGTGTCCGGGGTCCAGGTCAACAGTTCTTTTGTGGCACAGCTATCGTTTTTTCTGCAGGTGAGGGTGTCACTGGGGTGGTTACATGCCGGAGAGGCTTCGCACGAAATTTCGCGGGGGTCCAGTATGGGCGTCTTGTAGTTTAAAGAGCTATCGGCGAAGTGTTCTTAGACTTCGTCCGTTGGAGGGTTAGTCAGGTATCGTGGAAGCGCATGTGTTCTCACTCTTCAGCAGTCTCGGTGTACCTTGCGAAGGTGAGGATGGAATTTGTGACAGATTTGCCGTCGTGGGGAGGGTCGGGGAGAGGAGCTGGATGTGTGAGGATATGGCAGCTTAAACTATCATCGACATGAAACACTGCTACAGTAGCTTTTATTTTCTTAGCGTGTCTGTTGGGCTACAGTGCAAGTGCAAATCCCAAATCCTGGCGACGGGGGCTAGCCGCCTCTAGCCTTGGAGCCGCATCGTGACTGGATGCAAAATCTCTGACCCTAAGCCAGAGCTGACCATCTTTGTCTCCGCGAAGTGTGTCTCAGT
Source organism: Symbiodinium sp. CCMP2592 (assembly GCA_905221615.1). Lineage (NCBI taxonomy): Eukaryota > Dinophyceae > Suessiales > Symbiodiniaceae > Symbiodinium > Symbiodinium sp. CCMP2592. The sequence continues at coordinate 143,947 of CAJNDT010005895.1, read as the reverse complement.
CCAGTAATATGTAGGAAACCCTAAAATCGCATTTCAAACCTGAGAGACGTCGTGAACGAGCACAGGGCCTGAGCCGTGGTCACTACCAAGCTTACCTGCAATGTGCGCGTGGTTTCTTTCTGTGAGCCCAAACGATTGTAGCGCGAAGGTGCCGCAATTGCCTTGATTTCTGAAGCGCTGCCCGATACACTCGAGCAGACGCAGGCTTTGCCGGTGATGGTCATGTGCCCACCGTGCCGCCCGACTTTCTGACGCCCAATCTCGCCCTATTCCAGGCTCGCAGTCCGGCTCAGGGCAGCTCCTTTCCTAGGTTGTACTGTTCTACTCATGATAATACAATCTTGGCCTGTTTTGGTTTAGTCTATGCAGGTCCTGGTTCCGAAGCCAGCACACACAATCTATCCCGTGTTGCACTTTCGGGAAAGGAGGATCACTGTAAAGTCTTTGTTGTAAGATTGCCCAGTCACAAAGCTCCAAAGAACCGAGCCTATCCTAGGCTCCGGATTGCATCTCTGAATATCGAGCCGTCCTGCGATTTTGTTTCGAGCCACCCGCAAAGAAGCTCTTAACTTCACCCACCTTACCTTGCGGTAACTTGGCCTTGCTTGAAGGTCTTAAGCATCCCTGCCCTCCAATCCATCATTTGTAATGAAAATACCAGGAATACTTGTAGAAAAGCCATAAGAGTAAGACCACGAGGATGACTACTGGCACTAAGTGATAGGAAGAGCAGTAGTAAGAATAGTTATACATTTATTGACAATGGTAGCAACATTAATTATCAGAGTACCATTGCTAACAATAGCATTAACAGCATTAACAATGATGATGATTCTCATAGTAGTTCCTTTCCATTCTCGTCCGCCCAACTCCCAAATGCTCCTGGCCAGGATGCACCGGGATTAAGCACCAATGCAGAGGCCGGGAGAGGGGTGGCAATTGCACCCTCTGTTGCCTGGGGTAATATTCTGCGGTATGTTACAATATACCATGATGCACTGTCGCACAGTATTCATACAATGTAATGTATGATAGTTCATGACAGTATCCTAAATTATGCTACGAATATGCTGGGACCTTCTGAAGCTGAATCCTTGCATGGATCCGACGGCTCTTGGAGCCAGCTTCGAACGTGGATCTGTGCTCCTTCGGGCTGGGAGACTTTCAGCTCAGTTTCTGCGGAGCGTCGTGGACACTTCCGTGGCTCCTTGTCAAGTGAAGGCCTACTATCAAAGCGAAGAAGCTTTGGAAGATCCGGCGTCCGGCCCTGAGATGTGGCTTCTGCTGGCACTCGCAGAGAATACTATCGTTTAAGGTCACAGTCTGAAGATCTCGAAGAGCAGCGGTACGAGCTCGTCAGCACACGCACGTGGCCATGCAACAGCACACCGGCTGGTTCGCGTTACGGCGTTTTCATGCTTTTTCAAGAGGGTAAACCCGCGGAAGGTGAGAGTTGAAATTATCATGTTAGCTTCGTAGTCTTCATATGCCTATGACTGCAAAAGAAAATGCTTGAATCTTCGTAGCCATGCTGCACATCGTACATGCGAGCGAGCCGACTCCCGGCCTATTGCATCTAAACATCACATCCATGGTCATCTTCGTCTTCATCGTCATCAGCATCATCAGCTGCTCCACCGGCAACATCATTCCATGGCACTGTATCTCTCTTGCCTGCATCATGCCACGCACAGAGTCACAAAGGTCTGAAGGATTTGGTTCTGAAGTCCAGCAAGACACCCTCCGGTGGCCTCCTCAAGACTTTGCTGGGGTCTAGGTGGAGGTCTTGGACAGGCTCGGGTTCGCATCGACGGTCAGTGTCAGGGCTCGGACATGTTGCATGAGGATTGGAAGGATGCAAGCCTGTGGCGAACATATTGTCAGCCTCTTGACATGCTCGTCGCGCACAGGACGGTGAAGAGACAGCCTGCATGCAGTTCTTGCAGGGCTGTGGCCCAAGGGTACCTCATCCCTCCGCTACGCGTCACTGCTGCGGTTGCTGCTGCTAGGACGAAAGGGCCGACTCTACCGATGGCTCTCGTAAACAACTTGGGCGATGTGCACTTTACTAGTTACTTTCAGAGGGAGTATCAGTAAGGACTTACAAGAACACAGCAGCAATACCAGTAGGACTGCAGCCATGCCAGTACGACTGCCATCAGAAGAGATAGTACTGTGGACAGTGGAAACTATGACGCTGGCAGTGATCGTAGAAGAGAACGTATCTCTCCTAAGTGAACAACAAAGCGTCAACCCATGGCGGCAGTGGACGCCGAAGAGAGGCGTCTTCTCCCCGCCTCGCGGCTTGGCTAATGTTTCGGGAGATCAGGTCGGGAGGATTCAGAAGGAATGAGTTTTGAAAGTTTGGGGACGGCATTCTTTGGGCGCCTTCGTAAAAAGCGCTGCTATCTCACAGAGAGCCTGCTGCGGAAAAACCTACCCAGCTGTGTCCACCTGGAAAACTCGCAATCTCTCAGTTGAGAGGAGCCCCACGCACACATTCGGTGCTTAGGCTTTAGCGGTGCGTGTCCGGTTGCAGACATCTGATCGCTGGATGGATCAGATCCACCGGAATGAAGCACCACGGGGCACAGTCAATAACGTCTTTGGCTAGTCAGTTGCAGTCACAGATGCTGCGGCTTGCATGCGACGCAGACGTTTTCAGTTCTCCATTTCCTTGATCCATTCTAGGTGGTCTGTTATGTGCTAGCTGCCATGGTTCCAAAACCTCCGGAACCGCAGGCTTTGCCTTCGCTGGATCAACAAACTGAGAAGAGAAGGTCCCTCAAAAGGCAGTCCTGCACATCTCTGACGTCCTTGGCCTCGTCCATTAATTTCGAACTTCTCCGAGCCGTTCCGGTGCAGTTGGTCCTCGAAGGCCTGGGGAAGCACTGGAGCCAGAAACCGAGTGCGGATGACTACGGCCTCAGCCGGCGAGTTCATGCCATTGATGTGTTTTTGAGCCACGACTGGGCTACGAGTCGATGGTTGAAGGTCGTGACATTGCTGGTCCACTTTAACAGTGTTCCGGCAGCAGTGGCAAGCTTGCTCATGTGCCTGCTAGTCTGCCTTCTCATCATTCTCAGACTTTTAGACGGCTGGCTCACTGGCACCCTTGCCATCCATTGTACCTACTGGCTTGTCTTTGTTTTCTGGCAGCATCTCCGGGGCTTCTACAAAAAGAAGATGGTTTTCCTGGATCGGCTTTGCATCGCACAGCATGATCCACAATTAAAGAAGCAAGGGATCCTCGGCTTGGGCGGCTTCCTGGCGAAATCCCAGAGACTTCTGGTTCTGTGGAGCCCACGGTACTTCACACGTTTGTGGACAGCCTTCGAGCTATCCGCATTCTTGAGACATGATGAAGCAGGGGCGAAGAAGATCGACTTCGCTCCAGCAAGCATGGGGCCGTTGCTTCTCTACTTCTCTGGATTTGAGACGCTGCTTATCAGCAGCTTTCATATTCTCATGGTCCAGTTTGTGATGACCTTGCTGGGGGAAGAAAGTGTCCTGCCGGAGCAAGAAGGCAATCTGTCGCAGTTCACACTAGCTATGCTCGTGATCTGTGCGCCAGCGTTCTTCGTGATTGCACCAGTTGTCTTATACCTTGGCACAATGCAGATGAACGCCTTGCTCAAGCTTGGGAAGCAACTGGACAGTTTCGAGATTCGGGCTGCAAATTGCAGCTGCTGCCAGGTGGACCACTGTCACCCTGAAACTGGCGAAGAGCTACTGTGCGATCGGGAGCTGGTGTTCGAAACGCTGAAGAGATGGTTTCCAGACGAGGACTTCTCGAGTGCAAATTTTTACAAATTTGACTCCATGGTGCGCCAACAGCTCGGTGGTTTCGTGAAGAGCATTTTGGGGTCAGGCGCTCCACCTTTGCAGCACGTCATTGCAATCACGGTGCATCCTCTTCTTGGCTTCCTATGTCACTATGTCTACTTGGCCGTGCATGACTACTTTGGCTGGACGGCACTTGGTTGGATGATAGGCTGGCTACAGGCGCCGCCCATGGTGTATCTTGCCTTCTGGGAGTTTTTGCAATGTTGGAGGTTGGGTGCAAGATTTGGTGATCGTTACCCGCTTTGGCTCGTTCTCTCGCTTGGCATGAGTGCGGGCATCGCTTTCAACGTTGCGGTGTGGTTGCAGTACAATATTTTCAAGTATTATTTTGGCTATGATTTCAATTGGCCTGTACTAGGTTCACTCGTTCTGATGTGGGTCATCTTCGTAACACCATACGTATGGGAATACGCGCCCATGCATTTTGCAAGAAAATGAAGCTGGAGTGTGACATCGGCTTCCACAAAGCTTTCGAATAGGGCTTTGCGTGAATCATGGCCCTCAGATCTGGCTTGGCGTGAGACCGCCCACCCCCCAGTATTCAACGTTTCACCCACCGTAGTCCCGCGCCGGCATCCGAAGGGCCCGTGGGTAGTGCGATGACCTCTCCTCGAGGATTCCGTTGCTCCAGAGTTCCTGAGCCATAGGCACACTGTACCGCGAAAGGTGGCGCGGGCCTGACGGAAAGGATCATTCTGTACTCGGCACCAAGGAAGCACGGTGCGCTGTTTGAGGGCCGAGATGTTACATTCTCTCCCCTTGGTCCGCGTTGAAATCTTGAAAGCCAAACCTAAGATCTCTTTTCGCTGTAACCCCAAACTCAACCAATGCACCCTGAAACCCTGAACGTAAACCTGCCAGACCCACTGAACCCTTGAAGCCCCTACACCCCAAACCTACCAAAACCGGACCCGTCCCCCAATTCCTAACCCTGTGAAGTCCTAAACGCTTTCGACCCCCAGGCACTGAAATTGCCAAGCTCCTTAAATCCGGAACCGTGAATGAAGCTCTAAAGCTCTACAGCCCTTAACCTACTCAGCCCCGCAGCCCTAAACACCTCAGCCCTAGACCCCTAAACTCAGAACCCCCGAAACCCTAAACCTCCAAACCCCAACCCGCTGACCGCTAAACCCCTTGGCCCCTGAGCCCTTCAATTAGGAACCCAAAAAACACAGAAGCATAAGCATGTCATAGGGATATCCCTACCTTATTGGGCTTCATTATAAGGGGGTTTTATATGGGATATCCCCATCTTAATCTTTGCTTATGTGCTTTGGTGGGTCCCTATTCAAGCCTTTCTCATCTTCTCTTCAGGTGGGCCGCCCTCGTAGCCGAGGAGCCCGAGCTGGAGAAGCCCGGTGCTCTCCACCAGCTCAGTGGCACAGTGCCATGGCGATCGTTGGGGATTGGAAGGGATCTACTTTGGGGTTTTATTGCAAGGGGTTCAGTAGGACTTTCTAAGCAGTTGCATAGGGTTTTGTTGGGGTTTCAGAGGGGATGCCAGGGATCGAGGCGCTTGTGCACCAGCCTCTTGAGGAATGTGTCTCCAAAGGATTGAGCACGCTGAAGTCACGGCGTCGCACTTCCACCCGGAAAGTAGATGCGCCCTACGTCTCAACCTGACCACGAGGTGTTAAGCCGTCGAGTGGCTTCGAGGAAGTTGGCCTTCTGCACCCTCAAGGCCCCCAGTAGCTTCAAACTACTGGCTGCTTGCTTCGACTTCCTCTTGCCAGATGAACCGCCATAATCCATCGTGAAATTTTCGGCCGGTGTTTGCCAAACTCGATCAGACCAGAGGTCGATGGGGGCCAAGCATCACCATCTTCCCAGGCGGGCTCCATGCCGCTGTGCTCGTCTCCAAGAGTGGTAGTTTTGTCAGGAGGAGTGGCCTGAAATCATGGGCCTCTGCTTCTCCGCCGGGCTCATGGAAGCCGAGGTGGAACTTTGATGCAGTAGTCAAGCCCCGCACCCTAAACCCCACCTTGAACTACCGAAGCTTACCTGATATTATACATTGTTAGAATCGTGAGAACCTATAAAAAGGTAGGTTATGGTAGTTTGAGGTACAGTGTCCCAGAGCGTCGTTCCCTTCTTCAGCTCTGCAGCCTTCAGGGAAGCTGGTCTCCGGCTCCGGAGAGGCGAGGCGACATCGCGGTGGGCTCCCGTTTGGAGGCCGGGCACTTTTCAGAAAGGAGGGGTCCCTTGATTGGGGTCCACATACTCGGGATCTTAGTGTGTAGCTGTAGGGCTCTAAGTTAGGATCCCTGGTGTTTTGAAACTCCAAGATGTGCTCAGCCACTAACTTCATTCCCACGACGGGCTTGGGCAGGCTGTGGTCGGCTTGGCCCCTCGTTACCGGCCCGAGCCACTGGTGAGGCGCTGGCGTCGCCTGGAAGATCGGGACGAGGCCCTTTGCGTCTTGAAAACCGTTGACTCCCTGATCCCAAACCTCCCCGAAACCCAAAGCTCACTCTCTCTCCGTCTTTCTTTCGCTCTCCCTCTGTGCTGATGCACAGGCTCCGTCCCCGAGTCCGGGCAGTTACGATCTGTCCCTGCACCTCGCGAGGCTAGCCCATCAGGGCTCCAAGAGGGAATATGAGGCAGTTTCAGAAAACTGAGGGACCCGAATACTAACCCCTGTGGACCTTAAATGATACTCGGATCTTCATTTTACGGTGTTCGAATTATGAAGGCCCCTATACTCTGCACTGCTAGCATAGTTTTCGGAATTGACTGACCCCTTTAAACGAACCCCATTCTAGTTATTAAGGCCCCTATGGTACCTCGTCCAGGCGTGATGAGGCCAATCGAAAGGCCAGAGAGGCCTTGGCGGCAGTGGGCCGAGAGCCCCAGTTGTGGCGGTTCAGAAAACTGGAAGTTTCCGAAAATGGGGGACCCCAATATAGTACCCTAAATAATTAGTAGGATCCTTAGTAGAAGGACCCCAAAACAAAGATAGTCGTAGTAGTAGTAGTAGTAGTAGTAGTAGTAGTAGCAGCAGTAGTAGCAGTAGTCAAGATACAGGGGTCCCTGTTTAGGGGTTCATACTACAAGGATCCTGCAATGTAGGGATTCTTAATATCAGGACTTTGCTATTCAGGCCTCTCTGTGGGGGTCTGGTGTTTTCCTTCGTGTCTGCACACATCGTCCCTTGTTTGTCTATGATGAGCTCCAGTTGAAAACCGTTCCTACTGTGCCATTCATCCAAGCTTCCGGCCTAACAGTGAAATTACGCGAAGCGCCGGCAGAATCTTCAATCCTGATTTTGAGTTCCACGCGACAGCTGAGGCAAGCCGATCGCTCTTTGCAAGTTCTGGTCAGGGCGGGCGGCCGCCACTTGCGGAGAGGCTTCCCGACTGCCTGGGAGCAGGGAGTTCTCTTGCTACAAGCATAGCAACAACATCTCCTTCTGCAGAATGCGGGAAGAAGTGGCGTCTGAGGTGCAAAATGCAATAAATCTCTCCATCAAAAGCACTAGCACTGGCTAGTTTTAGACAGACTTTCTTGTTGCTTCCTTGGGTGGCTCATCAGACATCAGGGCCTAAAGATCGGATTAACATTAAACCCTGTAGAGCTCCTACAACTCGGCTCGGCCAACACATCTGTCAGTCGATCTGCCACTCTCTCTTCTTCGGCATGTGTAGAATTACAACATTGTCACTGTCTGTATCTATGTATATGCAGCCATATGTATGTACATATATATATATATATGTGTACACACATATTTGCATAGGCGCATGTACAGTTTTTGTATAGATGTACAGAGAGGGATGTGTATAGATAGTACAGATAGATCTTATGCAGGCCTCAGCTTCCAACCTCATACCCAGGCTTCCTGAGCTCTGACAAGTCAGACTCTGGAGTCGAAGCCATTAGGGGTTTAGGGTTTAGGGTTTAGGGTATTCCATCTCGAAAAGAAAGGCAGACTGCGGCTTTCGCCATCACTTCAACAGCCCGCAGGAGGTCGGCAGAGTCAGAGGGGGGATGTTTCGGAGGGCGCGGCATGTCATGGGCTATGGCGGTTTTTCAGCGGAGGCCTCTCGCCTCCACCGCAGATCAGCTGAAGGGGTTCAGCAATGAGAACCTTCAAAGTCTCGAAGCACGTGTTCCTGCTTGTGTAAGCTTTCCCGATTGGATCCGAAACCATCTACACACTCTTTAGCTACATGGCAAAGTACTGGCCTGCGAGCACTGGGAGTAGCAATGCATCAGAGCTTAGAGCAAATCTCTGTGCCGCTAAGAACAAGCAGCAGGTAGTTTAGGCCGAAGCAGAAGCAGCAGGATTATGGGCAGGTTCACAGTAGCACTAGCAGGAGCAGTAATAGTAGCAGTCAGTAGCGGTTTCTCGACGTGTCGTATTGTGTTATTCGGAGGGCTCGCAACGGCAAGTCGTAACCATACCGCAGCCGTTCGACTTAGGCGTATCCGTTCCGCATGCCGACGGTGTGCTAGCCTTTTCTTTAGACTGTCACGGCTTGATGCCTTCATCCTCGGACTCGTCCCGCTCCTGTCCTCCCCGCCGTCGGCGGCGAAGGGCCCGGCGGTCTTCGAGTACATCTTCCTCGTGTTCGAGGTTGGCCTCCGGCCTATCATATCAGCCTCTTGACTTTTTCTGTCAGGCGGCCCCGGTCCCGCCTCTCCGCCAGGAGGCCGACCCTTCCTTTCTGCGCTTTCCGCCTTTGCCCTTTGCTGGCTGAGGTCCTTTGGTGCTCAGCTCCGGTCCATCATGCATGGTCCCCAGCTGCAAGCATTTTTCTCTTTTTGCTTCATGTTGGCTCTTCCCAGGCCTGACCCGGCTCCTGGTCCGCCGGTCTCGCCCCCGAAGGCCTGATTGCAAGCTTTGTCCGGTCGTGCTCTCGCCCTGGCTGCTTGACTTGCCTTGTTCTGCTCGAGCGACCCTTGCTTCCCTCCGCAGCCGCTTTCAGCTTTCATCGCTCTTTGCCCTTTCTGCCTTTCGCTCTCGGTGATCATGGCCCGCTTCGGTGGACACGCTCTCCGTGATCTGGCCCGTGGTGTGGTGGGCGCTGCCGTGGGCATCCGGTCCGACGTCGACCCGACACCGGCCGATGTCGAGGCCCCTCCGGCTCCTGATGCTCAGGCTGTCCCGACGGAGGCTCCGGCCCAGGACACGAACGTGGCTCCGGACCCGGTCCCCCCCGTGGATCCCCCTGCCACCCCGTCCCAGCCCCCTGCCAAACGTGGTGCCGACTTCCTACCCACGCCCCAGAAGCAGCCTCCTAGGCACCCTTTTATGACTGGTGGTCTGCCCGCTGCTCCCGCGGCTTTCCTCCTGCCCGGCCTTCCACCCCCTCTTTCCCCCCTGCCAAGCCCGTTGCCGCTCCATCTGAAGCGGCTCCCAAAGCCCCCGCGGCAGCTGCCAAGGCCGCCCCGCCGCCCCTGGAGACGGACCTGTCATTTTTATGCACTCTTGATGATGATGCGATTTACCGGTCCCTTGCCGACCTGCCACCGTCCCAGGTGACTCGCCTCCTTCTTTTGATCGCCGAAGTCGCCCAGGATGTCACCTATGCCATGGGCAACCTGGGCCAGCTCGACGTTGAGGTTCCGGTCGCGCACATGTCCCAGACCGGCCCGCCTCCGAACCGAGGCCGCTATCCGCAGACGACGCGTGGTGACCTTGCACCTTTGCCGTCCGGTCCGCGCTTTCCGGACCAACAGGCAGCCGACGCCATCCATGCCGGTCTGGACCAGGCCGATGGCACCAGGCCTGATCCCAACCCGGCCCCGCCAAATCCCACCGATGGCGCTGGTGCTGAATCCGGTGGCCTGCGAGTCCTGCCCGGATTCGCCCGCCCCCACCAGGGACTTTTGACGGACACGTCTGGCATTGACCCGAACGAACCTCTGGTCCACTCGGATCCCAACCGCCCCGGCTGCACTCCGGTCTTTGTGGACCGTGGCCAACTTACCCCGCGCCGTGCCAATACCGGCCCCTGGACCATCAGCGAAGGCTGGGAGCGCTTGAGCATTTTCCTGCCTGAGACCCCCGGCCCTTTCATCCGCACGGACTCCTGGCCCTGGCCCGACCTCTTTTGCTTTGAGGAGCAGGACTTGCCAAGCTGGGCTCCGCTCCAGGACCCTCCGTCCGCCTGCAAATTCGCGGATACTGTTCGCACGATTGTCCGGCCCGGGGCCCGCACTGTCTCCGCATTTGCCTCCGGCCCGTGATGTTGCATTCCCGGACCGATCACACCGGGCACAAATGCCCGTATTGTATCCAAGACGGGTACTAGGCACCTGGTCCGGACCGCCCCGCATGCCCCGTGCCTTTAATGCCCGTAATCCAACTAGTCTCCTAAGATCATCGTGTGTGGGGTGGCCCGCTAGGCCCGGCTCTTTCTACTTTTCCGCTTCTCGCGGCCGGCCCTGATCCGGTCCCGCTGCGGCGTTGCCTAAAAAGTCGTGGTTCCCCGCCTTGCTGCACCTGCCTGGCTCTTTCAGAGACATGTTGCTTTTCTTGTTTCCTGCCGCCAGGCCAACATCGAGCTGGAGACCATCGAGGATTCGCCGGTCTCTTTCTTGCGTGTGTTTGCGCTTTGAGTTGTATGCCCTTCCCGGCCAGGTACCCGTGCATCCGCCGGTGGCCCCTGCGGGCAACCCGGCCTTGGCATCTGACCTTGGTTCCTTGCTTCATGGCTTTCCCTTGCAGCCCACCGCTGCCGCTCCACTGGTCACACCGCCCCGCCCGCAGCGGTGGTTTTTTTGGGCGACGCCTCCCCGCGTCCTTGCGATTCTCCGGCCTCGGCCCCTGGGCCCTCGGCACCGCCTCATTCCAGCCCCTCGTCGGCATCCTCTACATCCTTTCAGGTCGTGCCTGTCCCTACTGCTCACCCGGTTGGTCCTCCCTTGCCTGGACTTGCATCATTGCTTGTGCCTCGCCTTGGGCTGGTCTTGCCCTGTCTGTCCCGTGCTTCTTTGTCGGACCTGGCTGCTCGTCCCCGGCCCGCTCGGCCTCGGCCTTCCCCCTTGCCCTTGTTCCGCCCTCTTCGCTGCCCGGCTCTGCGCCCCACGTTCGGCTCCCACGTTTCCGTTGGGCCCACCACTTTTATCCTGCCCACGGGTACCCCGCCTGCCCCGCGACCCATTGGCGTACCCCCGGGGTCTTTCTGCCTCTTCTTCGGAAACGCGGCCTCCTGTGATTCCCCCGGCTCCCTTTGTGCATTCTGGCTTTTTGCCACTGGCCACTGACGCCTCCGATTCCTCCTCCATGGAATCCACAACTGCTCGCGCCTTGGCACATTTTCGCAACATGTTTTGCGACTTTGTTCAGGAGCTTGGTGACCGTTGCACCCTGTTTTTGCATACCAAGCTGGTACCCGTGCCCCGGGAACTCCAAGCACGTGCCATCGCGAAAAATGCCCCTAGCACTTTGCAGCTTTACTTGCGTTCCTGGTCTGCCTGGGTTCGGCACTGCATCCTTTCTGGGATTGATCCTGCCGACCCGCCGCCCGGTGCACTCCCGTCCTGGCTTCAGTTGACTTCCGCCCCCTCTGGCCTTTCCACCACAAGTTTTAAGGCTTTGAGTTGGATGGCCAAGGTGGCGGGCTTGCCATCTATCCAGGTGCAGTTGCACACTCCGCTTTGCTCCGCGTTTCTCTCCTCGACCGGTCCGGTGGAAAAACGTGAAGCCTTGCCTTTTTCCGTGTCCTTTGTCGTCTGGCTCGAACGGTCCGTCATGGATCCCACTACTCTTCTTGCCGAGGTCCTGCTGCGTGGGTCGGTCTTGTGCCTGATTTGGTCGTCTCTTCGTTGGAACGACGGCCTTTGGTCTCCCCCGTTCCGGGTGATACTGCAATCAGGCTCCACTGCCCTTACCGGTGTCGCCACCCGCACAAAAAGCTGCCGGGCCAACATGCCGTGGGGATGCCAGCTCTACGGGTTGACGGGCTCACCTTCCGCTTGTTGGGGCATGTCCTGGCTTAACGCTCTTCAGCAGTGTGTGTCCGACACCAAACGCATTTTCCCTGACGGCACGGTGGATTTTTTGCTGCCGGTCCTCGGGCCTGACCCTGCCTCTCCGGTGTTCGTCTCTCCTTTGCATCGGTCCCGCGCCATGCCTTGGCTCCGGGCCCTCCTGCAAGAACACTGGCACCTGCATTCCTCCGAAGCCTGCCCGCCCGAGCATTCCATGTATGGGGTTCACAGCTGCAAGGCCACCGTCCTGTCCTGGGCCAGGCAGCTTAATCTTGACCCTGAGCTTCGCCGTCTCCAAGGGCATCACCGTCCGTCCTCCATGGAGGGCTCCGTTCGGGTCTACAGCCGAGACGATATAGGCCCAATGTTATCATTGCAGGCTGAAGTCATTAACCGAATCCGGTCCGGTTACCGCCCCCTCCAGCCAGTGGGCCGCGGCTCTAGCAAACCATTGCCCGATTTTCGGGTGTCCTTGCCGCCACCTGATAGCAACATGGGTGGCATGGCGCCGCGGGAACGCTCCGGCCGCTCGCGCTCCCCCCGGCGCCGTCCGGAACCGGCTGAAGACGAAGTCGAAAGCACTGACCTCTCCGATGACAGCTCCGACTCGGAACAATCCGGGGCCTCGGGTTCGGACGATGACTTTGCCAAGCCTCGGCCCCCTCGCTCCCAACAGCGAGAGCCCAGCATGAATGGGTTCCTGCACAACCCTCGCAGCAACGTCTTGCACCGTCCCGTTCCGTGCCCGCCCGATACTGCAAAGTCCGTGCGCGTGTCGCTGTTGGGTCTGGAACCATTCTGGGTGAAACCGGCCTGTGGGGCCTCTGTTGGTCAGCTCTGCTCTGAGGCATGGTGCTCCGCCCCGCCTGCGGGTGCCCAGCTCTGCCTCCGCCGCGCCTGCCAGACTTGATGCCCCGCCCCGCCGTAAAGATGCTGCATCTGCATGTGCCAGCTCGTGCCAGTTCCATGCGCATGTGGTCACACTTGCTTGCACTGTCTTTCCCGCAGCCGTTTTCTGTTTCAGCCGGCCCTGCCCCCCTTTAGTGCCGCCCTCTTCCGCCATGGCTTCTGATGGTTATCCGTCGGCTGGGCCTGGGGACCGTCCGGTTCGAGCGGCCTGGGACCGTGACGGCGCGGTTCTCCTGCCGTCTGCTCCGGAACTGCAAGACCTGGAAGATTTAACCGACCAGCAACTCCTTGACCTCTTGCGTCGCTGCTCGGTCGGCTTCCTGGCCCGACTGGTCCGTCTTTGTGGGAGCATCCTGCGCCCGCCCCGGGTCGTGATCTACTGCCAACTGCCATGCGTCAACCCGGAATGTCCACAAACGTGTGGCCGTCAGGTGGATCCGACCCGCAGACGCCAGCATCAGAACCACGCGTGCCGCATATGCCACCGCTTCGGATGGTAGCTCAGCGGCTGCATATCAGGGGGTTGGCCGGAGGCCGACACGCTCCCCATATTACTCCGAACATTGACGGTGCTATTCGCCGGCGCGGACGGTCGGTCAAAAAAACCTGGACTCGGCCCTGCTCCCGTGTTTGCTGGGATTGCCTGCCTTGTCCGCTTATTACTGCCTCCGTCCCGCTGCCATTTTCAGGCTCTTAGGATCAGGGTAGGCCGTCAGCTTGGACTTTTCCTGTCGTCAGCCTGGAGTTTTTTGCTCTTCCGACATGTCAAGTTCTGGCACACCCGCCTTTGACGATCCTGCTGCGTTGGTTGCCCTGCTCCGGCAATGGTCTGCTCCTGATGAGCTGCTGGAGGTCCTCACTGTAAAGGGCTTCAAGACCATCGCGACCATTGCCTATGCTATCCCACCGGACGGTTCCCCTGACGACTGGATTCGCGTCTTATGGCCTCCGGCAGACCCCAACGACACCTTGGCCAGGATCACACCAGCAGCCAGTTTTGCACGACGCCTTCTGGTGCAGGCGCGCGACCTTGTTCATCCGGCACCTGCCCCGTCGACCCCTGCCTCTGCTGGGAGCGCTCCGCCTTCCCTGCCCGGCCCGAAAATCACGGCCGAGGCGGCGGAGTTGCTGCGTCAAAAATTCATTGAGGCCTCCTAGCTTGGAATTTCTTAACCGCCTCCGCTCTGAGTTGGACAAGCCAACAACCCTGTGGATTCCTTGGCGCTTGAGGACGTCCGAGCATGACGTTCAGACGTTCTATGAACATCGCCGACCCAGGTCGGACAACCAGCTCCTCCGCTCCTTGTTGGATGACGTTCCGGACCCGGTTGTGGCTCACGCGTCCGTGCCTACTTCAGGTCCTGTCGAGCCTCTGCTTCGCCGCCACTTCGGGATCCTGGTCACGGCCTTGGCTTTTCTGGGTGACCTGCACCTCCGTATCGGCAAGACTTTTGCTGAGTCTTTCATTGCATCCGCTACGGCTGTCCCCCTGGATCCTTCCCTCCGGGCACCGTCTCTGCAAGAAGTACTTGCAGCGGACCGGTCCATTTGGGCTGCTGTTGGCACACTGATGCGAGATGAGAAATGGTCGCTGTCTGACTCCATTCATGAGGTTTCCGTCACCCGACACATGATTCCGACTTTGTTGTGTGCCCGGCCTCGGTCCATGCCTGCCCCTCCGGTCCGGGAACCCACCCGCACTGTGGGCACGGCCGACACGTCGCAACCATCTAAGCCAGATAGGCCCACGAAACGTCTCAAAACCGACGGCAAACCGGAAAAACCGACCGGCAAAGCCAAAGCCGATGCCAAAAAGCCGGCCGGCAAGAAACCCGTCAAGGATCTGTGGGAAGAGTCGTGGCATGAGGTGGACGAGAATGGCAAGGAGATTTGCAAACGCTTTGTGCTAGGCCGTTGCAAGTTGGATTCCTGCCGCTTTTCTCATTCCTGCCCGATCCCTCTCCCTTCCGGCAAACCCTGTGGCCAGAAACACACGGCTGCCAAACACCGCGCCACATCGCACTGAAACGCGGATGCGGCTGAACCCCTGTCGGCCTCTGCTCCGCCGTTGCGAGGCTCATCCCCTGATGCCCTGGCCGATGAAGCCGTGCGTATTTTCTCCTCTGATGAGGAGATCTCAAATCACGCCCCGGCTGAGTCCGTGGCTCAGGCGGCCCCTGCCTCGGAGTCGGCTCGACTCAGAAGTCGCTCGCCGCGCCGCCCGGTACTCCGATACTCCTTCTCCTTTGTCCGCCCACCCTCGCAAGGGGCTCGCCCTGGCATGCATCCCCCCTCCCCGTGTGCACGCCCTGCCAAGGAGACAGCTCCATCCTTGGATCGGGCCCCCCCTTCCACTTCCCCGGCCGATCCTCCTGCCCGCCCGGCACTGTTCCTGGACTTGTTTTCAGGTTGCTCGGCCCCGCTCTCTAAAGCAGTTTCCAATCTTGGCCTTGACCGCATTGCCCCTATCGACGTGCTTCATGGGGAAGAGGTGGACTTGCTTCTGCCCCAGCATCAGTCGTCCATGCGGAAACTGTGCTCGTCTGGCCTCGTGCGTGTGGCTGTTGCCGCCCCACCCTGCTCCAGCTTTAGCCGCGCTCGCCTTAAACGCGGTGGCCCGCCCGCAGTCCGGACACCAGCACACCCGCACGGCATCCCTGCTCCTTCCCAGCGCCAGCAGGCTGAACTGCAACGCTCTGACAAGCTGCACGAGCTCTGTCGGGAGCTCCTCACTCTCGTGCTTCTCTCGGGTGGTCTGGTGTTGCTTGAGAACCCATCTAGCAGCTTGTTGTGGCTCACCGACCCATGCAAAGCCTGGATTCGCCACCACTGCCTGTCCGCCGTGGAAATTGCCGCTTGCACTTTTGGCGTGAATGCCAAAAAGAGCTGGACCTTTGTCTCCAATTTGGCGGACCTTTCCTCTCTGGCCTCTGCCTGTTGCCACCCGCCGGGCACTCACCCGCCCTTGGCAGGCAAGCGTGATTCGTCCGGTGCCTTCCTTACACGGACCACTGCATGCTACCCGGACGGTCTCTGCGAGCGCTTTGCGGCACTGATGGCACCATATCTCTCCCGGTCAGTGGGTCTAGTCCCGTTCCTCTCCTGGGAAACGGCTCTTCTTGAGCCACAGCTCTGCTGGCCACTCCCCTCCTCCCGGATTGAAGATGGTGCAGGTTCGTGCTCCACTGCTTCCTGGTCCAAACCGTCCGGTCCCGACACCTTCGGCTCCCTGCTGTTAAACATTCTGCCAGGAACAGTAACACAGCTAGTGCAGTACAGTTAATGTACAGGAACAGCCGTCACGCACACGCGACGTGCAGGCTCGAGACCCCAGGACACACCGTGCCCAGGAACAAAAGTGTCCGACAGTCTTTGTGGGTAGGAACCCTTAGTGAAGCCCGTTCTTTAACATGGTAGCGGAGCTGCCTCCAGGAACCTCCTTGGCAGCGATGATGCTACTCGTAGCCATAGGAACCATGATGCTCGGCGCCATGGCAGTTTGCCTCGTTGCCGGATGGAAGCAGATGCGCGCAAATGAGCAGATCACCAAGAAGACGGAGACAGTGCTCAACATGCCCACGCTCAGGATCGCAGTCCGTTCAGGAACAAAGTACCACCGCAGAGGTTGTGGACACCTTCGCAACCACAACGTGACAGCAGGAAACGCGCGAGACTTTGACGCTTGCAGCGATTGCTACCCCGACCGAGTGTTGGTGGAAGAGAGAGAGAAAAGGAACATGAAGTGCTACGGTTTGGCAGCATGTATGGTGCTGCTGGTTGGTTTCGCACTGGGAAGCCTCGCAACTTTGTGCGGGATGATCTTGGTCCCAGGAGCAGGAAGTATGGCGGTGAGACCGTGGCAGGCCCTTGGCAACAGCGTGGAGACCAAGGAAGAACTTGCCCTTGGAGACGCCTTATCCTCCAAGGATGTGAGCCGTGGAAGAAAGGAACTCACTTACGTGGAGAGCGACGAGAGCGAGCTCATGGTAGTGTGGTCGAGCAGAAGGAAGCCCAATACGCACCGGAACCGCTACAGGAACTACGACGTGTACGGCGAGTACTACCAGCAAGGCTACAACGAGTGCAGCGTGAACCCCGACGGCACCAACGTGAACACGATCAGGAACACGAACGCGTACACGATTAAGGACTATGTGGAGATAGGAAAAGTCATGGTACCGTACGCTTTGTTGTGCATGAACCAAGTGATGAACGAGCTCTACAGCGTCGTTAGCGTGACCGGCGAGTACTACACGGAAGAGAACAGGAACGGCAACCAGAACACCGAGAACCAGGAGAGTGAGAGCCTTGAGTCAGGCTACGCCCCTAGGTACCTAGTAAAACAACAGCGAGAAGTACTGAGGAAAGTTGTACAGGAACATGTTCACAGTTTCGTAGAAAAGCTAGCAACCGTAGGAAAGAAGTTTCACGACGTCGTGCATGTGATAGTTCAGGAAGTCATTTCCAACAGAGTTGTATTTCAAGGAATTCGCATAGCAGTGTTCTTAGGAACCCCAATGGGACTGATTACTTGGATCACCCTGTCGTACTATTCTAGTGTGTTTTTCGCAAGAGCAAGCAACAGCTCAAAGCACCAAAGGAAGACAAGAGGAGAAAGGAGAGCACAAGCAGTGTGCAGGAAACAGTGCAAGTCGCTACTTTTAGCAGCACTAGTGTACAGCAACCTTGAAACAGCAAAAGGAATGGAGGATGCATTGAAGGCACTTGCCGAGATCAATGCACAGACCTTACAAGGAATACAAACACTAGCAGAGGAGATCAGGAACTCAGCAGCTTCAGGAAGTCAAAGAGAAGCAGGACTTACACAAGCATTCCAGGAAACCCTGACAGCAGTTCAGGAACAGCAGAAGACAGCGCAAACAGCGTTGGCAGACGCCCACACGAACGCAGCAACGACACTTGAGGAGATAGGAGCATCTCTGGAGAAAGCAGTAAAGGAACAAAGAAAGCCTGGAGAAGTGGAGTTGCACAAGCTGATTAAAAGCCCCGAAGCATTTTCCCCAGGAACATGGCAAGAAGAGAAGAGTGGATGGACAGAGTTCAGGAACAGGATGCGGATCTGGCTTGGAGCAGTGGATTCCAACATGGTGAAGATCATGGACATCGCAGAAAGGAACCTAAAAGATGATAAGCAAGTGAAGATGGCCGAGATGTCTACAGAAGCAAAGGAAACCAGCAGACGCCTGTACAGTGTTCTCTGTTCGTACACTAAAGGAAGGCCGTACCGAGTTGTAAAGCATGTAGCTGAGGAGAACGGTATGGAAGCTTACCGTATGCTACTCAAGGAATATCAACCAACGAATCGTGCGAGATCGTTGGAGTTGTTTCACAACATTCTCAACTACAAATTCGCTCACAACAAAGGAATTGCTGAGAATATCCTCGAATATGAGGAACACATCGAGAAGTACGAGAAGGCTACTGGAGAAAAGGTACAGGAGAATTTGAAAGTATCTACTCTTATTCAAGGTATGAAACCTGACGTGAAAAGGCACTTGTTGCTCAACATGGATGAGAAGACACAGTACAATACTCTTCGTCAGTACCTTGTGAACTATGAGTCAACCGAGCGTTGGACTAACTCTTTAGCAGCCCAGCAAGGAACACCTCACCGAACCACAACAGACTTGATCGACAAAGGTGATGACCATGGTGGTCTTGCAGCAATGGATATCAACCAAGCATGGTACAAAGGAAAGAAAGGCTATGGCAAAGGTTATGTTCACCATAAAGGCAAAGGTAAAGGAAAAGGCAAGAAAGGTGGAAAGGACTTCGGAAAAGGTTTCGGCTTTGACAGCAAAGGCAAAGGTAAAGGTAAAGGTTTCGGAGGTTTTGGCAAAGGCAGAGGTCGAGGCAACTGGAAAGGCCGAGGTAGAGGTTTCAGAGGTTACAAAGGAAAAGGCAAAGGTCGAGGAAGAGGTTTCTTCAGACACAAAGGAAAAGGTAAAGGCAAAGCCCAAGCAGCTACAGGAGTTTGTCACTACTGTCACAAGTATGGACATTTCGAAGCACAGTGTAGACAGAAAATGCGTGACATGGGTTACCAGGCCAGGAACGTTGACCTTGAAAACCAGAGCGAGCAAGCGAGCACTACAGGTACTTCTACTCAGGCCCCTTCGTCAGCCAACAAGACCTCAACAAGCCAAGCAAGCCAAGGAACCCAAAGACCAGTGATTAGGATGGTCTCCATGTACCACATGGGAGACGAGCCCACAAGCTTTCCGGAGGAATTCGCACTGAGTGAGAACTCTGAAGAGATAGAGATTGAGTACTTCGGAAGAGTTTTGCGGGTTGTTGGTGAAGAAGTTCAGGAAGAGAGGAGTGAGACAGAAGAGTTTTGGATTGGTGATGAAGATGATGAGTTTCAGGACTGTGATGAGGTGAGTGATGATGCATGGTTGCAATGGCATCTAGCAGGAACTCCGATAGGAACTCAGGATCGTGGATACTACTTTGAGTGTCCCAATGGATGTCATGAAACACCGTGGCACCCAAACATGCAGGAATGTGAGAACGGATGTCACCATCCTCCTAGAAGGAACAGAGTGGAGAGAACAGCACCCTCAAGGACCATCACCAGGTTTGCGCGTGCAGCAAGGAACGCGAGAACTCGAGAGATCGAGGTCGTGCTGGATTCAGGAGCCGACATTTCGTTGGCACCGATGTGGATGAAGAAGTATGGAAGAAAGGCACCCAACACTACCAAGGTAGTTTTGCGAGATGCACAAGGATCTCGGATCAAGGTTTCAGACCAAAGGATCATTGAGGTTGAGTTTCGGGATGTTCAAGGAAACATTGTGAAGGTTGAAGAAGTGTTCTTGATTTCATCGGTTGTGCACCCTCTTTTGGCAGTAGGTAAACTGTTGAAGAAAGGCTGGGAGTTCAGAGATGGAACAGCAACAGGCACTTTCCTAACAGAAGGAACAACCAAGATCGCAGTGAACTACAACAACAACTCACTTACAACAAAAGCCTTTGTGAGAGCAGTCAACTGGGAAGCAGAAGCAAAACCTATCCCTATGTACTTGTGCGAGAACTTGAAGGAACTCATTGAAGAACAGCGTGTTGGTTGGACCAACTGGCGAGACCCTTACCAAGTCCACTTCAGCCTAGGAACCTCAGAACACGTTGATACTTACTTGATGTTTCCACCAGGAAAGTTCGCATATCGAGCAGTGCTTATTGAGGATGATGATCAGTGGTATCTGTTGCATCACAGCATCATGTTTGAGGAACTTGAGGAACCGTTTGGAACAATCTTCGATGGCAGCAAAGAGTACCGCACACTTACGCTAGTATCGCTCAAGGAATTTCCACTGAACCTCATAGGCACCCCCAAGGAAGATGAGGATCGAAAGATGTTTGAAGAGTACACTGAGGATGCATGGTCAATCAGCATGGATGGCACTACACTCACGAGGTACCACAACTCGTTGAGGAAAACTTTGTTCAATCCTCGAGATACCAATGACATTCCAGTAGACATTGGAAACCTCAAGCCAGACAGGTACACGTATGGAGAAGAACCGATCAATAAGGATTTCTTTGAGGATGACAAGTTCTGGACTTTGGATGAGCCTCACAGAGACCCAGAACCACTAGGAGGTTTATCCTGGACAGGACGCAGTGTATTCGAACTCATTGAACCAGTGAACCCCAAGGCCAGAAGACCAAAACAGAAGGTTCACCAACTGGACACAATTCCAGAACAGGAAGAAGAACAGGAAGAGACCTCAGAGGCCCAAGCACCAGCACACAGGCATGAACTTGCAGGAGAGTTGTCTTTTACATTCAACGGTCATGAGTACAATCAGCAGAACAGCCTCAAGGCCCTGAGAGAGTTGTGCAAGGAACTAGGAGTCTCAAAAGCTGGCTCTAAGCAAGAGATTCTTAGAAGGCTCAGTAGATCCATCATGGAAGCAGAAAGGCACATGGAACTTGTTTCAGGCCAGAAGAAGTACAAAGAGTTTCTAGAAGCTGAACCTCTGAAGGTACCCAAACAGCCAAAGCCGGAGGAAGTCGCAGTTCATAATCTCACACACTTACCTTATGCATCGTGGTGTCCGACGTGTGTAGCATGCAAAGGAAAAGAGTCTCCACACCTTCGTGAGAACCCAGAGAAGGAAAGATCTTCAAGACCAACTTTCTGTATGGATTTCTGTTTTACAGGAACAAGTCATGATGAGGCACCAGCGGCAGTTAGTCTTGTGTGTGTTGATTCTTGGAGTAGGAACATGGTCTGTATCCCGACAGCATCTAAAGGAAAAGATCTGGTAGAGCACCTTTGCGAAGGAGTGACCTACTTGAGTACTCAGCTTGGATATGGAACCATCAACTTGAAGGCAGACAATGAAGGAACAATGATGAAGCTGAAGCAGGTCATCCAGAAGCAGCGAGCAGCTTTAGGTCTAGGAACAGTCTTGCAGGACGCAGTCAGTGGCCAGAAGGAAACCAACGGCATGGCAGAGAGAGCAATTCAAACCATTAGGAGACAAGGAACAACCCTGATTAGGCACCTTGAACACAGAACAGGAACATATATTGCTCATACTCATCCAATCTTCAGTTGGGCTTTCAGGCACTCGGCATGGACCTTGAACAGGTACCACCGCCATTCCTCCACAGGAATGACTCCGTATGAG
Organism: Symbiodinium sp. CCMP2592; assembly: GCA_905221615.1. Lineage (NCBI taxonomy): Eukaryota > Dinophyceae > Suessiales > Symbiodiniaceae > Symbiodinium > Symbiodinium sp. CCMP2592. The sequence continues at coordinate 122,591 of CAJNDT010005895.1, read as the reverse complement.
TTTATGGCAGGAAGGCCTTACGAGGGCCAACTCGCCGAATTTGGCGAATCACTTTTGGTTTTGACCAATCGTTCAGGAACACGTGCCAATAGGAAAGGTGACCCTATTTGGTTGAGAGGAGTGTTTTTAGGAAAAACAGACAACAACCTCTTCATTACGTGGCACATGGACGGCATCAAGACAAGCCGTAGCGCAAAACGTTGCGTGGAACACTTCGACGTGAAAGGAATAAGTAGCGTAGGAATTCACACTTGGGAAGTGAAGCACACTACACTGGCAACAAGGAACATTCCCAGGAAGAATATCCCAGGACCAATTGCAGAGGCGCCACCTGTCATGGATGGAGCAACTCAGGAACAGTCGGTCGAGGACTCGGCACCTTCCGCACCTTCAGGACCGATCGCAGGACCGATTGTCATCCAAGGCGGGGACTCTGCAGGGAAGTCAGGACCTACTAGGACAACCTACCTAGAGAGCAAAGCGAAGCAGGCACAGAGCAAGAGAAAAGCAGAAGAAGAACTTGAGCAGGAATACGACCAAAACAAACACGACGAAGCAGCTTCAGACCCAACGTCTTCTAGTAGCAGCAGTAAGGAAATGGACGCAGCCTCAGAAGAAGAACTCATCCCAGACAGCGCAATGGCAAGTGAGCTTCTTTCAGCTAGAGGACCAGCACCTCTTAGGAAAATGGAATTTGATGATGTAGGAACAGGTTCCAAGATCCCGAAGATTGATTCTCCGAAGAAGAAGTACCCTCCGTTCAACGTAGGAAGAGTATTTGAGCACAATGATGAAGAACTACCTGAAGCAGAACCAGGTACAGAGGACATTTTCTGGGAAGATTCATATTCGGACATTGGCGATTCCGATGAGGAACAAGACATCTTCAAGAGCGAAGATTCTGGACCTCCAGAAGTTGCAGAAGCCCAGTTGCAGGAACTGGATCGTGAGGCAATGCTCACAGAGATCAACAGACTCACCGAGATGAAGGCACTGGCAAGGAAACCCTTGCAAGAACTCGAGAGAGAAGAGGAGAGAGAGACAGAAGAAGAAGAGAGCAACCAAGGAACAAAGTGGTTGACGACGAAATTCGTCTTCGATTGGCGATTCAGGAACGGCCGATGGATGCGGAGAGCTAGGTTAGTAGCGAGAGAGTTCAAAGGAGCAGAAGTAAGGAACGACACGTTCAGCCCAGCGACGAGCGCATCGTTGGTGAGACTTATCCCGATCTTAGGATTACAACAGGAACATTCCCTGTACTCCATTGATGTCAAGGACGCATTCTTGCAGGTCCCACAAAGGACGCGATGTGCATGTCAATTCCCGAAGGAATATGTGGATCTGTTTGGCGACCAGGACCCTAGTTGTAGGAACGAAGGTTTGTTACTGCTTAGAGTACTTCCAGGACAGCGAGATGCAGCACTACTATGGAGTGATCATTTTGCAGGAACCCTCAAAGAGCAGAACTTTGATAGGAGCAAAGCTTGCCCTACTTTGTTTCGTGACGACAGGAACAGCATACTTGTTGTGCATGTAGATGACATTCAGGCAGCAGGGAAAACAAGGCACCTAGAGCCCAAGCTAGGAAAGCTAGGAGAAACCTACGAGCTAAAGGTTGAAGGCCCCTTCTTGACAGAGCAGGAACTTGAGGTAGGAGAGTCACACCAGACAATCCGATTCCTTAAAAGGAAATTCAGCTACCACAATCACGAGCTCCACATCACGAGTGACCCGAAGTATCTTGTGAAGCTTAAGGAAGAACTGAAGCTTACCAGCAAAGCCTCGAAGCCAACTCCGTGCACCCAAGAGTCGCAGGAACAGGACAACACTCAGACCTTGAACCAGGAACAAGCGGCATCGTTCAGGAAAAGCGTTGGCATACTCTTGTATGTCAGTCAGGACCGCCCTGACGTGCAGTTTGCCGTGAGAGGTTTGGCCTCCAAGATGTCGGAACCAACACATGGTTCTTGGAAACACTTAGTCCACCTAGTGCAGTACATGTCGAGAACTGAAGGATACCATTTAGTGTACAGGAAAACGCCTAGAGGACTCAGTAATCTCCATGAATCCATCAGGAATGGTAACTACGACTTTACAGGAATAAGGCCCAAGGAACACCACCTTTTGGAAGTCTTCAGCGATTCAGATTGGGCAGGAAAGAAGGACACAAGGCGCTCAACATCTTCAGGAATTGTTTGCCTAGACGGTCAGTGCATTTACTCCTTTTCTAGGAACCAGAAGTCGGTTAGCTTGAGCAGTGGTGAAGCAGAGTACTACGCAGGAGCGTCAGCAGCGTCAGATTCTATATTGTTGAAGGAAGCAGTAGAATTCTTGACCAGGAAACAATGCAAGGTACACTTGTACATGGATTCTTCTGCAGCTAGAGGAATTATTACAAGGCAAGGTGTAGGAAGAGTCAAGCATTTGCAGATCAGGACCCTTTTTCTTCAAGACCTCCACAAAGAAGGAACAATTAGTGTTCACCCAGTAGGAACCAAGGAGAACACAGCCGACATAGGTACCAAGCCCCTTTCAGCGAAACGTATCAGACTGTTGTTGCACTGGCTAGGTTTTCAAACCAGCGAGAACGAACCAGTAGGCAGAGAAGAGCTCAAGGAACACAAGGCCCAAACACAAGCTAAAGCAGTTGTAAGAATGATCAAGAGCCCAGGAACTTTGTCTTTTGCAGCTTTGTTGTTTGCAGGAATTTCAGGTATTTCAGACAGTCTTCAGATTCAGAGTTTCAAGGAACAGTGTTTTGAGAGTTGTGTTCAGGAAGAAGAGTTTCAGCCAGACTTTCAGGAACATGTTTTCTGTTGTGCAAGTGCATGTGAGCAGGACGGCATGTGCAGTGACACGAGTGCATGTGAGCTAGGAACGTCTGCAGGAACAGCTCATGGAACAACATGTTGTGAGATGCTTTCGCAGCTCAAGGAACTCTGCGGAACACTCGCGGAACGCTCAGGTATCCAGGAACTAGTTCGCCCGGTAGCAGAAGGTCAAGGAAACCTTCCAGGAACCTTAGCAGCCATGGAAGCAAGCGCGAGTTCGAGCAAAAGCACCGAAGAAGTGTTCAAGGAACTTTCTACCTTGAGAGAGGCGGCAACCGCCTTAAGGAACGCTTCAGAAGAAAGGAACTTGATCGCGGAGTCGATCAGGAAGAACACAGAGGAAGCTGCGCGTTTGCGCAAAAGCCAGGAACACGTGGCTGGTTGTGTAGAGTCCTTGACAGGACAAATCTACGACGTCAAGCACCAGGTTCAGGAAATGGCCGAACAGAACGACAGAGACCGGCAACAGGTCAAGGAACACATGGCCTTCGTCCTAGGCACATGTGACGCCGTAAAGGAACAGCTGAACCAGATGATGCAGGACTTCTACGAGCAGCAAGAGGAACAAGAAGAAGAGGAAGAAGACGAAGAAGAACAAAGGAAAAGAGAAGCCAAGGACCGAGAACTAGAAGGTGAACTACGTCGTGAAGGACACGGACAAGGAACAGCACCGTCGAGAGCTACGTCACCTACGTCCCAGGAAAGGAAGGAATATTCGGACCGAGGCTACTTCGAGGGCATCCAGGAACGAGAGCAGGATAACGAGAACGAGAACGAGGCCTACGTCAGCAGCTACGTTGGAGGAGAAGATCCCGGGGAGTACCCCGATGAAGGAACAGCAGCAGCAGCAGAGGAAGAAGAAAGTGAGGAAGCAAAGGAAGAAAGAAGGAAGAAGAAGATCGCGGAGATCAACGCCAGAAGCAAGCAAAGGCTCAAGGAAAAGGAAGAGGAGAAGAAGCTTTTTCCGTACCCCTACGACTACGCAAGCGAGTGGAAGGAATACTCCGAGAACGGCGAGATCTACAGGCAACACAGAGTTACAGGAGAAAAGCAGTGGGTCGACAAGGACTACACGTACAAGCACGAGAAGGGAACAAAAGGAAAGAAGGAAGGAAAAGGAAAAGGAAAGCCAAAGGCAAGAGCAGAAAGCACAGGATTTCGACCTCGAGATGAAGATGATCGCAAATACTGGGCAGAACAGGACAGGATCTCAAAGGAACAAAGAGAAGCAAAAGCAAAAGCAGAAGAGGAGAAGAAGGCAAAAGAGGAGCAGATTGCCAAAGCAAGGTTGATTTTGGAAGCGGCAGCAGACGAGCAGGAGAAGAGAGACAAGGAAGCAGCAAGGCAGGAAGCAGCCGCAGCCGCCGAGAGAAGGCGAGAGGTAGAAGCAGCAGCCAAAGCCAAAGCAGAGAGAGAAGCAAAGGAAAAGGAGGAGACCGAAGCGGCAGCAGCAAAGGAGGAAGAAGAGAAAGCAGCAGCCGCAGCAGCCAAAGAGGAAAAGGAAAGAAAGGAGCAGGAGAAGAAAAGAAAGGAGAAGGAAGCCAGGAAGAAAAGAGAGGAAGATCAAAAGGCAGCGTCAGCGTACATTGCCAAGAAGGAAGCAGAGAAGAAGGCAGCAGCAACAACAGCAACAGGATCAGGTGAAGCAGACAGGATCCAGAAGCTTGAAGAAATGATGAAGGAGATGATGAAGGAACGCAAAGAGGATAAAGAAAGGATTGCAAGCCTTACACAGGAGCTTGAGAGCAGAGGATCAGCAGCCGGGTCGCAGGCACCCACAGAACCAGACACAACACCAGCAAAGGAAGAGGAGAAGCCAGAAGCAAAAGGAACAGGAAAAGCAACAGGAAAGGAGCCACCGAACGTCACACAGCACAAGCAGAAGGAAGAAGACAAGGACGACCCAGAACTGTCCGCCAAAGGACCAGTGAACGAAGCATCGTTCATGAAAGGAAAAGGAAAAGGAGAGTTTGAAGGAAACTGGTTTGCAGTCTACAGTTTCCAGAACAGGAAATACCAGTGGAAGTGGAACGAGTCCAAGGCACAGTGGTACTGGTATTCAGGATCAAAGGAAACAGGTTGGAAAGCAGCGTCAAAGGACAAGCAAGGAAAGGAGAAGTGCAAAGCTCAAGCAAAGATGAAAGAAGAGTGGCTAAAGGAACAGCTTCAAGACCAAGAGGAAGCTAAAGACAGCGAAGAGGAAGGCAAAGTGAACTTCCAGTGAAGCAAAGGAACCGCGAGCAGTACTGAGGCCAGAGAGCCGAGGAAAGAAGCAGCAGGACACAGGAACCGTGGCACAGCCCTTTTTGTTTCTGTGGTGATCTAGGTAAAGTGCAGGAACGTCTTTTGTACAGTCGAGCAACCTTGGAGAGGATTGCGAGTGAACGTGCGCATACGTTTGCAATGAGGAACAGTGTTTGTTTTGCAAGTGAAAAGGAACTGCAGCGTGTTTACTGTTTGTTCAGGAAAAGTCGGAGTCACCTCAGTCGAGGAACTTTCGCTAACTCCGAAGGCGGGGTGTTAAACATTCTGCCAGGAACAGTAACACAGCTAGTGCAGTACAGTTAATGTACAGGAACAGCCGTCACGCACACGCGACGTGCAGGCTCGAGACCCCAGGACACACCGTGCCCAGGAACAAAAGTGTCCGACAGTCTTTGTGAGTAGGAACCCTTAGTGAAGCCCGTTCTTTAACACCTGCGCAAACTCTGGGTTAAGCGCATCCTGTCGGGGGATTTCCTTGCCAAATTTCGCGCTCGCCTGGCATCCGGTTCTAAGGATGCCCCCATTTCTGAATCCGAACTGGAACCTTTCTTGGGTGACTTGCGCTCCTTTCTGGGCTTGGCGGTTACTGACTTTGATACACTTCTTTCGGTCCCTCCGGGCCAACCGTTGCGCCTGTTCCTTCTGGATGCGCTGCTCCAGCTCTCGCGCGACCCGGATCGACCCTTCGTGGACTTGCTGCTTGAAGGAGTACCTCTGGGTGTTGACGAACCTATGCCTGCCTGCCCAACGCTGTTTCCTGCTTCTGCCACCAAGGACCCATCCATGGACTTACAGCATTGTTCCTCCTCCTGGGGATCAGCTCTCTCCGACCTGTCCACTGTTGATTCCCTTCTTCAAACCGAAGTTTCCGAAGGTTGGGTGCGGGAGGTTCCGGGCGGTCTTGACAGCCTCGTCGCTACCTATGCTCGCACCGCCGTGGGGAAGCTTGGACTTAAGGCCCCCGACCGTGACCCCCGCCTGGTGGTGGATTCCAGCGTTTCCGCGCTACAGAACACACCACTCTTCCTAATAAGTCCGCGAACCCGACCATCTCGGGTCTCCGTCGCTGCTTTCCCCTCCGTCTGGCCCTGGAACAGCTCTTCGCACTGATCTTGGACGTCAGCAAAGCTCACCGGCGCATACTGATCCGGGCCGCCGATCAAGGCCTTCTTTGCTTCTTCCATCGCGGCCGCCTGTTCCAGTGTCTCACATTGAATTTCGGTGCACGCGCGTCCGGCTTTTACTGGGCACGATTGGCGGGGATTCTCTCACGCCTCATGCATCGGCTTCTGTTCATCCGCCACGCCCTGCTCATCTATGTCGACGACCTGATCTCCCTCCTTTCCGGTCCGTCCGCGCCGGTCTGGGCCGCTGTGCTGTGTGTTTTCCTTCTTGTGCTTCGCGTCCCAATGAGTTGGCACAAAGCCTATTTAGGCGCACGGCCGACTTGGATTGGTTGGTCTATGTCCCTGGAAACCTTTACCGCCACGCTTGAACCACCGAAGCTGGCCCGTCTCCGCCTTCTGATTTCTTCTGCCCGTTCCGGGGATGCGATTCCACTACACCTGCTTCGCAAACTCACCGGCAAACTCCTTTGGGTTTGTTCCCTGTTTCGTCCCTTCCGGCACCGCTTTATCGGGACCAGAGCCTACCTCCACTTGTTCATGTTGCTGTGGCCCCCTCTACGTGGGAATCCTTCCGTGCAGCCCTGTCCAAAGACCTCGTGCTTACAAAATCTGTCGGTCTGGCTAGTTGCCCCCAGGGCTGCACCCTGGTCAGTGTGGCTTCCCGCCCTGTTCATACACTGAAGGATGTTCCTCTCCACTTTGCCGGTGAACGCCGACTCTGGATTTCCGTCCGCTCCCCTCCTGACTCTGACCGGAAGCTTTCGCAGGAATCTAAAGCCGTCTTGGACCTTTGGCACTCCTGCTTGTGTCAGACCATCCCGCTCTTCCCGCTGTCTCTGTCGCCGCTGTTAACTTGCGAGGCGTTTGCTGACGCCTGTGCCGACAGCAAACACGCGGGCTTGGGCGGCTTCGTGGCTTTTCCCTCCGGCCGTACGGTCTGGTTCCGATCCGCCTTATCCCCTGCGGATCTTGCTCGACTTTGTGCTTGGTATTCCCCTGACACTTCACCTCAGAAATTCATCGCTGCCTGGGAACTCCTTGGCCAAATCGCGCTTCTCTGGTGCGTTGCTCTCGTTGTCCCGGCCGCTCACCACCCAGTGCATTTCGTCAGCCGCTGTGACAACAGCCCTTCCGAGTCGGCTTCATGGAAAGGCCTCTCTACGGCCCGCGGTATGTGTGACCTACTGCACTCCTACCTGTTGTGGCAGCGTCATTTCTGCATTTCCGCACATATCGATCATGTTCCGGGGTTCCGTAACAAGATTGCTGATGCCCTCAGCCGGTCCCGCGACCCGGGCACATTGGGACTCAATCCTGCCGATGAGATCCTGGTCCCTTGGCACCTGTTGTGTGGTCCTCCGCGCCCGTCTTACTCTCCTGCGGCCGCTTTCAACCGTGACCTCTTCCCGGCATTGGACTTCTGACTTTGGCTGTTTTCTCCCCGGTGCGGGTACTCCTTTGCCTGGACTTCGTTCAAGATCTTGGCTTCAGAAAACCGCAAAGTCTTTTTCGGCACCCGGCTCCGACGTTTTCCGTCCTGACCGGTGCCCGTACCGATCCGTAGCAGTCTTCTTTGGGGTTTGTGTCCGGCCCGAGGTACCGGCACTTATCCAGACCGCTACGGGTTTCAGCCATCCGGAAAAAGGAGTCCGTCTGCATTTTTTCCTATGCGTGCACACCGATCGTAACGGACTAGTGCCCTCCGAATAACGGTTTCTCGACGTGTCGTATTGTGTTATTCGGAGGGCTCGCAACGGCAAGTCGTAACCATACCGCAGCCGTTCGACTTAGGCGTATCCGTTCCGCATGCCGACGGTGTGCTAGCCTTTTCTTTCCCGCCACCTCCCCCTTGGTCTCCGCCTTTGATTTAGGCCCTTCAATCCGCAGCTTACAGCCTGGATTTCTGGTGTGGGTTGGACTTTGCCCTTTCCTGCATGCGTAGGCCGGCTTCAGAAAACCGCAAAGTCTTTTTCGGCACCCGGCTCCGACGTTTTCCGTCCTGACCGGTGCCCGTACCGATCCGTAGCAGTCTTCTTTGGGGTTTGTGTCCGGCCCGAGGTACCGGCACTTATCCAGACCGCTACGGGTTTCAGCCATCCGGAAAAAGGAGTCCGTCTGCATTTTTTCCTATGCGTGCACACCGATCGTAACGGACTAGTGCCCTCCGAATAACAGTGCTAGTAGTAGTTATAGTGGTCATCGTATTCGTCTTCGTAGTCGTAGTGGTCATGGTCGTGGTCGTGTCCCGATAGTGGTACTGGTGGTGGTCGTGGTCGCAGTGGCGGTGGCGGTGGTGGTGGTGTTGGTGGGGGCGGTCGTGATAGATGTAGTGGAAGGGGTAGTGGTGGTAGTGATAGTGGTAGTGGTAGGCGTTGTCGCAGCGATGATGGTAAGGCTCATCAAACGTGTCATGTACAGCACTAGTAACTATTGTAATTAAACCAACATGCGAACGACAGTTCATAACCCTTGCAGGCCCACAAGTGGGCCAAACCCCAATCGCTGAAACCCTACAGTAACCGCCGAAGCGGTACACCTTGAACCAGACCTCGAGGAAGTCAAGGCTTCGGCCTTGGCTGCTGGCCGGCGTGGCTGCGAGGAGCTGGGGAAGAACGACTGCAACATCAGCTGCTGCTGCTACCACTGCTACTTACCACTACTGCTGCTTCACTGCTGCAACGACTGCGACTGCTGGTACTACCACTCCGACTACGACTTCCAGGACTACGACGATGACGGTGGCGACGGCGACCACTACTTCTTCCCTTATTACCACCATTACGACGACGGCTGCTACTACTACAACTACTACTACTGCTACTACTACTACTACCACCACTACTACTACTACTACTACCACCACCACTACTACTACTACTGCTACTGCTACTGCTACTGCTACTGCTACCACGCTACCACTGGTACCACTGCTACTACTGCTACTACTGCTACTACTGCTGATCCTACTGATCCTGCTGCTACTGCTGCTTCTGCTGCTTCTGCTGCTCCTGCTGCTCCTGCTGCTACTGCTGCTACAGCTGCTACTGCTGCTACTGCTGCTACCGCTACAACTAAGCCTTACCCCTACTCTTACTACTCCTTCTGCTACTCCTACTGCTACTGCTGCGGCTGCCGCTGCCGCTACTGCTGCTACCACTGGTACTTCTGCTACTACCGTTACTACTACTCTATACTTTGACGACGACTACTTCTTCTTTCACCACTACTACTACTACTACTACTACTACTACTACTACTACTACTACTACTACTACTACTACTACTATATACTACTACTACTACTACTACTACCACTACTACTACTACTACTACTACTACTACTACTACTACTACTACTACTACTACTACTTCTACTACTACTACTACTACTACTACTACTACTACTACTTCTACTACCACCACTACTAGTACTGCTACAACAACAACAACTACTACTGCTACTACTACTACTACTACTACTCCTGCTACTACTACTACTACTGCTGCTGCTGCTACTACTACTACTACTACTACCAGCACTACGACGACGCCGACGACGACTGTTACTAGTGCTAAGGCTACTGCTGCTTCTACTGCTACGGCTACTGCCGCTGCCACTGCTACTGCTACGGCCACTGCCACTGCCACTGCTGCTGCTACGACTGCCTGCTACCGTTGATACTGTAGTAGTAGCAGCAGTAGCAGCAGTAGCAGCAGCGGCCACCAGGAGTAGTAGTAGTAGCAGTAGTACTACTAGTAGTGGTGGTGGTGGTGGTAGTAGTAGTAGTAGCAGCAGCGGCAGGAGGAGTAGAAGAAGTAGTAGTCGTAGTAGTAGTAGTAGTAGTAGTAGAAGTAGTAGGAGTAGTAGTAGTAGCAGTAGCAGAGTAGTAGAGTAGTAGAGTAGTAGAGTAGAAGAGTAGTAGAGTAGTAGAGTAGTAGAGTAGTAGAGTAGTAGAGTAATAGAGTAGTAGGGGGTAGTAGGGTAGAGGAGTAGGAGTAGCAGGAGGAGTAGGAGCACCAGTAGGAACAGGAGTCAGGGGCAGGCGTAGGCGTAGGAGTAGGAGTAGTAGTAGCAGCAGTAGTAGCAGTAGCCGCAGTAGCAGCAGTAGCAGCAGTAGCAGGAGCAGCAGTACCAGCAGCAGTAGCAGTCGCACTCGCAGTAGCAGAAGCAGTCGCAGCAGTATTGGCAGTAGCAGTAGCAGCAGCAGTATCCTCGCAGAAGAGTTACCGTCGTGGTAGTCGTCGTTGTAGTAGCGGCAGTAGTAATAGGAATTCTCATCATAGTCGTACGCTACAGTGCGACTGCTACTGCTCCTCTGTCGTCCTCTTCCCTCCGGTCGTTGGCACATGTGCAATGTGTTCCCTCGCCATGGAGGAGATCTCGGCAGCAGAGCAGAGCGCTTACGATGCTGTGGCCGACGGTCGGACAGGGTCGCGGGGACACGCAATCCTAAACCTAAGTCTCGACATGTGTGAAGGTTCTAGAAATACTATACGTCGCAACGCCAGACCTTGCGACTCCAGAGGGCTACACAGCCCACAGGACCCCACGACAAAGCGGCGAAGCCGCGGCGTGCTGCTCGCTTCGCGGCTTGGCTCGTCCAGACCTACGGCAAGGAGGCGCTGGGCTTGGGCTGAGAGCCCAGGGCATTTTGCTCATGACTAACTACCGGGTTCTGAAGACAAAGCAATTGCAAGTGTGATGTTGATGTTGTTGTTGATGATGACGGTGATTCATCTAAGGCTGAGTCTAAGGCTCTAAGGTTCAAGCGAGGTGTCCATTAGGTTTGGCATGAGGTTCTGAATCGCTGAAATTATGGATGATGTAGTCTCAGAATACAAGGCTGGACTCGTGGATGCAACTCAAGACTCAAGGTTGGCTCCTGAGCGTAAGCTTCGATACTCAACGTCCCAGGTCTGTCTCGAGGATCGCCACACCATTCCGAAAATAGGGGACCCTAATATAGTACCCTTAATTGTAGGATCCTCGTTATAAGAACCCCAAAATGAGGTACCCCCCAATTTGCGCAAACTCCCATGAGGCTAAACAGGGTGGGTCTTGCTAAGCGAGAGTGCGGCCAAGGCACTGAGTTTATGACCACCTCTCCCCAGCGGTGACGGCGCAACATGGAAACCCTTCCAGAAGACCCTGAACCCTAAAGTGCCCGAAGCTTAAAAGAAAAGGTGCCCTAAAGCCCTCATTCTGCAGATCTGGTATCGGCCCTTTCCGAGAGGCTCTCTGCGAAGGCAGTGGCGTCCTGGACGTTGCCGGCGGTCAGGGTGATCTCTCCTGGGCCCTTAGCAGGAGCCCCAGAGTGTCATCTGAGATGTGGGAGTTTCCGAAAATACGGGACTCCAGTATAGTATCCTTAATAGTAGGATCCTTATTATAAGGACCCCAAAATAATAAGGTACAATTTTCGGAAACTCCCATGTTGCATTCAGAGTTTAGGGTTCAGGAGCCTTGGTTCAAGGCAATGTGCTGTGTGAAATTTACACGGAGGTGGTGACGGTGTCAAGGTTAACGGAGGGCTGATCATGGATTGTCTTGAGTCGATGCGCTGGGCCTTCTTGCCACATTCGATTTGAATCCCAAGTCTGCCCCGAGTCCACTTCACGGGACAATGCGAGGGGCAGCCAAGAAAATGCTCCTTCCTCCCAGAATCAGCAGCCCTAAAACTGCTCAGGAAGGATGCAGCACCCTTCGAAAGCTCTGAAAACATCGTTTTCCTTCAACCCTCCCGCGAGGCGTCGAGATGGAGGTGCCCTCTACCCTCGTGGATCCGGCGCTTCGGCGAGGCAGCGAGTTGCAGGGTTCTTATTATATCATTATTGTTATTATTATTATTATTATTATTATTATTATTATTATTATTATTATTATTATTATATTATTATTATTATATTATTATTATTATATTATTATTACAATTATTATTATTATATTATTAATATTATTGTTACGGTTACTGGGTTCGAGGGAGCCCGTCTGCAGCATCTTGGACTCGGGCCAGGGCTTGGCGGCTGATCGTGCATACCTCAGGCTTCAAGCAGGATCTAATCAAAACGAGCTCGTAGGTTACAAGAACAACGACACCGAGGCCCAATGTACCGGGCTTCATGGCAAGACCAAAGACCGAATCAGAAGAACATCTGCACTCATGGCATCTTCTTCCGACGCGTCTGGAAAGCCAAGTTCTTGTAGCACAGGCGGTGCGTTGAAGAGCTGGCAGCGGCGGGCTTTACGGAAGCGAGGTGCAAATTGAGAGGAAGAGAGGACTGTCAGCACATGCAAGCTCGTCGAGAGTCTAGATCCAGTCTAGGGGTTGGCCCGCAGTGCACCATCTAGCACATCATTTACCTGTAGTTTTCAACACGCGGTGGCATCGTACCTGTCCGTGTTTTTCCTGGCGCCATCTCAGACGCCGGACATGAGAGCTGTAGATGGAAGCTTCGGTTCTACCGATGTTGGCAGAGAGCCTCTCTTTTCCAAGTGTCCAGGGCGGGAAGAAGCGTTTGCGCACCTGCCTGTGATGTTCGAGGCCCGGTTTTCTGTGATGGACTCTACCAGACCACTCTGTCGTCGGCATGGTTCGATGTCTGGAGAAGATAATTTAGGTTTAGGGTTTAGGGTTAAACTACTTGCTTGAAGGCCATCAGTATCGCAGAGTATCGGTCATCAAAAGATTGCCTTCAAGATTCAGGAAATCAAAAAACTCTAGCAACAAACACTTACATGTGTCTTTTCTGTCACTGCCGCCGTGTTTACAGTCAGAACACATTCAATGGTTGGACGGGTCAATTGAAGACTGCCGCAACGCATGTTCCAAGTCCGCAAGGCGATCCAGGTGAAACTGACACTAGCCTGAGTCGCCTCTGATTATTGCGGAATGTGGGGACCTAGGCTCTTGATTCTGTTTTTCGTTCTGTAGCTTTACAGTGGGATGCCAGGGTTTGAATTCAACTATACACTGTTTTTCTTGGAAGGTTATGCATTTGTTCGGTGAGTGATGTTGCGGCACATGCGAGCAAGAACGGTGGAAGTATGAAGTCGCAGATAACTTGCCCGCTTGGCCAATGCATTGGGCAAGTAGCCAAAGTGGTGAGGCGGGCTAGGCATCTTCCTGCATACTCTCGTTTAAGGTTCACACAAGTGTTGCGGAGAGACTCTCTTTGTTCTCGATGTTCGTGCTTCCTTCCTCGTAGTACTCTTAATCTACGAGATCGAAACGCGGTAGCTGTCAGTGAACATTTCATACAGATGGACACGCTCGTGTGTTTAGCAGCTTGTCTGCGGTATGAGTCAGCAGGATACTAGCATCTTGTTCTATATGTAACATCGTGTAAAGCAGCACTGTGTTTCGTGTGTGTATATATATATGTATATACATAGATGCACATATAGTATGTGTATACACGTACATACTGGCAGAACCCTACATTTCGAGCCCAAGAGAACGCAGTCGGGTCACACGTTCCCAGGCCTGCAAGCCTGTAGAACCCATCACATGCCCTTCATAGACAACAAGTAGACCGCTTCATGCAAGCCCAGAGAAGTTTTCTACACCAGCCAGGCCAGCCACTTTGGACCAGAAGCTGCTGGCAGCCAGGCAGCTTTGCGACCCGGCGTCCGTTTTGGGACTTAAGGATTGCAAGAACTGTACTGTACGAGCAACTACAAGAAAGAGATAAGCACTGATACTTGCAAGATCTTGCAAGAGCAGCCGCACAGGATCCGATAGTTCGTAGCAGCAGCATCAGGTTAGTTCTGCAGCGTACCATCTCGCGCATGCCTGCTGATTTCTTGAAATGTCCTTCCTGCATCACTTCATGGTCGTTCTCGGCAAAAGGGATACCATCATCTTCACCCTGTCATACGAGCTGAGTAAACGCCAGAGTAACCTGACAGTCACGGCATGTAGTGCTCCTGCAGTAAGTAGGCAATATTGTCATGGAGGGGATCAAACCTGGGTTAGTTGGGACAGACGTAAAAAGGAGACCGACTGGCATGCACTTCATGTGCCCTTCTCTAGAATTTAGACAGGACCTCCATGCTTGCATATGTTTGCTGTCCGCAGATGACTCCCTGCATGTTAACAAATAGTGAGAAGCTTCGGCGCTCAGGTTAGCCAATGCATCTCTCGTGGCTGGCCTCCATCCAGATGAGGCCGCCGGGGTTTGGAGGAAGCTGCGTTCTGGATTCTGGAGTATAGCACATGTAAACAGTTGCCAATACATGCTACCAGACATCGCAAGCCCACAGCTCTGTTCCAGCAGAAGCTGGTAGAAGCCTTCTTCCTCAACTTTGCGCGGTTCCGTCAACCGCGCTTCCTTCTACCCTGTTCGCCGCGTCCCTCAACCCAGATAGTGCGGATTCAGTCAACCCGCATCGCCCGCTTCCATCAACGCAGTGCTGATTCCGTCAACTCCGCCCCACCGCTTCCGTCAACGCTACAGTGTTGTGGGGTAGCACGCGTGTCCATAGTTGGAGCGACTCTTTGTGTATATATGGGTTGAACGAAGCAGTTGTTGGGGTTGACGAAGCAGTTGTTGGGGTTGACGAAGCAGTTGTTTGGGTTGAAGGAATCACTGCCGGGGCCATGGTTGAGTGAATCCGCGTGCCGGGGTTGAGAGAAGCAGGTTTTAGGGTGGAATGCATCCGCGTTCTCGGGTTGACAGAATCCGCGGGCACTGGTTGAATGAATAGTTGGCGAAAAGTTGAAGGAATCCGCGCGCGACCAGCAGAAGCTTGAATTTGTGTCCGACCTCTCAAACCTTAAGCCCTACAGTTTTGACTTAACGCCCATGTGTGCAAATCCGAAAACCCGGAAGCCCCGGAGCCCTACGACCCGGAACCCCTACAACCCAGGCCGTAGCTTACTACGTCCTCAAGCCTATTGCGACCCTAGAGGCCCTAGAGCCGCAGAGCTTTGAATCCCTAACACCCTGAAAACCCCAAAGCCCGCACCTTAAAACCCCGAGCCGTCCAGCCTGAAGCACGCTGATTAACCCCTTCTCAAATGGCTGTGAAGCCATGTCTTTGAAAACCCCGAACGCCCTATACCCCAAGCCCTAAACCACTAAAGCTCGAAACCCTCTACAAACCCGAAACCCTGAAATGCCTCCCCAGGCCACCGAGGCCATCGTTGACTTGGCTTTGGGTGCCGGACGCCGCTTTGCAGTGGCCCTGCAGCTGCAGCGAGGTTTCGGGATTTTCCTTCCGGTGCTTCTAGGGCTGAGGGGTGAGATATGGGCTGTTTGGTTTTAGGGGACATATGTGCGCCTTGGGGTGAGCCGACAAATCTCTATCCGTCCAGGAGTTGAGTCCGAGTTCGTTTGCGATTCGTAAGCCTGTAGGCAGCAGGCGAGGAGGCCAGCCTCAAGTTGCCAGGACTTGGGCGCACAAAGCGTTCGAGTCTTGAAGAGTTCTACTCTTCCATCCAATATGCAGGCTTCTTTTGGCCTTCGGGTTCGAGATCCAACTCGCAGGATTGCTGAACATCCATGAAGGCTTACTCTGAACCTGATCCTACTATATAAGTAATATTCGTAATTATTGTAGTAATAACAATGATAGTAGTAGTAATACTAATAGTAATAAGAATACCAAAAAAGCCCAGGTGCCTTGTTGCGTCTTCGCAGAGAAGTTTCCGTCAC
This sequence comes from Symbiodinium sp. CCMP2592, assembly GCA_905221615.1. NCBI lineage: Eukaryota > Dinophyceae > Suessiales > Symbiodiniaceae > Symbiodinium > Symbiodinium sp. CCMP2592. The sequence goes on along the minus strand of CAJNDT010005895.1, from coordinate 106,711 downwards.
GTGAGCTCGCACCAGGTGCCCGCTGCCCCGCCCTGAAGCCTGAGGCTCCTTCAGTGCAGGTCCAAAACCCTAAACCCTGGACCAAACTGAGCAGCAGGCCGTTTGTTGCCTGAGGAGTTAGTATGGTTGCCTCTGGCCCCTTGTTTTCTTGGTTGCCGTCTTCCTTTCTTCAGGCGTGCCAGTCCGGACATTGAACCAGTTCTGCGCTTATCTTTGTGCCAAAGACCCTCGCATAAAAGTGTCTCGGCTGATCAAACTCAACTCCTTTCCTGAAGCAACTGTCTTGAAGAGTCTGGTGCGCATGTTAAGAGCAGGGGCCCAGAGGTGCCTTGTGTAGGGATGCTGTTCATGAACATCCTACAATCTTGGAATCTTGTTAAGAGTCCCCTACCTTCTGAACCCCCACATCGAAGGAAGCGCTTCTGGACTTTGAGGGCCGAAACAAGGTTCTGTACATACTGTGACAGGTGCGTATCTGCCTTCGTGGATGCCAGCTGATAGGCAGCTAAGCATAGATGGCAGGGATGTAGGATTATGCAGGAAGGCCTAGGTTAGCTAAGTACATAGATACGTCAAGAACGAATGGGTCAAGATCGAATAGGCGAGACAGGTTTTTGGAATTGCGTACATATGGTCTCCAAGCATTCAGCTCGGCAGATTGCAGTGTACATAGTTGTACATAGCCAGGCCCGACATCAGACGGCTTGCGCGGTCACATTTCTTTCCGGGCTGTTCGAGCTGCAGCTCTCAGGACTCCGGCAGGATTTCAAGGCCGTAGGGCTGGACTAGTTCGGTTTCGACGCCGGGACTGCAGAGACGAGAGGCTTGCATGCCCTTCGGACCCCCCGAACTATGGGGGCCCGAAGTGTTTAGCAGCTCTGGGATGGCGAGACGCTGTCGACCGGATCCCACTGATGCAAAATGTCAAGAAGCGACAGAGGAAGCTGCACATGATAGACATTACGCACATGTTGAATGCAGTCTACATTCTATCTAAGCTTTCAGAACTGGAGTGAACAAGCGAGGCTACATGTTATCGACGGCGAATTTGCGATTCATATTTTGCAGTTTGTGGTAGCAGCCTGAGCAGCATTGCTTGCTCCCAGTCCTGCCCTGTTTCTATCATAGCTGCGCATCGACGATTACAACCACTATCATTCATGATATCAGAAGCATATCTCGCAGCAAAACAAAATTGCAGCAGTCGAGATGATATAGGTGATGGTGCTGACCGGTGGTTTTGTTGGTGGTGACGATCATGATGATGATGATGATGATGGTTTGGACAATGACAAAGGTCAAATCATGTGATTATTTCATTCATCCGGCAGTGTATGCAATGCTTCATGTTTTCTTATTGGCAGGAATGTTAGTCCGGAGCCCTGTGCTTCTCGCAGGTTCTTGGGCGGACCTCTTACCCCCCGAGTTGGACTTGCGAGTGCACCAGTTTCGGGCGCACCTTCTAGTAAGCTAAGCCCTGACCCTGATCCGAAACTGTGCGCCACAAAACCCGAAAGACGTGAGCCTCCCCAAACCTCCAAAATACCAGAACCTCCAAACCTCTAAAAGTCTTGAAGAGCCACGGAAAGCCCTATAGAAGCCCTTCAAGCCCTAACCCCCAAAGCCCCGCGCCCTCTCAGGGGCTATTTCAACGAGTTGAGCTCGGAGGAGCCCTTTACAGGGGCTTCTGAAGAAATGAAAGGGGGCGTGTGTTGGGGCTTCTGGAAGTTTTCGGGTTTTCGAGGTTTTGGCATTTTGGATTTGTTCGTTTTTTTGGTGGAGGGGGGGTGTTCATTGTTTTAGGCGTTTTGGCGTTTTGTTTTTCGGTTCTAGAGGAAATTATGAAACCACCAGGGTCGCATGCAACATGCATGGGCAAGTTTCACCTCGGGGCTTAGTTTCCTGGGTTTAGGGCTACGGCTTCATGTCTTTTGGGGTGTCGGAGTGGAACTTCTTAAAGTCTTTGGGTCCGAGCCTTGGGACGTGGGGAGATTCGACCGTGAGGTCTTGAAGATCAGGTCAGGGCCCTCGGTTCCGAATCCGTGTGGCTCCATCTGTCGGGTTGCTGAGCCCTGAGCTCAAGGCCACCTTCATGCGAAGATGTGCACTTCTTGCATTGGCCTCGCTATACTACACTGCTTCTTTTCTATCAACACAGCACGTACATGACGATGTGCTTTGGCCTGGTGAGGTACTGGCAGATTCCAAAGTTCTATCCCTTCTTTAGGTCTTCTATGCTACATGCCCATGGCACACCGCCTGCTTATTGCCATACCTAAACCCTAAACCCTAAACCCTAAACCCTAAACCGAGGGCTAAGAGGCACCTCGTCACTGCACCGCATGGCCCTTGCGCAGGATCCGAATCGGATCTTCCTTGCTCGCCGCATCAACAAGCTCGGCTTTAGGGCCCAGGAGGCTCAGCCAGGGAGCCTTCACTTCGGTGTTATAACATATGGTATATAGTATATAGTATAAAGAATATAGTATAGGGTATATAGTATATACCACATATTTCATATCACCTATGGCTGTCGGCCTGTCCTGTGGCTCCTTGAGCGTCGCACTGGCTGCCTTCGGCTCCAGTGTCAGAGTCAGTGCAGATGAAGGTCGAGTCAGACTTCGAGATCTCTCTTGCCTAGAACAAGAACTCTTTGGACCCATCTAAACCTGGGCTGATTCGCCCAGAAAAACTTGGACCTGTAGACCCATCTCACTTCCGATTCCGCTCACAGGAGCTGTGGCTACACTACTCGAAGTACGGCCCGGTGGAAAAGGTCCTGGTGGCAAACGCCAAGGCATAGCTCAACTCTGCAATGCTCTGTCACTGCAGTCGTCTTCGTGGCAAGCAGAGGATTTAGAGTTCAAGGTTTCAGGGTGAAGGGAGGAAGCCAAGTTCACCCCAAGCCCAATTCACGAACGGGGTTTGAGTAAGTTGCGGCTTTGGATTGCATGCGAGGCGCGCAACAGCCGACTGCACCCTCAGCAACTGGACATCTGTTCAGAGGGTTTTTGCTTGGGGATTAGTATTTTGTTCCTTTACAAGGTTCGATGCTTCATATCAATTCGACAACTTCGGCTAGCCAATTTGTCGTAGCTGGGGTGAAGCCTGATATCCCCGCGGCTACAGAATAAAGGCCGAACTGAAGATTTTGGTTGATCCACCTTTTGTGCTCCTTGCTTAGACAAGCACCGCCACTTTCTTCCAATCCTGCAAGAACTGAGGGGAAAGCTTCGCCCGGGTAGTCTTGCAATCGTGGTCCGGGCCTTGGAGTCGGGCGTATATGACTCAGCGCAGGTTACCTTGCGATGGAAATGCCGGGTGGGATAGTCGTACATGGCATGACCCTATACTTACAGCAGTCTATTAACCGTTTTTGGATACAATTCTTCGCCGCGTCTGTCATGCTACTTGTGTGTCATGTTGTGCAGTGTGCTGCTCTGCTATCGCAAGGTATTCGCATGTGTTCAGCTGCAAGTGCATAATGCACCTTACCGTCTGTACTTCAGCGCATCTTGGACGGACAACTTTGATCTTTTGAGCCATGTGTTGCGCCAACTGGAAGGTGCCGTTACAGCTTCAATGTCACTCGACCCATGGTGCATAGCATGCAGGCCTCCAGACCCAGCACACATGATGTCTGAGCTTGTGCTCCAAGCTGGTCCTCCAGTCTGCGAAGGCTAGCTCTGCACGAGATGATGTCCCCAGGTCATGGAGACTCCTGCCACTGTGAAGGAAATCATGGCTCTGGGCGAGGCATGGGCACAGACATGGCTCTGTGTGAAATTGTGCACTTCGCTGTTGGGCATTGGCTTCTATGGATGATGCCACTGTTCTGCAGCTCCGCCCCACAATAGAGCACTCGCACTGTAGCAGCAGTTCTTCCGACCATCATCGTCCTTGTTCCAGGGATGAACAGCTGGAATGTTCGTAGGTCACTTCTGGTTTTGATAATGTTGACGGCCTCTCCTTTGCCATGATCAAGCAAGCTCGTTGGAGCGACTGCGCGCGTTTGACTTCCCTGACAACTCTACATCCATTTCTTGACAACTTACATCCATTTCGGCTGTGTGGGGTCCTTTTCAGGGTGTCCAGGCGACAAACATTTGTAGAACCTCATGCAACCTCGGCAGCCATTGAAAAAGCAACCCTGCTGGAACGAGCTACGACACAAGGTGTTAAATCTGGATTCTGGCAGGCCGAAAGCGTAACCGACTTTCCAACATGTTTTTATTTGAGCCACCGTGCCATGGTGTGCAGGGTGTAGGAGAACACGGAAGCAAGCACACATACCCGGCTTCATAGGACCTGGAATTCTTGCTGCCCATGTGCTGTGCAGGAGCAGCTCGTCGGCGGTCAAGTGATCAAGCTTCAAAAGTTTGAACCCACAGCCCCCAAGGTGCAAGGGCGGGTCAGGAGACGTAACTCCGGTAGTGAAATGCAGCGGTTTGGCATTCACGGCTTCTCAGACAGGGCATTGGGGGCTGGAGACGTGAAGATGTCGGAATAGGCTAAGCATCGGATCGGGCCCAGGCTATCTTGCGAAGGTCTTGAATCCAGCGTTCGAAGGGTCATCTTAGCAGCACGTTTGCCGACAGGGACCTCCGAGACGACAGGGAACCACGGGTTTTGAATAGAGTAGTGAGTCTACATGCGCTCGCCTTGGCTCTCATTGGGTTTGCACGGCATTTGATGTTTTTGGGGGGGTCCTTGCACACATGAATGAAACGCCTTTTACCTTTCAGACATTGCTGGTTACCGACTTAACATCGGAATACAAGACCCGCCATGATGGCATCGCACGACTACTACTTCCGACCTAACTCAATCATTGTAGAAGGTGCACTCGAGCCTGCACCCAGAAGTCCATCCTCGTCCGATCAATGGTCCCCAGAGACTCCAAAACACCTTCGGTGAGAATTTTAAAACATGTGGGGGGCGGGCAACCCAAGATCCAAACAGAGGTAGTATGAGACACCTGTTTTAATCCGTATGTTTTAGCTCCGGGTGTTAACTTCCAGCCCTCCAGCCTTCCAGCCTGCCAACCCTCCAGCCTTCCAGCCTTCCAGCCCTCCAGCCTTCCAGCCTTCCAGCCCTCCAGCCTTCCAGCCCTCCAGCCTTCCAACCCTCCAGCCTTCCAGCCTTCCAGCCGTCCAGCCTTCCAACCTTCCAGCCTTCCAGCCTTCCAGCCTTCCAGCCTTCCAGCCTTCCAGCCTTCCAGCCCTCCAGCCTTCCAGCCTTCCAGCCTTCCAGCTTTCCAGCCTTCCAGCCTTCCAGCCTTCCAGGCTCCCCAATCTTCCAGCCTTCCAGCCCTCCTGCCTTCCAGCCTTCCAGCCCTCCAGCCCTCCAGCCTTCCAGCCTTCCAGCCTTCTAGCCTTCCAGCCTTCCAGCCTTCCAGCCTTCCAGCCTTCCAGCCTTCCAGCCTTCCAGCCTTCCAGCCTTCCAGCCTTCCAGCCTTCCAGCCCTCCAGCCCTCCAGCCTTCCAGCCTTCCAGCCTTCCAGCCGTCCAGCCCTCCAGCCTTCCAGCCTTCCAGCCTTCCAGCCTTCCAGCCTTCCAGGCTTCCAGCCTTCAGCCCTCCGGCCTTCCAGCCTTCCAGCCCTCCAGCCTTCCAGCCTTCCAGCCCGTCATTCTCAGGCATATTTTGCAAGGTACGGGGCACTTGCGCAGTGTGGCGCTGCGAATGAAGTGGAGGCGGATGGCTGGAGGGGCTGGAAGGCTGGATGGCTGGAGGGTTGGAAGTCTAGAAGGTTGGAAGGTTGGAAGGCTGGCGGGGCTGGAAGGCTGGATGGGGGCGCTGGAAGGGTGGAAGGCTGGAAGGCTGGAGGGGCTGCAAGCTGGAAGGCTGCTGGAAGGCTGGAAGGTTGGAAGGCTGGCTGGATGGCAGGAGGGGTTGGAAGGCTGGAGGGCTGAAGGGCTGGGAAGAGGGCTGGAGAGGCGAAGGTTGGAGGACGGAGTCTGCGGGCTGGAGTCTCGTGTTGTTGTCTTTCCGTGTGTTTTAAAATTGGGCGGCCCAGAGACAATGCCCACGGAAGTAGTATGACACACCTGTTTAACTTGTTTAGATGTCCGGGTATTTAAAAATCATCGCCGTTAATTAAGGAATATACCTTAAATTAAAGTAGGATCCCTAATATGATTTAAGGAATATTCCATAATTAAGGGATATTGGAGTCTCTGGGTCTGGCAGTGTCCCATTGCTGGGTCGATCTGTCCAGTTGTCATTCAACAGAAGGTTTCAAACAAATCCATCTGGGTAGTTGTCAAAATCAGGGCCCCTTTTTGGGTACCCTAAATAATAGGTGCCGTATTATAATAGGGACCCAAAACGGGACCCTAATTTTCAAATCCATCTGTCCTGCCAGGGAAGATCTGGAGGAATGAAGCGTCCGGTCCCCGGCACCACCCAGAAGCTTTCTCTTCAGGGTGTGCCAGCAAAATGCTCGGCAGAAGAGACTCCATGGATCATACCGGGTTATGATGATGATGGTTGTTATTATTGCCGTTCATATTATGTCAAGTATTTCTTGTATTAGTATTATTTTGAATACTCGTTAGTATCATTATGATAATGCTATTCGCGCGATACTAACTAACTCCATCATTGCTGCTCTTATTGTTATTGTTATTGTTATTGTTGTGGTTAATAAGTCGTTATTGTTTCAAACATTTGTTCTCATTGTCATCCTTATCGTTATCATTATCCTTCTTCTTCTTCTTCTTCTTATTACCAGTCATGCCTCTGCGTGTGCGTATGGTTATTCTTATTCGCTTTCGTGTGTGTCAGGAGGAGACTTCAATAAGGCAGCGAGATGATGAAGCCATCAGAGGCTTCTGACGTGAACCCATGGTTGAAGTAGTCGTGGAGGCAGTCTGGATTCAAGTATGTAGAGTTCTGACACTGTATAGTATTGTCGCTAGTATACATATTGTTATTACCATGATTCTTATATATTCTTAGTGTTGTTGTTATTACTGTTTGTGTTATTATCCAAAGAAATGGCCATGTCAGCTCTCTGAACTCCCGCAAAGCCTATTGCATACCCTGCCAAGACCACATGGAGATGTCCACATCACCGGCGCCGGCAGATCCACAAGGGCCCTCCCCGCCTGCTTAACAAAGAGCACTTCATATGTAATGAACTGGGTGCTAGTCTTGATATTATTTATTCATTTCAAAAACAAAATAGAGCGGACTTCGAAATCTCGGGTCCGGACGTAGAATTGAGAGGTCCGGTGGGCTGTCAGTCACGGCAACAACCGAAGCCATTGGAGGTTTGCAGTCGACATTCTCAGAAGTTAGCAGCACTTCGACGCACCACCGGCCCTCAATAGCATTAAACAGAGTGTTTCCACTTCTGGAGTTCCTGTAGCATGGCAGCCAATCGAGCCAACATAATTCGTGAGGCTTTTGCCGCAGAAGCATGTAAGTTTTAGCTTAAGATGTAGCGACGCCGTTTTCACTAAGCAGAAGATCCTAGTCGCTTCGGCTCTAGACACTCTAGATTTCAGTAGACTGCGGACCACCAAGAGGACACATCAAGTAGTTCGGAGCGCGCAGAGTGTTACCTGCAGAAACGTTCCAGTTGAACTCAACAAATGTTCTTCCGCTGGTTGCTGGGGAGGTAGAGAGAAAGAGAGAGAGAGAGAGAGAGATCGGAGGGCGACAACCCCTTCGCCATAGCCCTGGCGAAAGAAAGAGATCAGAAAAAGAAGAGAGACGGAGAAAGCGAACTCATATTGCGCATTGTCACGGACAGAGGATGCGATGTCCATCAAGACAGAACAACATGCAATGTAGGCCGCACAAGTCCGTGCGAGTCCCGAATTTCTTGCGCCGGCCTCGAGCATCAGGAAACACGATTTCACACTGACCACTGCTCGGGTGTCCATCAAAGCCTCAGCCAGGTCATCCTTCAGTGGCAGTGGTGGCAGTGGACCCGAGACCAAGGGAAAGCAAGAGGACGGTCGGTGAGAGTTTAGGGTTTGGAATAGAATCTACCTGTCTCCTTAACTTTTCGAACCTGCTCTAGGTATCGTAATGCGTAATAACCAGTGCTACAACGGATGCACCGGCGCAAGAAACGAAGATATAGAAGTATGAAGTAAGCCCCTGGCATTTTATAGAACCTTCATCATGAACCCTCAACCCTAAACTTAAACACATAAGTCAAACGGCGTTAGAATATACTATCTACTCTACTATACAATATATGATATATGGTATATTGTATACTATATGTTGTATAGTGCCTATACTGCATTCTAATACTTCATAGCCAGTGATATTCAAATATACTGTATTATAGTATAATAGTGTATTATATTATGTGGTTTTTTGTTCCATACGATATCATATAATGTGCAGGACGGGAGTTCTGGGTCTTACGACCTCGAGGGAGAGGGCTCCAGCCGCTGCCCCGGTTTTCCTGGATTTTCTCCAGGGGCTGGAGAGCTGTCAGGCTGTGGATTTAGTGTTTAGGGTTTTGGGTTCAGGGTCGTCCGAGGGTTTAGGGTTGGTCTTTTTCTGCGGTTTCGGGCAAAGAGAATAGACCTGACAGACCGAGAACAGCAAGTCTATCGCTTGAGGCCAGTCATGAAGCGCTCTTTTGCAAGTATGCTGGGCAAGGCATCCAGGCAGACACCATTCGACCGACACTTTCATACCCTGCTTCTCAGAGCCCAGAACAAACAAACCCTCAAGCTCGAACTCAACCTTTGCCGACGCCTGGACGCCTATGTCCGAAGCACAAGCACAACACCTGTTCCAGCAAAGCTGGAATAGCTAGTGCAGCCAAACTTGTTGTGGTGACTGGCGTGCATATCTACGGCTGCCGAGTCATGAATCAAAACCACCACCACCACCATCACCGACTTCACCATCATCATTATCACCATCATCATCACCATCACCATCTTCTCTTTGCCTTGAATGTTCTGTGCTCATAGTTCCATGATCAGTCCCATGATCGCACTCATTTGTACCACCACCGGCAATCTTCATTCAACGTGAGCCCCGATGCATTCGCCTCGCCAACGGCCTCATCACTACCACCGTTACCATAATGGCAGAGATTGTTGATGCGAGGCCAAGAGGCGCAGGAGTCGCCATCGCGCTCGCAGCAGAGATCCCCAGAGTGCCGTCTTTTCTGCACCTTCTTTGGGATGGGTCCGCTGTGTCTGGTGTTTGGGGAGACAGGCTGCTCTCAGAAGCCTTCTTGGGGCGACTCCGTGCCCAGCCGGCCCACCATTGAGCCATGACGGGCCACGGCTTCTCGTGAGTCTGTGTTCTTGATCCCATGCAGCCCGTGCACATACCTGAAGAAGCCGCGTAGTGCACCCACCCTGAGGCCGCAACCAGTCGTTGTGACTGGCTTCACTTACTCCATGTAGATGTGACGAACAGGGACATTCGAGTGAGCCGAGCACTCAGCTGCGTTTTCATTTTTGAAGGTTTGCTCCTGACTGCTACTGGTCCGTGCACATCCCCTGAAGAGTTCCATTGAATGGCACAGCATAAACCTTTCGAATTCCAGGCCAAGCGATCTCTAGTCGGCAACAGGCTCATTGTGGTCACAACGACATCTTCGGGCTTCAAAGTCTAAACCCCTTGTTGTTTGTGGAACGCGCTCGGCAGCCATCCGCCACAAAAGCAAGACTTTCCTTCACCGAGGTGACATGGCGCGTAATAGTTTCGATCCCTGGATGCAAGTTTGTATCATCGACGGCAGCCGGCGCTGTGGTACTCCTCGGTCTCGTGTCGAAGAGAGAGAAGTTGAGCACCGTGCAATGTCCGGCAGACTAAGGAAAGAACAGCGCTGAGCAGCGAAAATTCAATTACCCAATTTCGAACATTGCCTTGAGGCCGGGCTGTTGTCATTGTTCATGCTTGACTGAGTCTTAAACGGCGGCGCCCGAGAGCACAGTCCATGCCTTCAACCCTAGACTCCTAAACCCGGGAGGCGACGCTGAGGAGCGACCTTCGGGGTGAGGTGTCCTTGCAAATCGACATTTACGCACAGCTCTGGCAGACTGGGCCACTGCTACGTTGGGCACTGAAAGCCGGCAATACGGGTCCAGGGGTTAGGACAATGAAGGAGGCCGTGAAGGAGGCTTGATGATTCTGAATGTCTAGGTGTTAATGACTGTCACCGGGAAGTAGGCAGAAGCTGTAGCGATGGAGACATCGTTCGACTCATTTGTTGGTGGTTCGATACCTCGACCTTTTCCGACACCGCACACATACGCAAGTGTCCGAATACCATCTGAAGCAGTTGTCGTCGCGGTCAGTCGTCGCAGAAGTGGGAGTAGTCGTCGCCGTCGTAGTCGCAGCGGTCTTCGTCGCAGAAGTCGACTTCGTCGTAGTAGTTCGTAGCAGTAGTACTTGCAGCAGTGGCAGCGGCAGTAGCAGTAGCAGGGGGAGTGGGAGGAGGAGTGGTGGTAGCGGTAGTAGGAGCAGCGGCAGCGGCAGCCGGAGCAGGAGCAGCAGGAGGAGGAGGAATGGTCGGTGCCGTGGTGGTGTTGGAGCTGGTGGTGGTGGTGGTGGTGGTAGGAGCAACAGAAGTAGCTAGAAGTTTCTCTTAGAACAGAACAATGCAAACGGCTTCCAGTTCCTGGAGCAGTGAGCCCTTCGAGCCGGGCCAAGTGTTATCCTAGCTGTCGGGTACAAAGATTCGGCAGCAGGAACTCGTGCGGGCCCCGAGAGCACAGGAAGGACTCGGAGTTCCGAGATTAGTAGCATTTTGGTTTTCAGTATCATCATGATATTCGTCCAATTCTTATTGTCATTGTTAGTACCAGGAGAGAAGCATAGGAAGGGTTGCCAGATCGGATGTTAGGAGAACACAAAGACTCAGATAGATATGCGAATGAAGGGGGGAACTCAGGGCCCTCTTTATGATGAGCTCCTGCTGTCCTGCCGCGTACCGGCATCCGCAGATGCGTTCACAGTGCAACGATGAGGGACTTAGGTGTAAAGCTTGGGCCGTAGCTGTCGTCGGCGGTTCATTGTAGATGGCATTGTCCTTTCCGCTGTAGGGAGCACCGCCGATCATTGGACTTCGAAAGCCACAAGAGTAGCCGCAAGCTGCGAGCAGCGGAAGCTTGGGATAGCAGTTCATGTTATTAGAAGATATTTGAAGTCATCCGAATGTTGAAGATATTCCGGGAAGCGTTTCAACACGACCAAGTTAATGCATCGCTGCGGCATGCCTTTGGAACGGAAGACGCGTTCTGATGCAAGTCTTTGGAGACTTCACCACACGGAAGCCATGAATTCGATCCCTGCACGTTGGAGTGCTGGGTTCGATCCGTCATTGTAACGCATGCAGAAACTTATATCTGATGCGTCTCATTGTGTGAAGCCTCGTCAAGCAAGTCTGCTTGATCTATGCTCTAAGTCTACGGTGCGAGTTGCAAGACCGCCTCATCCCCATATCAACCCCTCGCGAGAATGCCAGCTTCCCTGCTCCGTGGTGCCCCAAACAAAGCATGAACTCTCAACCCCTATGCGAACTTTTGCACCGGAACCAGGGAAGCAGAGCGAGGATCATTTACAGAGACCCATTTGATTTGGGCGAGTGGATTCAGGAGGTGCCACCACCTATCTGAATCTGTTGGGCCTTGTGCGAACATGCCTTGTGAGCCTTTACCTTGCATTTTGACATGCATCGCATTGGGAGACTTGGCCGCACTATCAGTCACCATCCCACTCTAAGATGCAGTGCTCGTGTCAAGGGGGCTCGGAATGCAATTAAACCCTATGCCCTCAACCCCTAAAGCGCCAGCGCCAAGGACTACCCTTGTCAGCGGTCAGCGGTGGCAGGTCGAGAGCGTACGAAGAAGCTCGGAGGCAAGCAAGAGCAGCCGAGGCCAACGCTTTAGGCCTTCGAGCTTCTTTGGCGAGTGAGGCTTTACTTCAGGCTGGGCTTACTTCATGTGCAATGAAGTCTTTGCCCCGAAACCGTAGCGTCTCTCAGTCATTGCATGAGACCCGAACACGCAGCACATTCGTCGCAAGGAAGGCGACACTCCCTGCCGCCAGGGGCTCAGAGCTTGTTGCTCCAAGCTTGGAGCAAAGTCTACTGTGGAATTCAGGGACATGTGCTTTTATGCTTTTGTGAGTGAGGTTTGATGCTTAGGTTTCAGGCGAAGCCTGGCTGCGCCATAGTCCCAAACGATCGGCACAGAACATGCTACAGAGCAAAGCCGAAGCAAAGAAGGTTATGACGGCTATGATCCTATGAAGCGGGAGCACAAGCTTTGAACAAGGCCAGCGGTTTTGTTTAAACACGGGTCTGCTTTTGCTACAGCCTCAGCAATTGGCCGAACCCTGGAATAGCCACACTTCTCGTCGTGAATTCCGGCTATGTCAGGTTGCAGCCCTGACTTCTGTTCTTTTGAGACCTTTACGATCTCATCGGCGTCTGCGTCTGGTGAGCCGCCGACAACCATGAACTTATCTGCCATGCAAGGAACCCTAAACCTTTGACTCTAAACCGTAGGACGCAGGGTTTAGATGTCAGGTCACCCAGAAAATCTTCACGTAGACTAACAGCCAGATCTTCGAATGAGCATCATGCAGGAACCCGAGCAAGCGCTTGGATACTTTCGAGTGGCCGTTCATCTCTGTTTTTCAGGTGCCTTGACGATTAGAATAGGGTTTTGGGTGGATCCTGCTAGAAATATAAGTACGAACCCCAAGGCCCTAGTAGGAGAAAAAATATTCTTCAGGCATAGGCATAGTAATCCTTTGGCCCAACACTCCGTGGTCAGAAGATCAGTCTCTGTGTTGCCGGCTGCTTAAGTCAACTTGACTTCGTCGACGTTGAGTCGCTTGGTGCTCCGGGGATCTTCAGGTTTCAATGTGTTTCGAAATGCTTTGCCGGATGTCGGGGGATAGTTTCCCGGTTTTTTTTCCAGGTGACTCGACTGCCAGGCGTGGTCGCAGCTTTGCGTTTCCGTCTTGGCGGTTACACGTAAACGAGCTAGCCTGCATGGACACTTTAAAAGGTGATCTTGAAAAGTGATGCTTCGCAGCAGTTCAGCATCCTGCCAACTGTTCCTATTTGGATCGTGAGGCTCTACGAACAGTAGTTACTTACTCGTGAAGGTTTTCGAATATTACCACGTCGAGTTTAGTTGCAGAGCATAGTCGTTGAACTGCGGGTGAGTATATCATTGTCACAAATGTTCGCGACGCAACATCAACACTAATCAGGTGCAACACAATTTTTTCAGCGATGATTTCGGTTTGAAGCACCGGCACCACTTTGACACTGTCTCCCCCTCCCTCTACTTCTGGTAGCACTACGTATTGACTATTGATGATGTCTGACTTTTGTTTATTCATCCTAAACCCTTAACTCAAAACCCTAAACCCTATAAACCCTAAAACCAAAAATAGCTCAACACCCTAAACCCTAAACCCTAAAACCAAAAATAGCTCAACACCCTAAACCCTAAAACCAAAAATAGCTCAACACCCTAAATCATCGAATCTTGTGCTTCGTAGCCAAGACGGGAAGCTCGGAGGGCCTGGGCCCTGAAACGGGTTTTACGCGCATGACCGAGGCTACGAGTTCTGCTGCTCTGGGGTACTGTAGGGTTTTAGGGCTTAGGGGTATAGTGGCTCCTTCTATACGAAGTATACTATACTAGAGTACTCTACTATACTATACTAGAGTACTAGATGCTCTGGACCCTGCGTATCGTCCTCCGCGTTGTCGTAAACATCTATCAGAACAAGTCGCTGCGAAGCCCTCCTGGCAGAGGGTGGGGTTCTGGTTTGGGTACCACGCATGTCCTGTAAGTACGGTCATGATGTGTAAGTTGGGCGTATGTCCCATACCCGCGCACCCTCGTGCTCCAATTGCCAACCTTGCGCTTGTAATTATTATTCATATATATATATATATATATATATGTATTTTTAATTTTTTTTATTTTTTATATTTATTTATAGTAATATGTATGTTATTACCGAGTCTTGGGGACAGGAACAGTAACCCGAGTCATCAGCTCTGGGATTCTTAAGGCCTTAGCAGCTCTGAGTCTCAAGCCGACCCGAAAAAGCGGCCCTCGTGTATATATCCAACTCCGAGACCTCCCGAAGACGTGCGTGAAGCACAGGGGGCTCATGGAGTTCTGAGGCTTGCCCTGCCTGCACGGAGCACGGGCTTGCAAAAGCACTCCTGGGGTTCAGCACGGTCATGCTCAATCCAGCTCTGGGGGTTTTGGAGCTCAGAGCGGCTGAAGTGATCATGATCATTGAGATGAAACTTACGAAGTGGCTACTGAATCTAGAAGCCAAATCATCCGTAAACGAAGTTTCGGGACTTGGAGTTTCCAGGGGAGAAAGTTTTAGGTTACGGGTTCAAGTGCTCAGTGAAGGTGGAACCTGAAAGTATGGAGTCTAACAAGATAGGACATGTTGTAGCATAGCAATAATATTGTTTGAGGATCACCAGGATGTAGCAGTCTCGTGCTCCGACGACACAGAGTCTTTTCGCTCCTCGCCTACGAGGGCTTGAATGGGCAAAGCTGGGCCTCTCTGCAAAGCTGATATGGGTTCCCAAGTCACACGAAGAAGATTCAGCGATTCAACGACCATTGCACAAACGTGTCTGCCATCAACATTACTTAGGGTTCAGATACCTTATAGAGATTAGCAGTATAAGGGCAAAGGGCCCCTTGCTACTAAGTTTCGAAAAGGGATCTTTCGCAGTATTCGTTGCCGGAGGACCAGGTCGCAGGCTGAGGCTTCTACCTCCCAAATTGCCTCTGGAAAGCTATGATTTAATAATCTTTACAATACAACATGATATCATGTTTGATGTACTCGAATATGATATATACCACAATTCGTCGTAAACGCAGATTTTTTCTCCCAGCTTTTGCTTGTTGTCAGACACTCGTTGAGCTGAGCAGTGATGCCCGCAGCCTGCGAACGAGTCAACAAGCCCTTCATGGGCCATGGATTCTGGACGGAGATGTGGGGGTGATGCCCGCAGCGAGTGCAAGCTCACCTCTATGACATAATGTAGAGCAAAAACAACTTGATGTATAGAAGTATAAGGTAACTTAGCTCTCGTAGAGATGGAGGGTTTAGAGGTTGTCTTCTCTGAAGTCTTCGCAGCCGTGTCCCAAGGATTCCTTGTGGGTGTGTGAAGCCTTAGGCCTTAGTGACCTTTGACAAGCCTGCAGAGTTCCAAACTGGGAACGCCACCCACCCTCTCCACGGCTGCCATCTGATCCGGGCTGAGCGGATAAAGCCAAGAAGGCTTGGATGGGTGTCTGGATGGGTTGAACGTGTCCGTTCCGACGGGCAGTCGTGCATTTCTCCACCCAGGCGTCCCTCCAAGCAGCTTGAGAACAGTCGAGCTTACTTCGGGAGTCTGTCAGAGTCTTAGCGAAGCTCTCACTCACCAAATCTGTCATATCGCAAATTGTACCACGTGGCTCCTCGAGCGAGATCTGTCCGAGTGAAGACTCTTTTGACAAGGCTGCCCAGGTTGCAGGAGGAGCTGACTGCATCGAATGTCGAAGTGCCAGCCAGCGGCCAGGAAGACATCACTGGATATAGCCAGCTCCTCCGACAGCACTCGTTGTGGTCTTTGGCTGTTGGACAATCGGAGTCTAATCGGAGCATCCCCGGGCCAAAACCATCCTTGACTCGACCCTTAAGCACTAAGACAGGGCCGTATTTCGGGGTTCCTGATTTTGTAGTGTAGTCTACCCCAAAACCCTTTTCTGATTATCAAGGCCTCTACATCATGCCCAAACCTTCCACTGCCCACGCCAGAGACCACGGTCCGGCTTCTACGCATGCCTGAGCAGTTGGCAGCGGCAAGCATGAAAGATCTCAGGCAGATTCGGGATGCTTCCCAGTCCGTTTTGGTCTTTCTGTAGTCTGCATTTGGGTTAAGGAATGAGGTGTTAGGGCTTCAGCTTTTGTGGGAATTAGGGTTGAAGTAGACTCGTTGGTGCTGCAGAACTGAGATCATGCTTGTCCTGTGTAATTTTCTGTCCGTTGTGGGCCAGGGCGGGCACAGACCAGTCCTGCTGCAGATGAGGCAACACAGCATACCACAGTTTTCCCATGGTAGCTAGTTAACTGCCAACAATGTTTCTGCAAACAGAACCCTGGATGTAGCATTGGCACAATATATCCCAACGCCTTATTCTAGTTGCATAGGCCCCTATAGCACTGCGCTTTCCTAGAAAGGGTTGAGGCTAGGATTAAAAGCTTCAGTCTTCAGACTCTCTGATGCCCGCAGGATTCAGGACCCATGCTGACAGTATTTTTTCTCCAGGCAGGGGAACTCGAAGAGACGTCATGAGCTGATGAAAAGATGAGAGTGGAGAGTTCTTGCTTGCAAGTAGCAGCCGATTGGCTTTCCTTTGGAAGCTGTAACTACGGACAGAACCAGCGACGTGCAACACAGGTTCGACAATTGTAAATACTGGGAGGGCCTTTCTACGTTTTCGCCGTGTTGCCTTCCTCACGATTGTCGTCGAGCAACGGGGTAGCACTTTGGGGTTCTTGCGTTCGCTAGCTGCCGA
Source organism: Symbiodinium sp. CCMP2592 (assembly GCA_905221615.1). NCBI lineage: Eukaryota > Dinophyceae > Suessiales > Symbiodiniaceae > Symbiodinium > Symbiodinium sp. CCMP2592. The sequence continues at coordinate 90,150 of CAJNDT010005895.1, read as the reverse complement.
GGTGCCGCTCGCCGCCTAGATATGTGGGGATGCACACACGGCGTTTTCGCGGCTCCTGCAGTGGTGCGGTGCATGTTTTTGTTGGAGTCGCCCCTGCTTCTCACGAAGCTGGCCAAGCTGCCGGAGACCTTAGACCTCGTGAAGACGTTCGAGCTGAGCAGTAGCAGTAGCAGGGGAGTCGGGCTTGGAGAAGCGCAAGGCATGGGCAGCAGTAGAACGTTCACCGAACCGAGGTTTGCCTTGCCTTGCCTGCCTTTCTGCAATCTGCCTGCATGACAAGAGTGCGACAACGTCTGAATATGTGCAAGTAACCAGCCGCTTTGCCCAAATTGCACAACTTCGTCGAGCTCGAAGCGAGCCTGGTGCAAGCCAGGCGGGCGCAAGCAGAAACGTTGATTAAGACTTTCCGAGAGTTGGACAGCATTGCAATGGACATGCGGTTAACCTCATCAGCGCCTTAAGTTTTGAGCAGGTTGGAATCGCTTTCAGAAATGGGAGTTTCTGAAAATAGGGGACCCTAATATAGTACCCTAAATAGTAGGATCCTTATTATAAGGACCCCAAAATAAGGTACCCCAATTTTCGGAGACTCCCAAATGGTTGGTCGAATTTTGCACTTACATCGGCCAAGCCGACGACTTCGGCTACAGCAAGCCCTAAGCCGTAAACCCTAAACCGCTGTGTAGCAGAAGATCTGCGAGACCCCTGGGCCGCTAAGTCCCACTTACCAAAGTATACTTCTCAAGCCCGTGGAACCATATGGGTAGTTGTCAAAATTAGGGTCCCTTTTTGGGGGTCCTTATTATGATACGGCACCTATGATTTAGGGTACCCCAAAAGCTACCTTAGTTTTGATAACTACCCATATGTTGAAACAGCATCTGCAAGGCTGGACGGGAAGTTCCCGGTCCTCGACGGGAGTTTCCGAAAATCAGGGGGTACCTTATTTTGGGGGTCCTCATAGTAGGGATCCTACTATTTAGGGTACTATATTAGGGTCCCCTATTTCCGGAAACTCCCACATAGGTCATAAGAGCTCAAGGGCCCATTCGGAAAGTTCTGGGACTGCTATGCTTTACCGGACAAAACCTGCTTATGACGGCACGCTTGTGTGTAGACGCAATGCATTTAGGGATGTAGGGCATACGAGTAGATGGGATCCTGATTAGCAGCATATCCGCATTTTCGGACGCCCTACCCCGGGTTCGAAGTCTTTGCCGCTCTTCCGTTTCGACTGGTGTGCGTACATAAAACTCTCAAACCTGGCTCAGCAAGTCAAACCCCCGAAGCCGTGAACTGCAGATGTAGAATGGCCTAACAAAAACAGATCTGCATTCACGTATGCGAGGTCGTGCTTTCTTCTCGAGCTTACGCCGGCACTTTCGAGGGCACAGATGGTGGGAAAAATCGTTCGAGCGATTCCCGACAGCTTTCAGCAGCACTGCCACCACGTCATCACCGTCATCGTCATCAGCATCACTCTTTCTAAGCATCAGTCTTTCTGGATCGTCCCTCATCATGAACATCATCGTCGTCATCATCATGTTCATATTGTTCATCTCCATAGTCGTTATAATCTTCATCTTCATCGTCATGACCATCATCACCATCATCATCATCAGCATCATCATAACCATCGGCATCTTGTTCATCACAATCGCCTCATTTATCATCATCTTCTTCTTCTTCACCAACCCCATCACCGCCACCATCATCATCACCATCGTTATCTTCATCATCATCATCATCATCACCATCTGCTACAGCAGCAACAACAGCAACATCTACAATTTGCAGCAACATCAACAGGCAGCCATTGTTTGGAAGCTGATTGTGTGTGGTGCGGTCCTTAGGCAGGAGGTCAGCATTCGCAGGCGAGAAGCAGCAGAGTAGGAGCAGGCCTTCAGTGTGAGCGGCCATGTGCATGGAAAGGAGGCTTAAGACCCAAGCTTCAAGCCCGGTCCATCCCAAGCACACCCCCAAACAGCCTGTTTGCTCTGGACTCCAGATTGCCCGGCTAGACACGGAGCCCGAAGCCAGCAAAGGTGCAGTTTCAGTGATTCGGCACGACATGCAGAAGTGTAAACTGAAGGCCCCAAGCTGCCGGAGACTCACCACTCCCGAAATAAAATAGCTCTTGCTGAAAAAAAAGCGGGGTCTCTTTAGAAGGAACCCTTGATACAGGGAAATTTGAAGAACGTTCTGGCCCCAGCTGCAGCGTTTTGCATCCAGCATCCCCGTCCCCGCCTCTTGGGGCAGCTGGGGCTGGCACAGGCGGGGCCCCGAAAAGTTTGGCAGCATGCTTTAGGGTTGAAAATATAGCTTATCAGACCACATAGTCTCATGGTATGATACAGCGCAACCCCCTATACTGGAATCAAGCGTAGATGAAGATCGCACAAGGCCGCCAATGCTTTGTGGGCCACGTGTGTAGTGCCACTTGTCTTGTAGAAGCCGGCAGAGGTCTTGCCAACATTGTGCTTTGGCAGTGCCTTGGGGAGTTGGTTCTTCAGGTGCTTCTTGGCTTTCCGTGTTCAGTGACATGGCTCTGCGAGCCACAGTTTTCCTGTATTGCTGGCCCTGACAGGAGTCTCGAGCTGCTCCTTGCAGACGAGGAGAAGAGGGGAATGTTACCAGGACATGGGTATCAGAATGTGTCTGGACCCAAGCTCGGCCGCATTCAGAAGAAACATTCAACTTCTACTATCCTCAATGGAGGGTGGTTCCTGCGGGAGGGTACTCGGAAACTTTATGGAACCCTTGGGAACCTTGCACTGCAGGGAAAGCTGCTTCTCCCTAGGTGTGAACGAGGCTCAAAGTACAGATGCAAACCCTGTTGAGGTGGAGCTCTGTAGTACCCATTATATTCACCCCTATCAGCGATCTTGTGTTCCAGGTGTCACTGGAAGCATTCTGTTTCATGTTGGTGATTGTATCGGTGTGGAGTTAAAGTGCCTCTCAGTAGAGTAGTTAGTTCTTTAGAAAGGGAAGCCGAGGCCATGACGGCTTTTCACATTTCGTTGTGCTTTTGCCTTCGAGCTTCTTGAGCAAGCGATGCTGTACTTCAGGCCGCCTGCCAGACCCCAGGCGGGCGCGGTGGAAGTGCAGGGAGCAGTCGACTAGAACCCATCGCAGTGAACATGCGATTCAATTCTGCAGGGCTTTACTTCTTGAACTGGTCGGGGAATCGGTTCTGAAGAAGATCGACTAGGATCCTCGTTTGAAGCTTAGCCGGTCTTCTGAGATGTCCATGCATTTTCCAGGATTCAAGTGCTACACGCAGCCCCAACGTGATCCCTGATCATTCTCTTTGCTCCGATGAGATTTATTAAAGAACCCTTTTACCTTGATTCAGTGTATTGAAGATTACGGGCACTTAAAAGAAATGAAGAAGTACTGGGGCTGACTGCTGAGACAGTGCTAGAAGTGTTACTGCAGGTACGCACTATCAGAGGTACTAACAGTTCTGCTAGCGAGGAGGTAGTATCAGAGTCCACTCACAGTGTGAAACTGTATTCGTTCTACGCGGGAGTGCTCGTAGTAGGACTTTGGGCAGGAGTAAGCAAGGGGAGTAAGTATTGGTGATAACTGCCGGTACGGTACAAGACGCTCTGAGGTGAGTTTAGGAAGGGTGTTTGGGATTTTACTAAAGGGGGCTAGCACGCGCTTTGTAGATTGAGGCTTCGTGGGACTGCGTCTAGTCTTGGAGCTTTTAGTAGTTCATGAAGCTCTCCGACAGCTTAAGGTTGAGGATTTAGGGTGCGCAACGCTTGATCCTGATTTTCAACGGCCGTCTGGTGCGTTGCTCGTGCACATGTCCTGCAGGATCCACTAAACGTGCGAGAAGTGTCGTGCGCGTGGGCACAACACCACTGCAATGAGCTTCGCAAGACTCGGGTTTGTGCCGTCGTGGAGTCATGTACGCGATGCCTTGAAACGCGTGTTGAAGCATCCGCAAGATTTGCTGAACAAGAAGAGTTGCAAAGCAAGGTCCCGTGACAGGTCGTAAGAGCTGAAGCATCCATGAGCTGCTAGGCAGTAGGGCCAGTCCCTGTCCGCCGGCTCGTCCAGGTGGCCGCATGGGATTCGCAGGGAGCGGTTGATTTAGTACCTTGAACAGGTCGGGAATTCCTTTTTGAAGAAGTTGACTCTCAGACACTGGCCATGGAGAACGTTTGGCTACGTCATGCAAGCCGTATCGGAAGGGTTCCCGTTTCGAGCGTAGGAAGCCTAGGGACCTGAGTGACCGGGCGACGGCGCTATCGTAAGAGCTTCGGCACTTGATTATCAGATGCCACTGTGCTGTCTAGGTTTCATTGGGCAGGTCAGGCAGGGGCTTCTCAGGCTGCCCACATGATCTCTGATCATCCCTGATCTTCTTGCAGTAAATACCCCCAATGTCCGGCAGGGGTAGTTGCGGTCATGGACAGTTGAAGCACATGGAGACGTACTAGGGGTGACCACCGAAAGTCCTAGAAGTCTTGCTGCTGGAGTCAATGCCAGTATCAGTGTCCAGTAGCAGGACGAAGAACTCTTAGAGGGACGTTGCGGTAGTGGCGTACTACTTGTAGGGCTTTGAACAGGAGTAAGTATTGCTGGCCACTGATAGTACTCGTAGTACGAGGTATAAGACAGTTTGAGGTGGGTTTGGGAGTGGTGTTTGGGGCTTATTGACAGGAGCTAGGACGCACTTTGTGGATTGAGGCTGCGTGGGACTACGTCTAGTCTCCGAGCTTTCAGTAGTTCATGAAGCTTGTGAAGAGCTTAGGTTGAGGATTTAGGGTGCATCAACTTTGCCCTCCCGTACAAACCGTTTGATCCAGATTTTCAGTGCTATACACAGACCGTGTGTGAAGACTTCCTGCAAGGAACCGGGTTGCCTTTTTGTGGGCTGCACGTGCACACTGACATGTTTCCACTGAACAAGTGGGCGGCGCAAGTGTCTTGTGCGTAGACACAACAACCACCGCGATGAGCTTCGCAAGACTCGGGTCTGTAACATCGTGTACTTCTGGGAAGAAGAGTTCCAAGCCAAGGGCCTGCACCCCGACCCCGATATAGGTCGTAAGAGCTGAAGCGCTCATCAGCTGTTCGCAAGGCGACACCCGTGCGAGTGGTCCAGGCGTGCGCGTCGGTTGCGCGGGGAGTGGTTGACTAGAACCTTCGGTGTTGAACAGGTCGGGAATCGCTGTTGAAGTTTGTAGACTCTTAGACACTGGCCATGGAGAACGTTTGGCTAAGTCATGCAAGCCGTAGCGGCGGAAGGTTTCCCGTATCGAGCGCAGGAAGCTTAAGGGGTCTGAGTGACCAGGGGCGTCTCTGCCCGAGTGCATGTCCCCTTTCTTTGACCCGACGTGTGATTGAGAGATCGATGTTGATCTCATAATTTATGTCTGAAAGCAGCCCTGCCTCGGTGATGGCCATGATCTCATATCTCAAACTGGCCCGATTTTGAGACCTTATGAGGCGATGGCGCTTGATCTCATATCTAAAGCTCGAATCTTGATTAGGCAGTGGCGGTTGATCCCATGTCCTAACTTGCTCCGCCCCATCAGGCGTTGGCGCTTGATCTCATATCATATTTAAACCCCACGCCTGATCATGCCATGACAGTTGATCTCGTATCTGACACCAGCCCCCTCAGCAGGGGATGGCGGATGGTCTCATATCTGAAACCTCACCCCTCATTAGGCGATGGCGGTGATCACGTATCTTGAATTGCCCCCCCCCTAGTCATGGGGCGAGGGCGCGGCTTGCCCCCTGCCACTTATGCACACCTCGCCTTTTGTGCGCCACTGTACATAAATACAAAATAAATACAAAGTAATACAAACATATAGATATATATATATATATATATATATATGGAGGCGTGTCGTGGCGTTGTTGGCTTGGCTTTCAGCAGGGTCGGGTTTCAGGGCGCGGGTGGGCGGTGGGGCGGCTTGACCCGCTCTCCCATGAACACCTCCAATTACATGTACACGTATGTGTAATCATATGTATGTGTACAAGTACAAGTGTATCTACATGTATATGGACACCTACACACAAACAGACACACGGACGGACGGACAGACAGACAGACAGACAGACACGCAGACACACAGACACACAGACACACAGACACAACACAGCAACACACGGACATTCAGACACGCAGACTCACAGACACACAGGCACAAAGACAGACAGACACGCAGACACGCATTTTCACAGACACACATATGCACAAGCATGCGCAGACCCGTACACAAACATATATTCTGGAGTTTATGTCGGCGTGGGAGCCTGCCTTTCGCCAGTAAGCAAGCTTTTGCTTATGTTTTCGTTATGCTTTAACTGACTTCCGTGTCGATGCAAAGTATGTACATGTGGCACTGCTGCATGTCATAAATATGGCGCCGCTGTTATGGTATAAGGCTGCAGGGTTAAGATGATGATTATTCCAGCCACCCTGTCCTATATTGTAACTGTCATAAAAGCTGGATGCGCCGCCCATCTTCTCGTATCGCGGTGTCCCATCGCCTCGTATGAAAGCTTTAGGATATTTTGCAGCTTTTGTGACATCGCCTCACATGTTTAGGGTAGCAATACTTTGCTTCATCACTTTCCGGTTTAGGTCTGTCGCCTATCTGAGTCAGAATTCTCAGACTTGGGGCATGAGGGTCCTCTAGCCTGGGCTGTACATGGGTCGCCCGGCATCCTCTACTATGGCTTGTTGAGTATTTAAGGAACAGGGGACCCCTGCAGGGCTTCGTCCCTCGACCTTTTTCTCATGAGTTTGGGCCCATTATTTCCTATCAGGGTCGTTGTTTTTGTTAGACTTCTTTGAATGGCAGGTGGTTAGGATTGAGGATTTGCCATCCATCATGTCCTTCGAGAGCACCGCGCTCATCTTCCATCATTCTCAGTCGGGGTTCAGGGTTTACAGCGCCCAGCAGTGTCTACGGATTCAGGTTTACCAACCATCACATCTCCAGCTACTTTTTCAATTGTAGGATATCCCGCCGTCATCTTGTTTTACGGGTTTGGGTTTTGCCATCCAACCTGGCCGAAAAGGGTTCTGTTGGTTCTGGGGATTCAATCACCTAGGGCTGCGAATCTTGGATGTGCCATCTATCAGAATCTATCATTTCTGGTCAGAGTCATCCACCGCTGCGGCTACGGCTACGGCTTTCCGATGCTGCTACTCCTACTGCCACTTCTGGAACCGCCACCCCCACCACCACCACGACCACCACGACCACCACCACCACCACCACGACCATCACCACTAACACCACCACCGCCGCGACACCGCACTGCCACTGCTACTGCTACGGCTACTATCACTACGACGCCAACCACGACTAGTACTACAGTGAACCCAGGAAGCCAAGCGCCTGCCCATATCTTGAACACCGAAGCGTGCAGGCCGGGCATCAACTGCATCGACCACCAGTTGCGGGACCACCAGTTGCGGCCTTCAAGGCAGCGGACTGTCGGGCTTACCGGCTTCAGAGTTTGGCGGTTCAGGCGGGTTTAGGGTTTCGGGCCAGGATTTGTGGCTGGCGGTTCAATTGAGGTTTAGGGCGGTGGGGAGTTCGAGACTTGGGCATTACGGTTTGGGGCTTTGGATTTAGGGATGACCACGCACCGGGAAATCTACACCCGAATCCGAATTCCTTTCCCTGCTGGAACCCTGCCCCCCCTAAACACCAAATCTTGGGTCCAGAAATCTTAACACCAGAAACCAACGTCTCATGACTTGGCAGGTCAGTGCTGCCCCCACTTCCGCTCAGACGGTGCAGGTTTGCGACTGCCCTTAGCGCAAAGAGAAGCGTTCAGAGTTTTTGGTTCCCCTTTAAACGCCAAGCCTTACTTGATGTAGGCCCACAGAAAAGGCGAGTTGTCATCAGCAATGATAAACGTTGCAGGAAGAGGCACGACAGAATATTCGTACTATTGCTACTCCTGCTCATACTTCCACTGCTACCGCCACTGCTACTGCTACTTCCGCTGCTACTACTGCTACTTCTAGTTCTTCTTCTACTACTTCTGCTACTGCTACTGCTATAGCTGCTACCTACTACCTACTACGACTGCTACTGCTACTTCCGCTACCCTGCTGCTCCTGCTGCTGCTACTGCTACTGCTCCTGCTGCTGCTCCCGCTGCTGCTGCTGCTGCTGCTGCTGCTTCTGCTCCTGTTGCTCCTGCTCCTGCTCCGGCTGGTGCTGCGGCTCCTGCTCCCGCTCCGGCGACTGCTACGGCCACTACTACCACGACGACAACGACGACTACTGCTGCAGTGAAGCCTGCAAAAAAGCGTTGATCACCGCAGCGTGCAGGCCGGTCATCAACTGCATCGACCGCCCTTTGTGGCCTTCAAGGCAGCGGACTGTTGGGCTTAATGGCTTCAGAGTTTGGTGGTTCAGGCGGGCTTGGGGTTTAGGGTCAGGATTTGTTTGCAGCTGGCGGTTGAAGGCTTTGGATTTAGGAACTACAGGGTTCGGGTTCAAGCTTTCGTTGAGGGCTGTGGGTTCCGAGTTCAACATTTTGGCATTGCGGTTTAGGGCTTTGGATAGGGATGACCGCGCGCGCCGGGAAATCTACACTCATTCCGAATTCCCTAACCCCAATCCGGAATCCCTGCCCGCTTATCCCCGAAAAAGCTTTGGGTCCTGTTCTTTGAAAACAAATTGACAGAGTCCAGAGTTTGAACACCGGAAAACTGACGTCTCAAGACTCTTGGCAGGTCGCTGCCCCCACTGCCGCTCAGACGGTGCAGGTTTCCGACTGCCCTTGGCGCACAGCCAAACGTTCGGAGCTTTTGGTTCCCTTTTCAACGGCTTTGATGTAGGCGACGGGAAGGGTGACTTGCCAGTAGAAGTGATAGACGTTGCAGGAATAAAACACTTCTACTAACGCTACTCCTACGCATGCTGCCGCTGCAAGTGCTACTGCTGCTGCTACTGCGAATACTGCTGCTACTACTACTACTACTACCACTACTACTACTACTACTACTACTACTACTACTACTACTACTACTACTACTACTACTACTATTACTACTACTACTACTACTACTACTACTACTACTACTACTACTACTACTACTACTGCTACTCCTGCTGCTGCTGCTGCTACTACTACTGTTTCTGCTACTGCTACTGCCACTGCTACTGCTACTGCTACTGCTACTGCTACTGCTACTGCTACTGCTACTGCTACTACTACTACTACTACTACTACTACTACTACGACGGCCTCTACTACCTCCGGCCTCCTATGCCTACTACCTACGACCCAGTACCCAGTACCCACTGCCTACTAGCCTACTACTTATAAGATAACTACTACCTGCTTGCTGCTGCCTACTGCTGCTGCCACTGCTACCGCTGTGCTACTTCTACCGCTGCAGCTACCGATGCCGCTGCGGCTACGGCTACCGCTAATGCTCCCGCTCCTGCTACTGCTACTGCTACTGCTACTTCTGCTGCCAGCAGCAGCACCACCACCACCAACAACAACAACACGTCAACGTTGCTACTACAGTGAAGCCTTAAACCAAGCGTCGGCCCATAGCTTCATCACCGAAGCGTGCAGGCCGGTCATCAGCTGCATCGACCACCCTTTGCGGCCTTCAAGGCAGCGGACTGTTGGGCTTAAATTCAGAGTTTGGTCGTTCTGGCGGGTTTAGGGTTTAAGGCCAGGATTTGCTTGAAGCTGGCGGTTGAAGGCTTTGGATTTAGGAACTACATGCAGGGTTCGGGTTCAAGCTTTGGGGGTTTCGTTTAGAGCTGTGGGTTCCGAGTTCAAGATTTTGGCATTGCGGTTTAGGGCTTTGGGAAATCTACACCCGAATCCGAATTCCTTTCCCTGCTGGAACCCTGCCCCCCCTAAACACCAACAAATCTTGGGTCCAGAAGTCTTAACACCGAAAAACTAACGTCTCATGACTTGGCAGGTCAGTGCTGCCCCCGCTTCCGCTCAGACGGTGCAGGTTTGCGACTGCCCTTAGCGCAAAGAAAAGCGGTTAGAGTTTTTGGTTCCCCTTTAAGCGCCAAGCCTTACTTGATGTAGGCGACAGAAAGGGCGAGTTGTCATCAGCAATGATAAACGTTGCAGGAAGAGGCACGACAGAATATTCGTGGTATTGCTACTCC